>JANAVB010006599.1:16153253-16355753 GCA_029216955.1 Iris pallida | reverse complement strand
TAGTTCCTCGAACGGTACTCCGAGGCCACGGAACCGATTCGGCCTAGGAGGAACGCCGTGCTGAAGTAGTAGCACAGTGCTGAAGTAGTAGCACGGTCTTTCGGGAACCTTCCGGATGGGCTAGCTACCCACCGATGAAGGGGAGCCGTCCGACCAAGATGTCCCAGATGGCGTGTAGTCAGTGACCTTCATATAGACAGGTGGCATAGCTAACATTGTCTTATGCAGGCAGAGTAAGTGGTATTCATAAATATGTACAGGGATGGCTATCGACCGTGGGTAAGATTCACCAAATTGGTGATCAATATGAACTGCTTATGTTAGAACAACATGAATTGCTTATGTTTCTAACATCACTGTATGCTTCTTATATTTCTCATCAAATATATGAATTGTTAATGGACCCTAAGGCAAGATAGAAAGAATACAAATCAATAGTGAACATTCATGTAATTTTACTACTGTTGATTTATGGTGAGATTGGTTACGGCCACTCACCAGTACATATGTGGCAATGTACTGACCCTCGTCTCCACAGGTGCCGGGAACATAGTGGATAATCATAGACGCTGAAGGCTTGCTGTCCGACTCTTTAGAAGCTTCGTACATCTTGAAGTTTCCACTTGAAGAAGAAGGCATTTTGCTGAAGGTGGTTATTGCTGCATTATTAATAAAGGGATATGATGTATGGAACAAGTTGTATCTCATTTCAATATTTCTGTAATGTTGTAGCCAAGTTTGGCCATTCATCTCGGCTGTTTGAGAGCCTTATGTTTATGCAATGTAATTTCAAAGAAATCAATAAAGAACTTATTTCAGATCATATCTGTGTTGCCAAAACTTCTCTATCATCCGCTGTGAATCTCTATTCAAAATGTCTCTTTTATAAAAGGAACACGAGCACGCCTTGTACAAGTGCAATTCCAGACTTGTACGGCATCACGCCTTAGCGAGGACGAACGATTCGGCGTGAATCTAAGCGGAAGCGAACGATTCCCGAATCGGGGCGTGACAGTTTGGTATCAGAGCACGGCTTTACATCCTTGGGAATTTCTTGGTTTTAAAGATTTCGAAAATGACACAAGCTTTATTGCTTCTCGAACAACTTTGGTTTTAAATGTCCCGAAATGAGATGTTCCATACAATAAGTCCATAAATATATTATGAGACTAACAAGCTCCTCTGTTTTGCAGAGATGACAAAGGCGGGTGCGACAAACAACGCGAGTAGCTCAAGGGTGGTAGCCTCAACCGACCCTATGGAGAGGATGCTGGCTATGATGGAGAGCCAGCAGAGGCAGAACGCGAAGCAATTCGAGGCCCAACAAAAGCAGCTAGATACCCTGCAACAGTTGGTCCGAACAGTGGTGAACAATGGGGCTCAAGGCACTCCAGTCTCCCGAGAGAGCGAACTAGTGGAGGCAGAGGAACCCCCGGCGGCTAAGAAAACCACTGCTGTGGCCGACATTACAAAGTTTAAGAAGATCTGTAACAAAGAATTCAAAGGGACAGAAGAAGCCACCATTGCTATGGATTGGCTAGTTGAAGTGGAAGATCACCTGGAAGCTTTGGGTATTGTTGGATCCAAGAGGGTCTCGTGTGTGAAACTACTGCTGGTTTCCAACGCACACTACTGGTGGCAAAGTCAGAAAAGAATTCTAGCGGGAGTGAATGGAACAACGAAAATCACTTGGCTGATGTTCCGTGAGGCATTTCTGGCTCAGTACTTCTCTTCGACTGAGCAGCGAGCTAAGGAATTGGAGTTCCAGAAGCTCGAACAGGGGAACATGACGGTGAAGGAGTATGAGGCAGAGTTTTCTAGACTGTCTCAGTATGCGATCACGAAGTTTACTGACGAAGCATCTAAGGCTCGTCGGTTTGAGCAGGGCTTGAGGCCTGCTCTGAAGGCTCAAGTTGTGGTTCAGAAATATAAGACTTTTCAGGAGTCTTATGAGCACGCGAAGGAATTGGACCCACACTATCCTGCGACGGCGCCAGTGCAAGCGTCGGTGCAGAATCTGCATAACAAGAGACCGAACAACGGGGGCAGATATGAGGCGCCTAAGCGTCAGAACCACGGTGGCTTTCAACGACCCAACCAGGGTGGACCATTCTGCAACAAGTGCCACAACAAAGGGCACTTTGCTAACGAATGTCAGGTGCTAGAGGGTGGATGTTTCAAATGTGGTCGCATGGGCCACGGATTCAGAGACTGTCCAGGGAGGGGCCACCAGAACCCTCCGAGGCAGCAGCATCACCAACAATATCAACAGAATCGTGGACAGGCACCACGACCTCCTCAGCCACAACAGAATCAGAGGCCCGGTGCCCAGGGCCGAGTCTTTGCATTGACTCAGGAGGAAGCATCATTTGCATCAGATACTGTCGTGACAGGTATATTGTTATTTAATGGCATTCCTGCACGTACTTTATTTGATTCTGGTGCTTCACATAGTTTTATATCTAAAGACTATGTTAAGGAACATGAAATAAAAATGACAATGTTGGATATGTACCTTAGTGTTAGTACTCCATCAGGAGTGGAGATGCCTACTAACATGATGTGTAGGGATGGTTACATATGTATCGGGAAGAGAAGGCTACCATTAGATGTAGTCGAGCTAGATATGAAAGATTTTGATATCATTCTGGGAATGGATTGGTTAAGTGCATGTTGTGCGACGATCGACTGTGCGAAGAAGCGAGTTATGTTTCGCCTACCTGGAGGAACAGAATTCTCTTACTCGGCCAGTTCATCGGCGAAGGCTTCGATGGTGATTTCAGCTACTACGGCCCGGCGATTGCTTCATTCTGGCTGCGAAGGGTACCTTGCTTCTGTTCGAGACACACGCAAGAATGGTGCAGACTCAGCTAACACTGAAGTCGTGGCAGAATTTCCTGATGTGTTTCCTGACGAGATACCCGGAATGCCTCCGGACCGAGAGATTGAATTCACTATCGATACATTTCCAGATGCTCGTCCGATCTCAAGGGCACCATACAGAATGGCGCCTGCTGAATTGAAGGAACTCAAAGTACAGCTACAGGAATTATTAGACAAGGGATACATCAGACCCAGTGTTTCACCATGGGGTGCTCCGGTGCTATTTGTGAAGAAGAAAGATGGATCGATGCGGCTGTGCATCGACTACCGCGAGCTAAACAAAGTTACAATTCGGAACCAGTACCCGTTGCCTCGAATAGACGACCTCTTCGATCAGTTACAAGGGGCGTCTGTATTTTCAAAGATTGATCTTCGCTCAGGCTACCATCAGTTAAAGATCAAACCAGATGACATTTCTAAGTCCGCATTCCGAACCAGATACGGACACTATGAATTCTTGGTCATGCCCTTCGGACTGACCAACGCCCCTGCCGCTTTCATGGATATGATGAACAGAGTCTTCCGGCCCTTTTTGGATAAATTTGCGGTCGTGTTCATCGACGACATCCTAATCTACTCGAAGAACAGAGAAGACCATGCAGAACATTTGAGGACAGTGTTACAGACTCTACGGGACAATCAGCTCTATGCCAAGCTGAGCAAATGTGAGTTTTGGATGAGTAGCGTGTCGTTCCTAGGGCACGTTATCTCGGCGGAAGGTGTGTCCGTTGACCCAAAGAAAATTGAAGCCGTAGTGGATTGGAAGCAACCCACGTCGGCGAGCGAGATTCGAAGTTTCCTCGGCTTGGCAGGCTACTACAGGAAGTTTGTCAAGGATTTTTTAAAAGTGGCAGCGCCTTTAACTCGGCTAACCCAGAAGGGAGTGGCATTCGATTGGACTGATGAGTGCGAGTCTTGCTTTCAAAATCTGAAGCAACGTCTCGTATCAGCTCCAATCCTTACACTTCCAGACGGCGTCGAGGGATTCCAGATATACAGCGATGCGTCCGGATTGGGTTTGGGATGTGTGTTGACTCAGAGAGGGAAAGTGATATCTTATGCCTCAAGACAGCTTAAGCCGCACGAGAAAAATTATCCAACGCATGATTTGGAATTGGCAGCGATAGTGTTTGCATTGAAATTGTGGAGGCACTACTTGTATGGAGTAGCTTGCGAGATCTTCACCGACCATAAGAGCCTGAAGTACATTTTCACTCAAAAAGATTTAAATTTGCGGCAAAGACGTTGGTTGGAGCTTATAAAAGATTATGACTTGACGATTGCGTACACCCCAGGAAAAGGCAATGTGGTGGCGGACGCGTTGAGTCGAAACTTTGTGGGATCACTCAGTGTTGACAAACGAATACTGGAGGAATTAGAAAGTATGGGAATTGAGCTCCAGATTCGTGGCCGAAATGCAAAATTGGCTCAACTTCAACTTGAGCCGAGTTTGTTAGAAAAGATAAAGACGGCACAGAGGACAGATGAGTTCTTGATTAAGATTGGCAGAATAGTGGAAAAGGGTGAAGCCAGCGACTTCACCAGGCACGAGGATGGATCATTGCGACTCAAGGGGAGGCTATGTGTCCCGAAGGATGAAGAACTCCGGAAAGAAATCTTGACAGAGGCCCATTATGCCAAGTATTCTTTGCATCCGGGAAGTACAAAAATGTATAAAGATTTGCGCACGACCTTCTGGTGGCACGGCATGAAACGAGATGTGGCCCTCTTTGTCTCGCGATGCTTAGCGTGTCAACGAGTCAAAGTGGAACACCAGAGGCCCGGCGGGGAGATGCAGAACCTCGCGATCCCAGAATGGAAATGGGATCATATAACCATGGATTTTATAGTTGGCTTGCCGAAGACGCAGCGGGGGAATGATGCAATTTGGGTCATCGTTGATCGATTAACCAAATCTGCACATTTTCTCGCAATGAAAACCACATGGAGCGTCGACCGGTTGGCTCAGCTATACGTGGATGAAATCGTCCGACTGCATGGAGTGCCAGCATCAATAGTGTCGGATCGGGATGGACGATTTGTATCGCATTTCTGGGTCAGTTTGCATGCTGCCATGGGAACACAATTGAAATTTAGTTCTGCATACCATCCTCAAACCGATGGCCAGACCGAGAGGGTGAATCAGATACTTGAAGACATGCTTCGGCTTTGTGCTATTGATCTGAAGACTAGTTGGGATACTCACTTGCCGCTAGCAAAATTTGCCTACAATAACAGTTACCAGTCAAGTATAGAAATGGCCCCGTATGAAGCACTGTACGGGCGAAGGTGTCGGTCTCCGATTTGTTGGGATGAAGTCGGTGAACGACAGGTACTTGGTCCGGAGATGGTGGAACAGGCCGTCGAGAAGGTCCGCATGATTCGGGAGAAGTTACGTGTGGCGCAAAGTCGGCAGAAGAGTTATGCGGATACTCATCGACGACCATTAGAATTTATGGTGGGCGATCACATATTTTTGAAGGTGTCACCGATGCGCGGAGTTATGCGATTCGGTGCGAAGGGGAAGCTAAGTCCGAGATTTATTGGCCCGTTTGAAATTCTTAAGCGAGTCGGCCCTGTTGCCTATCAGATCGCGCTGCCACCGGCATTGGATGGAGTGCACGATATCTTCCATGTTTCCCAACTACGGAAGTATGTACATGATCCAAGCCACGTGGTAGACTTCGGTCCGTTAGGGCTAAAAGCTGACTTGTCTTATGTGGAGGAACCCGTGCAGATCTTGGATAGGAAAGATAAAATCTTGCGGAACCGAGTTGTTTCTTTGGTTCGAGTGCTTTGGCGAAATCATTCCGTCGAAGAGTCGACATGGGAACTTGAGGCAGAGGTGAAGGAAAAGTTTCCTTCGTTGTTTGACCTAGGTGGGTTTGTGTTTAAGTTTCGAGGACGAAACTTTTTGTTAGTGTATTAATATGTAATGCCCTGAATCCGTTGCGGAGCACGGTGCGGGCTAGCGGCCGAATGGCCGAGTCGGATGAGAATTGGGGAAACTTTACCAGGATCGCGGGATAATAAATTGAGATCCTTTCCTCGTTATGGATTGGACTCTTTTGAAATGATGCCCAAGATGCAGTGGCGCGCGTCTTGGGGGAAGAGTTCTATATAAGAGTCGCTTGCCCCGAGACCGTTGCCCTGCTGGTTTTCGATGTCGCTTTTGCTGTTGGCTTTTGTGTGCGTTTTTGTGATTGTTTTCGATGAATGTTTTCATGGATTTACTTTCACCGTCTACGCATTTCATATCGAATAACTGAGAGAAAGAGAAGAAGTATGCTGACCAAACGTTGGTGCCAATGCAGGTGCTAACGCGGTGAACCTCGGGTGACGTTGCGTGGAAGACCTCTTTCTCTCGGCAATTCACCAACAAGTGAGTGGCTTTGATCCTTCGACGATCCTTGATCTTCGCGCATAACAATGGTAGACTTGTTATTGCGTTCGGTGCTTAATAAAAGATGCCTAGTAATAATACGGGAAAGATAATGAAAGATAAATGATCACATGGCTAGGCTTATGTTGTAAATTGAATGATGCTCGTATGCTATATGAATTGTTTAACAGGTGATGCTAAGACCCAAGTATTGGGCGGTAAGTATATCGGACTTCGGTTCGAAAGAATGAGTTAAACATGAATAGTCCCTTGGTTGGATGAACGAATATGCGAGCCTATGGCTCAAAGTAAGATGGCAAGTTGGAAAGATGGGAAAATGGCAAGATGAAATGAGAACTATGAATATGTGTGGAAGATGCTATTATCATGCATGACGTGTCTCTTATTAGTTAAGTTGCATTGCATGCATGGTCATGGACAACTTGTATACAAGGTAGTTCCTCGAACGGTACTCCGAGGCCACGGAACCGATTCGGCCTAGGAGGAACGCCGTGCTGAAGTAGTAGCACAGTGCTGAAGTAGTAGCACGGTCTTTCGGGAACCTTCCGGATGGGCTAGCTACCCACCGATGAAGGGGAGCCGTCCGACCAAGATGTCCCAGATGGCGTGTAGTCAGTGACCTTCATATAGACAGGTGGCATAGCTAACATTGTCTTATGCAGGCAGAGTAAGTGGTATTCATAAATATGTACAGGGATGGCTATCGACCGTGGGTAAGATTCACCAAATTGGTGATCAATATGAACTGCTTATGTTAGAACAACATGAATTGCTTATGTTTCTAACATCACTGTATGCTTCTTATATTTCTCATCAAATATATGAATTGTTAATGGACCCTAAGGCAAGATAGAAAGAATACAAATCAATAGTGAACATTCATGTAATTTTACTACTGTTGATTTATGGTGAGATTGGTTACGGCCACTCACCAGTACATATGTGGCAATGTACTGACCCTCGTCTCCACAGGTGCCGGGAACATAGTGGATAATCATAGACGCTGAAGGCTTGCTGTCCGACTCTTTAGAAGCTTCGTACATCTTGAAGTTTCCACTTGAAGAAGAAGGCATTTTGCTGAAGGTGGTTATTGCTGCATTATTAATAAAGGGATATGATGTATGGAACAAGTTGTATCTCATTTCAATATTTCTGCAATGTTGTAGCCAAGTTTGGCCTTTCATCTCGGCTGTTTGAGAGCCTTATGTTTATGCAATGTAATTTCAAAGAAATCAATAAAGAACTTATTTCAGATCATATCTGTGTTGCCAAAACTTCTCTATCATCCGCTGTGAATCTCTATTCAAAATGTCTCTTTTATAAAAGGAACACGAGCACGCCTTGTACAAGTGCAATTCCAGACTTGTACGACATCACGCCTTAGCGAGGACGAACGATTCGGCGTGAATCTAAGCGGAAGCGAACGATTCCCGAATCGGGGCGTGACAGTATCTCTCACATGTTTAGAATCTGGGTTATGGAAAAACTGATAGTTGAGTACGTGATCATGCCCCCTCCATCGTACCGAGCAAAGTTTTATTTTACATGTTACTGCGCCGTAGGCCTTTATCTCAAAGCTGTATTTGTGCGTATGTACATCTATCGCCGTATCACTTGTACGAAAGTACATTTCATTATGTCCCCCTGCACATTGTACACCTATTGACGATCACATACCTGCTACAGTTTTAAATATTACATATACATCTGTCTCCATGACATATGTATCCTTGCCATGATAGATTATGATATGACATGATCCCTGTTTATTACACTCTTGTTCATTTCATGTTTCGTATATTTAGTTTGCTAGAATCAGTACTTGCTCCCATCCTGACAGGATAGCGTTGTAGGTATACTTACCGAGGAGGAGTTGCTATGTGATTCCTATTATGGAGTTGCTGCCGAGGACCAGCCTTTACTTTACGAGGATGTACCCGCGGAAAAACTCGTCTAGTTTGTTTATTTACTTGGGACTTTTGAGAGTAGTCATGTATTAGACTATGTATTTTGTAACTGGACCTGTATCCAGTTTTATATTTTAGCCATGAACTCGGAACTTATTTATATACAAAACGACTTTTGTGTTTGGAACATTTCTGACTCATTATTACATATAGAACTGTTAGCACACTTTGGTCTTATCTTAATTATCTTTAGAACAGTTTACTATACTTTATCTCAAGCGTAGGCTGGACATGACTCGGTCCGGCCCAACAATTTGGGTAGCGGATCGTGACATGTTTTTAGTGGTGGCCCATACAGTTCAAGACTAAATTATTTGGTTACGTCATTGTACCAAGTATGCCTGCAATTAGGAACTTAAGGCAACTAGACAACACTAGGAATGACACTTAGAACACCTAGAGGATTACTAGGATTGCAACATAGAAAACGTATCACATCATATGCTCGTTATTACAAATTGGATTTTCTTGTTGTTTATGATTGTTTACTTAAAAGAGTCCTTATAAGTTCTTTTATTTATTAGATGGTGCTCACCCGCTCATCCCAGTATACCACACCTGAAAATAGCACACTTCCTATCCAGTCGGTTGACCAGTTGACCGATGCACCTCCACCTCCACCTACCATACTCCCCCACTCCACAAATCCACCAACCCAGATTCCTCCACCACCTTCTACCTCACAGTCCCAGCAGGACCCGATACTCCCACCACCACCTATTACTATATGTCATGACCCGCTCCTGAATAATCGGACACGAGTCGGACACCCCCAGCCTTCGTCGTTAGACTCGACGAAGTAAGATGTACCAAACTAGGGAAATCTAACCAGATAATCATAAATGTATATAGTCACAGCATCTAAAAACGTATCCCAGAATAATCACCATAATCCATAATTATATGTATATAAATGTACGAGTCATCAAGAATGAAATGTACTATGAATTCTAAAACAATATCTAAGAGTAGAGCTAACAGTCTAAACCTGAAACCTCAAGCTAAGTCATGTGTCACGACCCGCACCCACTGTGAGGGTACGAGTACGTAACAGTGCCCAGCCTACGCCGCAGTGTCGGCGGTAGAACGCTGCCCTAGGTTACTATCTAATCAACAACTCACGCAATTATATAATGTACTTGTCAAAATCTTAACTCCGTACGGAGGACAAGTATAGATATAATGAAATCTCAATCACAGTCTAAGCACGATAAGATAACACAGAAGTTTATAACTAAAGACTAAACAACAACAATTATAAACTACTAAATAATAATATCTCAACAAACTCAAATACAAACTCATATCTCAAGTTATTACAATTCAAGTTCTAAAACATGAAAACTAAACCAGTCTACTAGCTAGTGTTCCGATCACTCTTGAGTGTCGGGGCCAAAGGTAGCTAATCCCTCGTCAGGTCCATAATGAGTAGGGCAAGTATCCTCATGGCAATCATCTGTAAAATTTCAACAGGTCCAGTCAAGACAGGAACGAGCACATCTCATCTAGAAAACCCAAGTAAATGACAGAGAACTATAAAGCAGTTATAGACAGTTATATTGATGAATATGGCAGTTTATATTCAGGTGATGGTAAAGAGAGACAGATAAGGTACAAAGAAAGTAAGTAACTAAACAAGAGAAGAAATCATGGCAATAAATACTGTAAAATAAAATCTAGCTGAACTAGAGTAACTTGATGAGTCCAGACAGTACAATATAAGTCGAGTGTAATCCCAATGTGAGTCTAATACAAGATGAGTCGAATGTGATTCTAATCATTGTTCTAATAAGGTGATTCGAATAAGGTGGTACGAATAACGATTCACATGATGTTCTAACAATGATTCGAATAAATTTTCCAAATGTGTTTTAAAATACTGAGATAGACATGTAAACGGCTAAGGGTAATACGGCACACCGCACACCTGGCCAAGTGTGGGATGGCTATCGTTCGAATATCATTCACAGAGGGGTGGTTCGAATAGTAGGAATGTTCATATGTCAAATCAGTATTTCTTCGCCCATTCTAATACAAGTGAATCCATAATCCGACACATCAATCGAATACTAGTCCAACCAGCACACGAAGATGTGAATAGCATGGTTCGAATAGTTCGAATGGTGATTCGAATAATAGAGACAAGACGAGTAAAGTATGTGTGTCGTATACATGAATTCAGAAATAACAATACGTGTTTGTAACAGAGAATCACATACAACTAACTAGAACTGAAGTACAGTAATTGACAAGTAAATGAGAGAACTATCAGAGAATGTACTCGCCTGATACTCTGAAAAGAGTAGTATAATATCATATGTCTGCACCGGAGTCACAATGTCCAAAATAGAGCAGTACAAGTTATAATATGTTTAAAATAAGATAAATAAAGTTTATGATAAAATCTACATGATTTCTAGGCCAATCTAGGTCAAAGGCAACTCTAAGTCAACTTTGGTCAACTGTCTAGGTCAAACTAGGTCCAAGTCAAACTTGGTCAACTCTGGGTCAACCCAAGTCAACATTTAGTCAAACTTAGACTATCTAGGGTTCATATTGGTCTTAGTTAGTCTAGTCTAAGATTTTTGGTCTAAAGGCTATGTAGAGGGCAACTAGGTTTTAGCCTAAACATAAATCAACTAACTCAAAATCCCTAAATATAAACCATATCATTTATCATAAGTATATCCCCTATATATATATATATATATATATATATATATATATATATATATATATATATATATATATATATATATATATATATATATATATATACTCTAGTCATTACCTATATCCACAAGATGTAGTGCATTACCACTTCACCATATACCTTAACACATTACATAGTGTATAACATATATCTATATCACATATATGAACATAATTATGACTATATGCATGAGGTACCACAAAGCTAACTAATCAATTTGGGGACCAATGAACTGAAAAGGAAGGGGTGGACAGCAGAAAGTCAAATATGCAGTGAAAATAAGGACTGAACCAAATTAGGATGGGGAACCCTGGGCTTAAATAGGCAAATCAAATACAATGAAGGAAATGCAAGATAATGCAGGGTATGAAGGGAATGTTATGACAGTGAAATGTATTACAGGTAATGCAATATGCATTGATACATGTAATATGCAGTATAATTGAAGATGCAGTGAATTGAGAATATATCTAATATGCAGGACAGTGCTATGCAGTGAACCAGGGTATGCATGTCACGACCTGCTCCCAAATAATCAGACACGAGTCGGACACGCCTAGCCTTCATTGTTAGACACAATAAAGTAAGCTGTACCAAGCTAGGAAAAACTAACCAGATAAACATGAAAGTATAAAATCACAGCATCTAAAAATGTATCCCAGAATGATCACCATAATCCACAAATCCAGATATCATAATGTACCAGAATCAACAGGAATGAAAAGTGCTATGAACTCTAAAGTCAATATCTCAAAGTAAAGCTAAGTAATCTAAACCTGAAACCTCAAGCTAAGCCTCATCCTGCTCATCTATATCCTGGGCTCTGGCCCATAGAGTAGATCAATGTCCTGCAAGCATACCTGCAACATATCCTATTCAGGAGCGAAGCAAAGTACAGTTCTAGGTAATGAAACATGAACATGATATAAACAGGGTACAGGAGTACAGGAAATGAAATACAGGAATGAACATGAAAGTACAGGAAAGTAGTACATGGAATAAGTACAGGAACTATAGTACATGAATGTAAAGTACAGGAATATATAAAGTACAGGAATGAAACTATAATCCTGAAGTACCAGACATGACAAGTGCACAATATCGAAATACATCTAGTCCATGTGACCGGCTGGGGTGAGTACAGGAGCATGCACAGGAGTACATGAATATGGTACGACTTAGGACCCGCGTGCACAGTACGAGGCCTAAGCTAGGTACAGAAATATATAGTAACCGGGATTGGTCACATGGCTAGTGTATTTCCCCACCCGACACTAATAAGTACAAGAACAAGGGTACAGAAATACAGGAGTACATGAATATCGTGCCATGACGTGTAACAAGAAAGGGTACAGGAATGTAAATGTACAAAACCGTAGAAAAGTACTTGCCTTTGCTCCGGGAAGTACGGGTAAAGATCGGATCTAGATGTCCTCCTGTTAATTTGGTACAAGTTGGTTAAGCACAATTCCATAGTCTCTAGATATGCCAATGCTTAATTCCTATATACATAGTTAACTAACTTAATCCACACTAAGTAAGCGTCCACAACTACATAATTACTTGACCAAACATCCTAGTACTAAACATTTCTTAGCAAAATATTTTTTACCTAGAAAGTACTATAAGATAGTTAACATTTGTCACCCTCACTTTTCCAAGTTAGGGGTAAAATGATAATTTTCCATTTTATAATATTTTTGGGAATTTTATTTCATAAATATTATTATTTAATTATTATAGGAGTCGGGTTCGAATTTTATCGCATTCCGAGTTAATTCGGGACCCCGGGGAATTTCGACTTGAGCCGTAATTAGCATGTTAATTAACCATGGTCCACCATACTTAACTTTTAGGATTAGGAGTTTGGACTAATCCCATATAAGTATCTAAGCTTAATTATGATTTTTGTTTAATTTTTGCGAATCCCAAAACCCAAAAATTGATTTAACTTAGCCTAGAAGGCAAGGGAGGGGCAAACTTGTAATTACAAGTGCCCCTACCCTCCCTTACATGGCTGGTCATATAGTCCCCCTCCACCTCTCCTTTCTTCATCACTAAGTTACCACTCTCTCTCTCTTCATTTCTTTTCTTCCAACTTCTTCTTCTCCTTCCAAATCTACATCTTAGGTAAGCTTTTAAACCCATCATAACTTCTCATAATTCATTTATTCTTTCACATTTATTAGAGAGGGAACCATTCTCTACATGTTGACCCTAGATTTTGTAGGTTTCCTTAAATTCTAGTTTAAGGATTTATTTATGGTCTTATTCTTTTTAGAGTGGTATATATATATATATATATATATATATATATATATATATATATATATATATATATATATATATATATATATATATATATATATATATATATATATATATATATATGTATATTTATGTGTGTGTATTTATATATGTATTGTGTGTGTGTAGAGGAGAGTGATAGTTGTGTCATGAGAGTGTGTCCATGTGTGGGTGAGAGTGTGTCCATGTGTGTGTGTGAGTGTCCATGTGTGTGTGTGAGTGTTCATATATATATATATATATATATATATATATATATATATATATATGTATGTATATATGTGTGTGTGTGTGTGAGTGTGTGTCGCGCCCCAGAACCAGAATAC
This sequence comes from Iris pallida, assembly GCA_029216955.1. NCBI lineage: Eukaryota > Viridiplantae > Streptophyta > Magnoliopsida > Asparagales > Iridaceae > Iris > Iris pallida. Next base: position 16,342,154 of record JANAVB010006599.1, on the reverse strand, counting down.
TGAGAGCGGGGGGCAGACACAGCCAGCTACGTATATTGAAGTGAATCTCACCACTCAATACGGTCACTGCTGTCTAGATGCATGAGGGTTTACTACGAGCCATCAGTCTCTTAAGGTCAATAACAAGCCTAGTGTCTCAATCTTAAGCAAGCGAGTAGATATAACAAGATGGTAGATCATCAGACATACAAAGTAAGGCGTCCCATACATTACATATTCAGATGATCATGAAGCTAGTCATACAAAATACGAAGACTAGAAAGAGTTTAAGTCATACATGATCAACTCTAGGATTTGTCAATCATGCTACAGCCCGTAGGCAGACAGTAAATAAAGTTGCAAACGAGCTAACACTTGCTCGGCGGCTAAACGCCTAAAAAGAATATTTTTACAAGGGAGTGGGAGAGCAAAATAAAACCAACTCGTTGCCGGGATTCCTTCTAGTGTTCACCATCTGGCAGGAAGGTTGGGAGATCCTCGGTAGCTGCTCCGAAATCTGGCCATACAAAACCAGCTGGGTCAGACCCCAGGAAGAGCAAGTGCCACAAAGGAGGCTTCACTTAAGAACTAAAACCAGCATGTCAGCACATAAGGTCATAGGTGAAATAACATAAGACATGAGTTAAAGAAAACATGATGATAAACGATAAGATAACTAAAGGACTATTCCGGTAACCAAGTTACAACCCGTAAACCAAATAAGGACCGGGGTTGTAACCCTTCACCTGAACAGAACTTAGCCTCGAACCAATTATCGATAAAGTAAAGCATAGACAAGCATGTCCGGAGATATCCATGTACCGGATCTAGGCAAGACTAGACATGATAGGACTTCATCCATCATTCACGGCCAAGCAAGGAGTACGGCTTGATACTTAACTAACTAGGGTTATCACAAGCTTAGTTACTAGCAAGATGCAATGAGGTACGCCTATGGCCACAAGCCCTGCACACTATCCAGGTTATCCAGATACAAGGTTCAAGCTTAGAGTTATCATGCCTTGTTAGGTGACTTGGATGCAACACATGACAGTGTGCATAGTAATCGTTTCATATAGTGCCCCACATAACAGTGAGCTGGAAATGTGCCCTACTCGTCGGCAGGCTACAAGTCCATCAAGGAAGGTGCCCAGATAACGGGATTGCTTGTAGCCGGAATACCTCTCTATATGCTCTACTTGATCAATCTAGTCATTAGCCTAGTCAGATTCAGTATGAATCCCTGACCGTGGTAACCAGGGATATATGTCCTAGACATGATACGAGACAAGACTGGTTGCTTATACAAGCATATTCAATACAATCACCCACGGTGTCAAGAATTCACTTAGCATGTCAGGTTAGCCGTCGCAACAGCATATCAAGGTTATCATGTCGGGTTGCTTATCAAGATTACTTATCAAGGCAAGGGTGCGTCACAACGGTGTAGGGTGTGAAAAATACTGACACGCTGACATAAGACCAAGTCAGCCAAAGGCCATACGCTCAGCGCAAAAGTCATACGCTCAGAGAATATTTATTTATTGGGAGATATGGCGTATTCGAGAAGATTGAGGACAGCCACATGTCTACTTCCCCAGTTATACGACTCCTCATCAAGGCAGCGTATGAGTCAGACTGCGCTGCGCTAAAGAGCGCGCGCAACTCAGTGGCGCAAGCTAAAAAGCTCGCGCACACTGCTCACTGTCTTCTCCAAATCAGCAAGAACTCCATGGTTTGAACCCAAAGCTTCAAAAGTCCATAACTTGGTCAAAACAAGTCCAAATCCAACTTTTCAAAGGTCAAAATTGGGTAGAATAAATTTCTCTATAACATGGAACCATCAAAACTTGAAAACAAAGAAGTTTGATAGATCAAAACCACAAAAATCCGAAAATAACTAATTTCTAGATCTACAAAAATTAAAGCCTCAAAATGGAAAATGACAAGTTCTAATGTGTCTTAGAAACATGAGGAGAAGCTAATGGAACAATAAAAAAGGGGCTCTCTTGTGGAAGCAAGTTGCACTCGCCTAAGGGGTGTTCTTGGTTGGTGGTGGGTCTAATGGAGAAGGAAGAAGAGTTAATGAGAAAGTGGAGGAGAGAGAAAAGTTAGGTGGGTTATAAAGGGGGATGGTGGTGGGTTTAACATGATGAACCAAAGAATAAACTAAGCCAACCCAAAATAAACCAAGTTAAACCATTACATGCCATGACGAACCTAATCAAGATTAAACTGAAATTAGCTAGCCAGGCAGGAAAATAAAATACATGTCAGGATCCCGTATACGTATACTGGAAATACGTAGAACGAAAAAAGGGGGTGACAATTCTACCCACCTTAAAAGAATTTCGTCCTCGAAATTTAATCAAGAGGCTAGAGATGTCGAGCAAGCTATATCAATTACAGGCAATATATGGCTAGCAGTCAATCAAGCAATCATTCATGCAAGCAAAAAACTTAAGCATATGGCATAAGAAAGACATTATACCTTACGAGTCAAACATGTCGGGATATCGCGATCGGATATCATCCTCACGCTCCCACGTTGACTCACCCAAAGAGTGATGACCCCAAGCAACACAGACTAACTTGATAGTCTTGTTCTTGAGTATCTTCTCCCTCCGGTCCAATATGGATACGGGTCTCTCCTCATACGAAAGGTTGGTACCAACAACCAATTCCGAATGATCAAGAACGTGACTCGGATCCGGGATATACCGTCGTAATTGGGATACATGGAAGACATCATGTACCTCACGTAACGACGGTGGAAGAGCGAGACGATAGGATACATCACCTACTCGTTCTAGAATATCAAACGGCCCTATATACCTAGGACTGAGCTTTTCCCGTACGCCGAATCGAATGACGCCACGGGTAGGCGAGATCCTAAGGAATACGTGGTCGCCAACAAAAAATTCAAGGGGACGCCGATGAGAATCGGCCCAATGACGCTGGCGATCTTGGGCAACTCGAAGATGATCTCTGACTTGTCTGACCACCTCAATAGTCTGCGTCACCATCTCTGGTCCAAGCATTTGCCTCACACCGATATCGTCCCAAGCTAAAGGAGATCTGCACTTCCTGTCGTACAAGGCCTCGAAAGGTGCCATCTGGATACTAGCCTGGAAACTGTTGTTGTACGAGAACTCTACGAGATACAGGTGATCTTCCTACGAACCATCGAAGTCGAGTGTACATAACCGCAGCATGTCTTCAAGAGTCTGGATCGTGCGTTCTGACTGACCATCTGTCTGCGGATGGTAGGGTGAACTGAACTTGAGACAAGTCCCCAAACTCTCTTGAAGACTCTGCCAAAAGTGTGAGGTGAATCTTGAATCTCCGTCGGACACAATAATGACTGGCACTCCATGCAATCTGACTATCTACCTGAGGTACATCTCTGTAAGTTGATCCGTCGACTGACCGATTCTGAAAGGAAGAAAATGAGCTACCTTCGTGAGACGATCAACTATAACCCAGATGGTATCTTTCTCAGCTGGGGATCTAGGTAATCCAGTTACAAAATCCATGGTAATGTGCTCCCATTTCTATTTCGGGATTGGTAAAGGTTGAAGAAGTCCAGCTGGTCTCTGATGTTCGGCCTTGACTTGTTGACAAACAAAACAACGAGAGACAAACCGGGCTATCTTCCTCTTCATGCCATTCCACCAAAAATGCTGCCGAATATCACGATACATCTTCGTACCGTCGGGATGAATTGAATACTGAGAACTTTGAGCCTCTGCCATGATCTCCTGTCTGATATCACCACTGGGTACACAAAGACGTCTCCCATGTCGGAGTGTACCGTCCTTATGAACACATAACTCTGGTCTTCGCCCTGCTACACATTCTGCTCTCAGCTGCTGAAGCTTAGAATCCGTGGACTGAGCTAATTTGATCCTCTCAACTATACTGGACTGAACTTGCATACTGGCCATCAATGCCACACTGGAAGGAAGAACAACTTCAATACCCATCTTCTAAAGATCTGCTAACGACTCTGGCTGTGCCGTTAGAAAATAAACTCCGGCTCTCCTGCTCAATACATCTGCTACTACGTTGGCCTTCCCAGGATGATACTACAAGCTGATGTCATAATCCACAAGTAGCTCTAGCCATCTCCTCTGACGCATATTAAGATCCTTCTGGGTAAACACGTACTTCAGACTCTTGTGGTCGGTGAAAATCTCCACCCGATCTCCATACAAATAATGTCTCCAAAGTTTCAATGCAAAAACTACGGCTGCTAACTCCAGGTCATGGGTTGGGTAATTCCTCTCATGGTCACGAAGTTGACGTGACGCATAAGAGACTACCTTACCATGCTGCATCAAGACACATCCTAATCCCTTGCCGGATGCGTCACAATAAACTGAAAATCCTCCCTTCCCGTCGCGAAGCGTGAGAATGGAAGCCGTCATCAATCTCCGCTTCAACTTCTCAAATGAACTCTGACACTCTGCTGTCCAAGCAAACTGCACATCCTTACGGGTCAACTGCGTCAGTGGCGCTGAAATCCGAGCAAAGTCTGACACAAAACGTCGGTAATAGTCGGCCAATCCGAGGAAACTTCGAACTTCTACGACGGTGCTAGGTACTGGCCATGTCTCTATAGCCACTATCTTCTGGGGATCAACTTCCACTCCACCTCTGGTGATGATATGACCCAACTACGAGATACGATCCAACCAAAACTCGTACTTACTGAATTTCGCGTACAACTGGTGCTCCCCGAGAATCTGAAGAACTACACGAAGATGCTGCTCATGCTCTGCCTCGTTCTCACTATAGACTAAGATGTCGTCTATGAACACTATCACGAACTGGTCCAAATAGGGCATGAAGATACGATTTATGAGGTCCATGAATACGGCCGACGCATTGGTCGCTCCAAATGGCATAGCAAGGAACTTCCAATGTCCATACCTCGATCTGAATGCTGTCTTCGGGATGTCCTGCTCTCTGACTCTGATCTGATGGTACCCTGACCGCAAGTCAATCTTCGAGAATACTGCCGCTCCCTTGAGCTGATCAAATAAATCATCTATCCTTGGTAAAGGATATCTGTTCTTAATTGTTACAGAGTTCAAGGTACGATAATCAACACATAATCTTGACGTACCATCCTTCTTCTTCACAAGAAGCATCGGAGCTCCCCAAGGTGATCCGCTAGCACGAATAAATCCCTTGGTTCTAAGTTCTTCAATCATCTTGTACAGGACCTCCAACTCTGATGGTGCCATCCTATAGACTCTCTCTGACACTGGTGCCGCCCCTGGAATCAAGTCGATAGTGAACTCTATCTCTCTCTCTGGGGGCATACCTGGAAGCTCTTCGGGAAATACGTCAGGAAACTCTTCTACAACTCTGGGAAACTGAACTGCTGCTGCTACGGTCATCCACAATGCTGGGGAAGAAGGTTCTACTCCGCCTCGAGAAAAGAAAAACTCTGGCTCACCGGGAATACTAAAAATAATCTTGCCGACATGGCAATCTATTCTAGCATACTGGTCCCTCAACCAATCCATTCCTAGGACTACATCATAATCGGCCATCGGGAACTCTATCAACCTAGCGGGAAACTCTCTACCGCTAACTACGATTCGACACGAGAAAAACACCCTATCTACACCCACAAGTCCGTTACCAGTAAGTATATTGAGCCTTACTGATAATGACTCGGGCTCCAGTCCTATCCGTGTCGCGAATCGTGCAGACATAAATGAATGTGATGCACCTGAATCAAATAATATTGATGCATGAAAAGAGTTGACGAGAATGGTACCTGCCACCACCTCACCTGATGCCAACTCCTCCTCTACGGTCAAAGCCATCGCTTGACCGTGCCCTCTGGGTACTGGTCCTCTCTGCTGGAAACCTCTCTGGCGGTTCTGAACCTGAGCTTGGACCTGGGCATACTGTTGCGGTCGGTGCTGCTGGAATGCCTGAGCCTGAGACGATAATGGTCTTGGAGGCTGATACTGCTGCTGCTGCACTGGTGCTGGTCCCCTCACTGAGGGACTAGTCTGGGCCGATGAGGATGAACCGGCTCTCTGTGGGCAGGACCCTATCATGTGATCCGATGCCCCACAAGCCAAACATAATCCTTGTGCTCGGCGACATTCTGACACTACATGCCCTGGCTTCCCACAATGAGTGCAGCCCATTGTGGAAGACTGCCTTCGCTTCTGCTGCTGAGGATACGTCGGAGTCGAATGCTGAACCGACGTAACTGATGCTGCCCTCCTTGGAGCTCCAATGGTCAAGGCCCTAGCTGCCGGGACTGGGGCTGAAGACTGGATCATCTGACCATGGGACCGCTTCCGCCCTCCAGTTTTGTCCATAATTCTTTGTGAGGTATACTCATGCCTCTTAGCTGCCCACAAAACAGCATCAAAGGTCTGATGCTCAAACTGCTCCACTGCTAGAATGATCTCTAGGTGGAGTCCCTGCTGGAACCGCTGCGCTCGATCAAACTCGGTTGCCACCAAAGTGGGAGCAAACCGACTCAGTCTTAAAAACTCGGTCGCATATTCATCGACCGTCCTGCTCATCTGCCTGAGATTGGTGAACTTCGTCTGTAAGTCATGCCGAGCCACAGCATCGAAGTACTTGATCTGAAACTTGTCACTGAATACCACCCACGGAACAGGCGTTGCCAATCCAACCGCTATCATCGCCCACCAGGTGCGGCCTAGGTCCAATAACTGTAGATGTACCACAGCTACCTTCTCTCCTTCTGGAGTCTTGGCTGCATCTAAGATAATCTCAATGTCTTGGAGCCACGCATCAGCTGCAATAGCGTCTTCACTCCCATCAAAGAAGGGAGGGTTGAGGCGCTTGAAACTGCTAGCCGTACTGTTCCCTTGATAACCAACACGGCCCATGGCATCCTGTACTGCCTGGTGCAGGGCATCGTCCCAACGATCTTGAGACGCAAGCAATGTCCTGATGAGACCCACTAAGGTGCCATCGTCAGGCTCTGCAGGCTGGACTGGCTGAACTGGGGGCTCGGGATCCCCGAAATGCATGACTCGGGAGGCCGCTCCAGAGTGCTGGGCTTGGTCTCCAGGTTGCTGTTGGTCCACTGGAGGTGCTCCGCCTCGCTGATCGGTAGGACCATGAACAATGCTGCTGAAGAAACGACGTGGGGAACAATAAGAAAGGACCATGATGGGTCAAGGATATAAACATGTGATCAGGTCAAGAATTCTGAAAGATCAGAAGGCACTAGTAGAGATCAAGGGCGAGTGCTGATTGAGACATATATCCAGTGAAACCCTCACCCATCTTGATTTACAAGACCTGCATGGGCCACCACTTAAACCGTGTCGCGCCCCAGAACCAGAATACTGGAGAGCGGGGGACAGACACAGCCAGCTACGTATATTGAAGTGAATCTTCCCACTCAATACGGTCACGGCTGTCTAGATGCATGAGGGTTTACTACGAGCCATCAGTCTCTTAAGGTCAATAACAAGCCTAGTGTCTCAATCTTAAGCAAGCGAGTAGATATAACAAGATGGTAGATCATCAGACATACAAAGTAAGGCGTCCCATACATTACATATTCAGATGATCATGAAGCTAGTCATACAAAATACGAAGACTAACAAGAGTTTGAGTCATACATGATCAATCCTAGGATTTGTCAATCATGCTACAGCCCGTAGGCAGACAGTAAATAAAGTTGCAAACGAGCTAACACTTGCTCGGCGGCTAAACGCCTCAAAAGAATATTTTTACAAGGGAGTGGGAGAGCAAAATAAAACCCACTCGTTGTCGAGATTCCTTCTAGTGTTCACCATCTGGCAGGAAGGTTGGGAGATCCTCGGTAGCTGCTCCGAAATCTGGCCATACAAAACCAGCTGGGTCAGACCCCAGGAAGAGCAAGTGCCACAAAGGAGGCTTCACTTAAGAACTAAAACCAGCATGTCAGCACATAAGGTCATAGGTGAAATAACATAAGACATGAGTTAAAGAAAACATGATGATAAACGATAAGATAACTAAAGGACTATTCCGGTAACCAAGTTACAACCCGTAAACCAAACAAGGACCGGGGTTGTAACCCTTCACCTGAACAGAACTTAGCCTCGAACCAATTATCGATAAAGTAAAGCATAGACAAGCATGTCCGGAGATATCCATGTACCGGATCTAGGCAAGACTAGACAAGATAGGACTCCATCCATCATTCACGGCCAAGCAAGGAGTACGGCTTGATACTTAACTAACTAGGGTTATCACAAGCTTAGTTACTAGCAAGATGCAATGAGGTACGCCTATGGCCACAAGCCCTGCACACTATCCAGGTTATCCAGACGTAAGGTTCAAGCTTAGAGTTATCATGCCTTGTTAGGTGACTTGGATGCAACACATGACAGTGTGCATAGTAATCGTTTCATGTAGTGCCCTACATAACAGTGAGCTGGAAATGTACCCTATTCGTCGGCAGGCTACAAGTCCATCAAGGAAGGCGCCCAGATAACGGGATTGCTTGTAGCCGGAATACCTCTCTATATGCTCTACTTGATCAATCTAGTCATTAGCCTAGTCAGATTCGGTATGAATCCCTGACCGTGGTAACCAGGGATACATGTCCTAGACATGATACGAGACAAGACTGGTTGCTTATACAAGCATATTCAATACAATCACCCACGGTGTCAAGAATTCACTTAGCATGTCAGGTTAGCCGTCGCAACAGCGTATCAAGGTTATCATGTCGGGTTGCTTATCAAGATTACTTATCAAGGCAAGGGTGTGTCACAACGGTGTAGGGTGTAAAAAATATTGACACGCTGACATAAGACCAAGTCAGCCAAAGGCCATACGCTCAGCGCAAAAGTCATACGCTCAGAGAATATTTATTTATTGGGAGATATGGCATATTCGAGAAGATTGAGGACAGCCACGTGTCTACTTCCCCAGTTATACGACTCCTCATCAAGGTAGCGTATGAGTCAGACTGCGCTGCGCTAAAGAACGCGAGCAACTCAGTGGCGCAAGCTAAAAAGCTCGCGCACACTGCTCACTGTCTTCTCCAAATCAGCAAGAACTCCATGGTTTGAACCCAAAGCTTCAAAAGTCCATAACTTGGTCAAAACAAGTCCAAATCCAACTTTTCAAAGGTCAAAATTGGGTAGAATAAATTTTTCTACAACATGGAACCATCAAAACTTGAAAACAAAGAAGTTTGATAGATCAAAACCACCAAAATCCGAAAATAACTAATTTCTAGATCTACAAAAATTAAAGTCTCAAAATGGAAAATGACAAGTTCTAATGTGTCTTAGAAACATGAGGAGAAGCTAATGGAACAATAAAAAAGGGGCTCTCTTGTGGAAGCAAGTTGCACTCGCCTAAGGGGTGTTCTTGGTTGGTGGTGGGTCTAATGGAGAAGGAAGAAGAGTTAATGAGAAAGTGGAGGAGAGAGAAAAGTTAGGTGGGTTATAAAGGGGGATGGTGGTGGGTTTAACATGATAAACCAAAGAATAAACTAAGCCAACCCAAAATAAACCAAGTTAAACCATTACATGCCATGACGAACCTAATCAAGATTAAACTGAAATTAGCTAGCCAGGCAGGAAAATAAAATACATGTCAGGATCCCGTATACGTATACTGGAAATACGTAGAACGAAAAAAGGGGATGACAACTCTACCCACCTTAAAAGAATATCGTCCTCGGAATTTAATCAAGAGGCTAGAGATGTCGAGCAAGCTATATCAATTGCAGGCAATATATGGCTAGCAGTCAATCAAGCAATCATTCATGCAAGCAAAAAACTTAAGCATATGGCATAAGAAAGACATTACACCTTACGAGTCAAACATGTCGGGATATCGCGATCGGATATCATCCTCACGCTCCCACGTTGACTCACCCAAAGAGTGATGACCCCAAGCAACACGGACTAACTTGATAGTCTTGTTCTTGAGTATCTTCTCCCTCCGGTCCAATATGGATACGGGTCTCTCCTCATACGAAAGGTTGGTGCCAACAACCAATTCCGAATGATCAAGAACGTGACTCGGATCCGGGATATACCGTCGTAATTGGAATACATGGAAGACATCATGTACCTCACGTAATGACGGCGGAAGAGCGAGACGATAGGATACATCACCTACTCGTTCTAGAATATCAAACGGCCCTATATACCTAGGACTGAGCTTTCCCCGTACGCCGAATCGAATGACGCCACGGGTAGGTGAGATCCTAAGGAATACGTGGTCGCCAACAGAAAATTCAAGGGGACGCCGATGAGAATCGGCCCAATGACGCTGGTGATCTTGGGCAACTCGAAGATGATCTCTGACTTGTCTGACCACCTCAATAGTCTGCGTCACCATCTCTGGTCCAAGTATTTGCCTCACACCGATATCATCCCAAGCTAAAGGAGATCTGCACTTCCTGCCGTACAAGGCCTCGAAAGGTGCCATCTGGATACTAGCCTGGAAACTGTTGTTGTACGAGAACTCTACGAGATACAGGTGATCTTCCCACGAACCATCGAAGTCGAGTGTACATGACCGCAACATGTCTTCAAGAGTCTGGATCGTGCGTTCTGACTGACCATCTGTCTGCGGATGGTCGGGTGAACTGAACTTGAGACGAGTCCCCAAACTCTCTTGAAGACTCCGCAAAAAGTGTGAGGTGAATCTTGAATCTCCGTCGGACACAATAATGACTGGCACTCCATGCAATCTGACTATCTACCTGAGGTACATCTCTGCAAGTTGATCCGTCGACTGACCGATTCTGAAAGGAAGAAAATGAGCTACCTTCGTGATACGATCAACTATAACCCAGATGGCATCTTTCCCAGCTGGGGATCTAGGTAATCCAGTTACAAAATCCATGGTAATGTGCTCCCATTTCTATTTCGGGATCGGTAAAGGTTGAAGAAGTCCAGCTGGTCTCTGATGTTCGGCCTTGACTTGTTGACAAACAAAACAACGAGAGACAAACCGGGCTATCTCCCTCTTCATGCCATTCCACCAAAAATGCTGCCGAATATTACGATACATCTTCGTACCGCCGGGATGAATTGAATACTGAGAACCGTGAGCCTCTGCCATGATCTCCTGTCTGATATCACCACTGGGTACACAAAGACGTCTTCCATGTCGGAGTGTACCGTCCTTATGAACACATAACTCTGGTCTTCGCCCAGCTACACATTCTGCTCTCAGCCGCTGAAGCTTAGAATCCGTGGACTGAGCTAATTTGATCCTCTCAACTATACTGGACTGAACTTGCATACTGGCCATCAATGCCACACTGGAAGGAAGAACAACTTCAATACCCATCTTCTAAAGATCTGCTAACGACTCTGGCTGCGCCGTTAGAAAATAAATTCCTGCTCTCCTGCTCAATGCATCTGTTACTACGTTGGCCTTCCCAGGATGATACTGCAAGCTGATGTCATAATCCACAAGTAGCTCTAGCCATCTCCTCTGACGCATATTAAGATCCTTCTGGGTAAACACGTACTTCAGACTCTTGTGGTCGGTGAAAATCTCCACCCGATCTCCATACAAATAATGTCTCCAAAGTTTTAATGCAAAAACTACGGCTGCTAACTCCAGGTCATGGGTTGGGTAATTCCTCTCATGGTCACGAAGTTGACGTGACGCATAAGCGACTACCTTACCATGCTGCATCAAGACACATCCTAATCCCTTGCCGGATGCGTCACAATAAACTGAAAATCCTCCCTTCCCGTCGGGAAGCGTGAGAATGGAAGCCGTCATCAATCTCCGCTTCAACTTCTCAAATGAACTCTGACACTCTGCTGTCCAAGCAAACTGCACATCCTTACGGGTCAACTGCGTCAGTGGCGCTGAAATCCGAGCAAAGTCTGATACAAAACGTCGGTAATAGCCGGCCAATCCGAGGAAACTCCGAACTTCTGCGACGGTGCTAGGTACTGGCCATGTCTCTATAGCCACTATCTTCTGGGGATCAACTTCCACTCCATCTCTGGTGATGATATGACCAAAGTACGAGATACGATCCAACCAAAACTCGTACTTACTGAACTTCGCGTACAACTGGTGCTCCCCGAGAATCTGAAGAACTACACGAAGATGCTGCTCATGCTCTGCCTCGTTCTCACTATAGACTAAGATGTCGTCTATGAACACTATCATGAACTGGTCCAAATAGGGCATAAAGATACGATTTATGAGGTCCATGAATACGGCCGGCGCATTGGTCGCTCCAAATGGCATAACAAGGAACTTCCAATGTCCATACCTCGATCTGAATGCTGTCTTCGGGATGTTCTGCTCTCTGACTCTGATCTGATGGTACCCTGACTGCAAGTCAATCTTCGAGAATATTGCCGCTCCCCTGAGCTGATCAAATAAATCATCTATCCTTGGTAAAGGATATCTGTTCTTAATTATTACAGAGTTCAAGGTACGATAATCAACACATAATCTTGACGTACCATCCTTCTTCTTCACAAGAAGCATCGGAGCTCCCCAAGGTGATCCGCTAGCACGAATAAATCCCTTGGTTCTAAGTTCTTCAATCATCTTGTACAGGACCTCCAACTCTGATGGTGCCATCCTATAGACTCTCTCTGACACTGGTGCCGTCCCTGGAATCAAGTCGATAGTGAACTCTATCTCTCTCTCTGGGGGCATACCTGGAAGCTTTTTGGGAAATACGTCAGGAAACTCTTCTACAACTCTGGGAAACTGAACTGCTGCTGCTACGGTCATCCGCAATGCTGGGAAAGAAGGTTCTACTCCGTCTCGAAAAAAGAAAAACTCTGGCTCATCGGGAATACTAAAAATAATCTTACCGACATGGCAATCTATTCTAGCATACTGGTCCCTCAACCAATCCATTCCTAGGACTACATCATAATCGGCCATCGGAAACTCTATCAACCTAGCGGGAAACTCTCTACCGCTAACTACGATTCGACACGAGGAGAACACCCTATCTATACCCACAAGTCCGTTACCAGTAAGTATATTGAGCCTTACTGATAATGACTCGGGCTCCAGTCCTATCCGTGTCGCGAATCGTGCAGACATAAATGAATGTGATACACCTGAATCAAATAATACTGATGCAGGAAAAGAGTTGACGAGAATGGTACCTGCCACCACCTCACCTGATGCCAACTCCTCCTCTACGGTCAAAGCCATCGCTTGACCGTGCCCTCTGGGTACTGGTCCTCTCTGCTGGAAACCTCTCTGGCGGTTCTGAACCTGAGCTTGGACCTGGGCATACTGTTACGGTCGGTGCTGCTGGAATGCCTAAGCCTGAGATGATAATGGTCTTGGAGGCTGATACTGCTGCTGCTGCACTGGTGCTGGTCCCCTCACTGAGGGACTAGTCTGGGCCGATGAGGATGAATCGGCTCTCTGTGGGCAGGACCCTATCATGTGATTCGATGCCCCACAAGCCAAACACAATCCTTGTGCTCGGCGACATTCTGATACTACATGCCCTGGCTTCCCACAATGAGTGCAGCTCATTATGGAAGACTGTCTCCGCTTCTGCTGCTGAGGATACGTCGGAGTCGAATGCTGAACCGACGTAACTGATGCTGCCCTCCTTGGAGCTCCAATGGTCAAGGCCCTAGCTGCCGGGGCTGGGGCTGAAGACTGGATCATCTGACCATGGGACCGCTTCCGCCCTCCAGTTCTGTCCACAATTCTCTGTGAGGTATACTCATGCCTCTTAGCTGCCCGCAAAACAGCATCAAAGGTCTGATGCTCAAACTGCTCCACTGCTAGAATGATCTCTAGGTGGAGTCCCTGCTGGAACCGCTGCGCTCGATCAAACTCGGTTGCCACCAAAGTGGGAGCAAACCGACTCAGTCTTGAAAACTCGGTCGCATATCCATCGACCGTCCTGCTCATCTGCCTGAGATTGGTGAACTTCGTCTGTAAGTCATGCCGAGCCACAGCATCGAAGTACTTGATCTGAAACTTGTCACTGAATACCACCCACGGAACAGGCGTTGCCAATCCAACCGCTATCATCGCCCACCAGGTGCGGCCTAGGTCCAATAACTGTAGATGTACCACAGCTACCTTTTCTCCTTCTGGAGTCTTGGCTGCATCTAAGATAATCTCAATGTCTTGGAGCCACGCATCAGCTACAATAGCGTCTTCACTCCCATCAAATAAGGGAGGGTTGAGGCGCTTGAAACTGCTAGCCGTACTGTTCCCTTGATAACCAACACGGCCCATGGCATCCTGTACTGCCTGGTGCAGGGCATCGTCCCGACGATCTTGAGACGCAAGCAATGTCCTGATGAGACCCACCAAGGTGCCATCGTCAGGCTCTGCAGGCTGGACTGGCTGAACTGGGGGCTCGGGATCCCCGAAATGCATGACTCGGAAGGCCGCTCCAGAGTGCTGGGCTTGGTCTCCAGGTTGCTGTTGGTCCACTGGAGGTGCTCCGCCTCGCTGATCGGTAGGACCAGGAACAATGCCGCTGAAGAAACGATGTGGGGAACAATAAGAAAGGACCATGATGGGTCAAGGATATAAACATGTGATCAGGTCAAGAATTCTGAAAGATCAGAAGGCACAAGTAGAGATCAAGGGCGAGTGCTGATTGAGACATATATCCAGTGAAACCCTCACCCATCTTGATTTACAAGACCTGCTTGGGCTACCACTTAAACCGTGTCGCGCCCCAGAACCAGAATACTGGAGAGCGGGGGACAGACACAGCCAGCTACGTATATTGAAGTGAATCTCCCCACTCAATACGGTCACGGCTGTCTAGATGCATGAGGGTTTACTACGAGCCATCAGTCTCTTAAGGTCAATAACAAGCCTAGTGTCTCAATCTTAAGCAAGCGAATAGATATAACAAGATGGTAGATCATCAGACATACAAAGTAAGGCGTCCCATACATTACATATTCAGATGATCATGAAGCTAGTCATACAAAATACGAAGACTAGCAAGAGTTTGAGTCATACATGATCAACCCTAGGATTTGTCAATCATGCTACAGCCCGTAGGCAGACAGTAAATAAAGTTGCAAATGAGCTAACACTTGCTCGGCGGCTAAACGCCTCAAAAGAATATTTTTACAAGGGAGTGGGAGAGCAAAATAAAACCCACTCGTTGCCGGGATTCCTTCTAGTGTTCACCATCTAGCAGGAAGGTTGGGAGATCCTCGGTAGCTGCTCCGAAATCTGGCCATACAAAACCAGCTGGGTCAGACCCCAGGAAGAGCAAGTGCCACAAAGGAGGCTTCACTTAAGAACTAAAACCAGCATGTCAGCACATAAGGTCATAGATGAAATAACATAAGATATGAGTTAAAAAAAACATGATGATAAACGATAAGATAACTAAAGAACTATTCCGGTAACCAAGTTACAACCCGTAAACCAAACAAGGACCGGGGTTGTAACCCTTCACCTGAACAGAACTTAGCCTCGAACCAATTATCGATAAAGTAAAGCATAGACAAGCATGTCCGGAGATATCCATGTACCGGATCTAGGCAAGACTAGACAAGATAGGACTCCATCCATCATTCACGGCCAAGCAAGGAGTACGGCTTGATACTTAACTAACTAGGGTTATCACAAGCTTAGTTACTAGCAAGATGCAATGAGGTACGCCTATGGCCACAAGCCCTGCAGACTATCCAGATTCAGTATGAATCCCTGACCGTGGTAATCAGGGATACATGTCCTAGACATGATACGAGACAAGACTGGTTGCTTATACAAGCATATTCAATACAATCACCCACGGTGTCAAGAATTCACTTAGCATGTCAGGTTAGCCGTCGCAACAGCGTATCAAGGTTATCATGTCGGGTTGCTTATCAAGATTACTTATCAAGGCAAGGGTGCGTCACAACGGTGTAGGGTGTGAAAAATACTGACACGCTGACATAAGACCAAGTCAGCCAAAGGCCATACGCTCAGCGTAAAAGTCATACGCTCAGAGAATATTTATTTATTGGGAGATATGGCGTATTCGAGAAGATTGAGGACAGCCACGTGTCTACTTCCCCAGTTATACGACTCCTCATCAAGGCAGCGTATGAGTCAGACTGCGCTGCGCTAAAGAGCGCACGCAACTCAGTGGTGCAAGCTAAAAAGCTCGCGCACACTGCTCACTGTCTTGTCCAAATCAGCAAGAACTCCATGGTTTGAACCCAAAGCTTCAAAAGTCCATAACTTGGTCAAAACAAGTCCAAATCTAACTTTTCAAAGGTCAAAATTGGGTAGAATAAATTTCTCTACAATATGGAACCATCAAAACTTGAAAACAAAGAAGTTTGATAGATCAAAACCACCAAAATCCAAAAATAACTAATTTCTAGATCTACAAAAATTAAAGCCTCAAAATGGAAAATGACAAGTTCTAATGTGTCTTAGAAACATGAGGAGAAGCTAATGGAACAATAAAAAAAAGGGGCTCTCTTATGGAAGCAAATTGCACTCGCCTAAGGGGTGTTCTTGGTTGGTGGTGGGTCTAATAGAGAAGGAAGAAGAGTTAATGAGAAAGTGGAGGAGAGAGAAAAGTTAGGTGGGTTATAAAGGAGGATGGTGGTGGGTTTAACATGATGAACCAAAGAATAAACTAAGCCAACCAAAAATAAACCAAGTTAAACCATTACATGCCATGACGAACCTAATCAAGATTAAACTGAAATTAGCTAGCCAGGCAGGAAAATAAAATACATGTCAGGATCCCGTATATGTATACTAGAAATACGTAGAACGAAAAACGGGGGTGACAGTGTGTCTATATATATATATATATATATATACATTTATATATATGTATAGATATGTATAGATATGTAGAGATATATATATATATATATGTGTGTGGTCATACATATATAGGTGTGTGTATTTGTGTGTGTAGAGAGGGAATGGGAATTAGTTGTGTGTGTGTGAGTGATATAGATTAGAGAGTTAGAGAGGGAGAATTATAGAAGAAATTTGAGAGAATTAGAGGAGAAAAGAGTGAGAGAATGGGGGAAAATTAGAGAGGAATGAGAGGAAGAAAAGGGGAGCAACCAAGGCACCAAGGGGGGGCCTAGGGGGCTGTTTTTTCCCTCCCCCCATAACAGCAGCAAAACAGCAGTAGTAGCAGCAGCAGCAAGCTGCAATAGCAGCAGCAGTTAGCAGCAGTAGGAGCTGCATTAGCACCCCCAAACCATCTCGTTTAGCCCCTAAATTCCCCACTATATACCTATATATATACATATATATGCCCCTATATATAGCTTTATATACCCCTATAAAACCCACTAGAATAGCCCCCTAAGTTGGTCCTAAGAGGGTGTGAAAAGTGAGAGTTGAATGAGTGAATGAGAGGGTAAAAGGTTAAGTTAGGATTTTGGTTAAGGGGTAAAATTGAGTTCCGTGATTCGGAACGCGTTGAAACTTGGAGGAGACTTAGATAATGTGATTTAGATTTTGTGGGTAGGCTTCGAAGTGTGAATCGGGATTGCGTGTGGGCTTGGGAAGACGGTATCGCACCGCACCATCCCGTATCTTGAAATATTCAAGATAACGGGTAAACGGGCGATTCGGACCGTAAGATGGACTGGATGTCCACCTACCCTAGAAAACTTGGTAGGTAATAGTTGTATAGGATAGTACCCTACTACCCTAGGAAGCACGGAGTGGAATTCCTAGGAAAAGCCACTTGGCGTCAAGTTAGAACGGTTTAAGGGTAAATGTTAAGGGGTAATCGGGTAATTTCGAGATACGGAGTTCGGGTAGTCGAATTGACTTGAAACTTGGGTGGCATGTTGGGTACACCCTACAAATATCATATTTGAGCCGATTTTGGCTCGATTGACCCAGAGTTGACTTTTTACCCAAAAGTCAACTGTGAGTCAATACTTTGTCTAGATTTGACCAAATCCAAACCAGAGTTGACCAGTTGACCAAAAGTCAACTATTGGTCAACATTTGACCAGTTTAACCTAGGGTTGACTTGGTCTGACTTAGATTGACTTGATATAACTTAATTTGACCTAGATTTGACTTGACAGGACTTAGTGTGACTCAGTGAGACCTAGTTTGACCTAGATTGCATATCATTCATTGTGAATCATTCTTAAACTTGTTTAAACCTAAATTAACATACAATATCTCATCTTTAGGTCTCTGATTTCCACTCTGAGCATTGATATACCCTATAGCTCAGGACAGCAGGCGAGTACATTCACTGATAGTTTTTATTGTCTTGATATTTGCTATATCCGATTCAGTCGTAGTGTCTTACTTGATTCTCAGTCACGATAGTTCACGGACTAGTATTGTCAGATTCCTATCATGAGATGTCATTCCTAGATTTCTTGGGATACTTGTACTTGCTTGGTCTTGATTCTTGTACTTGTATTGACGCCGATTCCTGAAGAGGACTTGCTTCCATCTTAGGGAATCCCGCGTCATGACGTGCTATGTCCGGATCCGTATACTATTCGGGAAAATGGGGAATATTATAGATAGTGTGATCAATGCCCACCTTGAGTTACTACTTGTATCATAGCTATACCCTCACCTCACGATGGGTATAGCCTGACCTGTGCTACTACTTGCTCCATAGCTTACCATCCCGGCCGGACCGAGTCCACGTACTTGTAGCCGGTCGGCTGGAAGCCTGATTCTTGACCCATATCGATCACATTAGGCTATAATATTCGAGACACATTTTATATTTACTTATCTTATCATATATCCTGATCTGCTCTACTTTTAGTACTCTCTCACCATGCATGATATACAGTTACTCACATGCTCTACATGCCTTTATATTGTACCTTGATTGGAGACTAAGTTCTGCTCGGGAGAAGAGTTACAACCCCGGTCCTTGTTTGGTTTAAGGGTTGTAACTCGGCTTTCGAACGGTTCCCAAGTCTTCATATATCTTTGTCTTGTAGTTCATTATACTGTCTCTTATAGAATTTGTCAATTCATATAGAACTGCTGTTAGTGCTTGTACTTGCTCATTTTCCTGACAGGATACCGTTATGATATATTACAGATGACTCTGAGTCGGACTGCTCGACCTATTATGGGCTCGAGTCAGATGGAGTAGCCTTGGATCGTGGCCTTATAGTAGAGCCACTAGATTTTCTACTTCCAGAGTAGTGTAGATTAGCTAGGTTTGACTGGACTGCGATCCAGCTAGCTTTATCAGACCGTAGCTTCTACATTATATTTTGAGACCCTGTGATGTTGTATATATCTGGGCTTGTATTGGACTCTGGACTTATTTACTCTTTCATCTATTATATGTTCTCTTTCTGAGCTATCTACCTTAGTTTTATTCTGTGATTGAGACTGTATTGATATGTTACCTCCATTCGGAGAGTATATACTGTACAGGTACCTTTATACTGTTAGTCGTAGTATTTACATGCGTTATATACAGCGTTCTACCACCGATACTGCAGCGTAGGCTAGACGTACCCACGTGTTCGTGCCCCTCATAAGGGTGCGGGTCGTGACACGTTTTTGTGGTGGCCCATACAGGTCGGTGTCACAATTAGTGCGATCTCGTAATGGTGCTCGACTTAGAGTATTAATTACGAGCCTGTAATTAGGACGTAGGACCTAGGACATTATAGGAGTTTCTCAATCACACCTAGGAAATTTTCGATCTTTTGATTATCATGATTATTTCCCTTGTATTAAATTAACTGTCCTACTTTGGTAAATCTACTCATATGCCATATTAATCTCTTTGTTTCAATTCGTCTCCAGGATGACGAAGATGCACCCACAGGCCACTGGATCGAGTAGCTTGCCTGAGAGATCTGATCAGGCTGAGGAGGAGGTTCACGAGACTGCCCCCAGTAATTCTACTATCCCGGAGACCCCGGCAGTTGCACAGGGAGGTCTACCACCTCCACCCCAGAGGGTTACGGCCGTTGTTCCAGAGATACTGCCGCCACCACCACCGATACCGACGGATACACATCACATATTTCTTCTCCTTCAGCAGATGATGGAGATACAGCGGGCCCAGGCAGAGGCGTCGCAGCGCCAGTCGGAGGCATCACACCGTCAGATCGAGATTTTGAGGCAGAGTATAGAGAACTCGCATCAGCTTGCACTAGCAGTAGTGGAGAGAGTGGCACCGGGTACGGTGCAGGGCCCTACTGGCCAGCAGCCGTACCAGCAGTAGTCCAGGCCGGGGACAGTACTAGACTTTAGGAAGATGAGCTCTAGTGACTTCACAGGCACATAGGGCATCCTTTATGCAGACGACTGGCTAGAGGATGTGCAGCGGAGCATGGAGCTGGCTGAGCTTCCTAGAGCACTTTGGGTTTCGGCCACAGCCAGCCGATTCTTCGACATTGTGCTGACATGGTACCGCACGGATCCTCGTGCGTCGGTGAGAGGGCTGACATGGGAGAACTTCCGGAGGCTCTTCAAGGAGAAGTGCTTCCCGAACGTGGCTCTTACAGCATTGGAGGGCCAGTTCGTGGGTCTAGTGCAGGGGAACTCGTCGGTGGACGAGTATGCAGCTGAGTTCTTCCGCCTTAGCAGGTTTGCTCCCGATATGATCCAGGATGAGGGGCAGAAGGCTCGTAAGTTCCGCAGAGGACTTATTCATGCAGTACACACCCACACCTCGGGTCGCCGTGACACGACGTTCGATCAGATATTGATGGACGTGCAGATTACAGAGGAGGACTTTGGCCTCAAGCCGAAGAGGAGCGGAGATACTATGGGGGCGAGTTCCAGTGCGGGACCGGCCAAGCGCCCCCACATTCAGTAGCAGCAGAGGCCGTTTCAACAGCAGCCTCTATTGCAGATTCAGCAGGCACCTGCGCGTGCCCAGCAGCATCACGGTCAGGGCCAGAGGCAGACCCAGCAGTGTGCTTTCTACGAAAAGACGGGGCACAGCAGAGACGTGTGCCGGAGGAGGTTAGGCGCTTGCCTATTCTGCGGAGGGACCGACCACCAGCTGAAGGGCTGCCCTGCTCGGGCAGCCAAGGAAGGCCAGGACAGGGTGCAGCCGGCTAGAGGACCAGCGGTTCAGCAGAGGAGTCCTTCACTTCAGACCCAGCAGCAGCATTTTGTTCAGCACCAGAGGGGAGCACCCGCGGGCAGGGTGTTCGCTTTGGCAGCAGATGAGGATGCAGAGCCCTTGGGAGATGTTGTAGCAGGTCATGTTCTCTTAGATTCCTTTTTTGCTTTTGCCTTATTTGATTCTGGGGCGACCCATAGTTTTGTGTCTATTTTTTTTGCTCTGAGACACAATATTATTGCTGAATATATGGGTAGGACTTGCAAGATTATGACCGGGGGAGGTATTATCCTGGTTAATAATATTTACAAGGGGTGGAGAGTCACTCTGAGAGGCCGGGACTTGAGTGCGTGTCTGCTCGTAATACCTCTATCGAGGTACGATATGGTACTCGGTATGGATTGGTTGAGCATGCACCATGCTAGCATTGATTACAGAGGAGGCAGAGTTCTTTTTAGGACGCCGGGAGAGCCAGAGATCGAGTTTGCTCGAGGAGCAGCAGAGCCGGAGGCTAGATTCTGTGGAGCTTTGTTGGCGGGGCAGTATTTGCCACATCCGTTGATTGCTGAGTTCTCGGATGTCTTTCCCGAGGAGTTGTCGGGGATACCGCCAGACAGGGACATTGAGTTCTCTATAGACTTGGTGCCGGGCGCCGAGCCCATTTCACAGCATGTCTATAGGGTGAACAACAGCGAGTTGATAGAGCTGAAGAAGCAAGTCGACGAGCTGCAGGACAAGAGGTTCATCAGATCCAGTTCTTCGTCCTGGGGAGCGCCAGTCCTGTTTGTACCGAAGAAGGACGGTATGTTCCACATGTGCATTGATTACCGGGCGCTCAACAACCTTACTATCAAGAATAGGTACCCTTTGCCGAGGATCGACGACTTGTTCGATCAGCTGAGTGGGGCAAAGGTCTTTTCGAAGATAGATTTGAGGTCCGGGTATCACCAGCTGAAGGTGAGGCGGGATGACATTCCCAAGACGGCATTTCGAACTCGGTACGGCCAATACGAGTTTACAGTGATGCCATTTGGGTTGACCAATGCTCCCGCGGTGTTCATAAACTTGATGAACAAGGTATTCCATCAATACCTTGACAAGTTCGTGGTGGTCTTTATAGACGATATCTTGATCTATTCGAGATACAGGAGGAGCATGAGGAGCACTTGAGAGTTGTGTTAGAGACTCTGAGGAGGGAGCAACTCTAAGGGAAGCTTTCGAAGTGTGAGTTCTTCTTAGACCAGGTGGAGTTCTTAGGTCATGTTGTGACCGAGCACGAGATTTCAGTGGACCAGAGGAAGATTTCGGCAGTGGAGTCTTGGTCTACGCCCAGTTCAGTTGTCGAGGTTCGGAGCTTTCTGGGTTTGGCTGGCTATTACCGAAAGTTCGTCCAGGACTTCTCGTGGATTGCAGAGCCGATGACTAGACTCACCAGGAAGGACGTGGAGTTCGTCTGGACTGTTGAGTGTCAGGCTACATTCGATGAGCTGAAGAGGAGGTTGACTTCAGCTCCGATCCTGACTTTGCCATCTGGGTCAGGAGGGTTCTCGATCATCAGCGATGCTTCCGGGAAGGGTTTAGGGTGTGTTTTTCAGCAGCACGGGAAGGTGATTGCCTATGCATCCAGGCAGTTGTGTCCTCATGAGAAGAACTATCCTACTCATGATCTGGAGTTGGCCGCGGTTATATTTGCTTTGAAGTTATGGAAGCATTACCTGTACGGAGAGCGAGTTGAGATCTTCACAGATCACAAGAGCTTGAAGTACGTGTTCACTCAGAAGGAGTTGAACATGCGGCAGAGGCGGTGGTTAGAGCTGATGAAGGACTTCGATATATCCTTGTAGTACCATCCGGGGAAGGCCAACGTAGTTGCAGATGCCTTGAGTAGGTATCCAGTTGCTATGTTCTTGACGACAGATCGTCATTTGTTGGCCGACCTGGATAGTTTGGGTATCGAGGTCATCATTATGGGCGTGGAGATCCAGATGTGGGGTTTGCAGATTCAGTCTGAGCTAATAGATAGAGTCAGGTCAGCACAGTATGATGATGTTGTCCCGATGAGTGTCAGGGAGCAGGTGAGGACGGGCTTGCTTGTCGATTTCTCTGTAGCCGAAGATGGGTCGTTGCGGCACGGTACTAGGCTGTATGTTCCGCGTAGAGAGCTTCGGGAGGAGGTTCTTCAGGAGGCACATCGCTCTCAGTATTCTATGCATCCTGGGGCCAACAAGATGTATAAGGACCTGAGAGAGCACGTGTGGTGGTATGGCATGAAGCGCGAGGTAGCTCAGTTTGTATCTCGTTGCCTTGTGTGTCAGCAGGTGAAGGCCGAGAGACAGAGACCAGGTGGATTGCTACAGCCGCTACCCATTCCCGAGTGGAAGTGGGAGCACATCACCATGGACTTTGTATCTGGACTTCTACGATCGCCAGGAGGGAAGGACGCGGTTTGGGTCATCGTTGATAGATTGCCCAAATCGGCCCACTCCACTTTTTGCCTTTCAAAGTGGGTTTGTCTACGGAGAGGCTGGCTGAGCTGTATGTTCGTCAGATCGTGAGATTGCACGGAGTTCCGGTGAGCATAGTTTCAGATCGGGATAGCCGATTCACTTCTCACTTCTGGAGGAGTTTGCAGGCTAGCTTGGGCACCTCGCTCAAGTTTAGTACTGCTTATCATCCTCAGACAGACGGGCAGTCGGAGGGGACCATCCAGACTTTGGAGGATATGCTTCGTACATGTGTGCTAGATCTCGGGGGTTCTTGGGAGGACCATCTTCACCTGGTAGAGTTTGCTTATAACAACAGCTACCAGGCCAGTATAGAGATGTCACCATTTGAGGCTCTATATGGACGGAGATGCCGTACTCCTTTGTCTTGGGACGATGGCGGCGAGCGGGCGCTTCTTGGGCCGGAGATGGTTGTGGATGCGGCCGAGAAGGTCAGGATGATTAGAGACAGACTTCGGGTGGCTCAGGATAGGCAGCGACATTGGGCCGATAGTCACCGGAGACCGTTAGAGTTCGAGGTTAGTTTCAGTTCTTGTTGTGTTATTTGTGTTAGTTGTTTAGTCTGTGTGCTGAGTTTTTATCTTGTGTCTAGGTTGGTGACATGGTGTTTTTGAGGATATCCCCGACACGTGGCACTATTCGCTTTGGCGACGGTGGGAAGCTCAGTCCGCGCTACATCGGACCTTTCACTATCATAGAGAGGATCGGTGCAGTA
Organism: Iris pallida; assembly: GCA_029216955.1. Lineage (NCBI taxonomy): Eukaryota > Viridiplantae > Streptophyta > Magnoliopsida > Asparagales > Iridaceae > Iris > Iris pallida. The sequence goes on along the minus strand of JANAVB010006599.1, from coordinate 16,317,925 downwards.
GCCTACCGATTGGACTTGCCTACCAGGCTCGAGGGAGTGCACAACGTGTTTCATGTATCTCAGCTGAGGCGGTACGTGGCAGATCCTAGCCATGTATTGGACCATTCAGCGATACAGGTGGGACCTACTCAGCTATCCAGAACAGCCGGTGGAGATTCTGGATTGCAGGGAGAAGGTGCTCCGGAACCGGGTCATACCCTTTGTTCGGGTTGCGTGGAGACATCACTCTCCAGGTGAGTCTACCTGGGAGAGGGAGGACGACATGCGGGAGCGTTTCCCTTATCTTTTCGCGCCCTGAGGTATAAATCTATTTTTTTTGTCTTTCTGTTTGTGATTTCCTGTGCTTGTGTCTTCAATTTCGAGGACGAATTTTTTTTAAGGTGGATAGACTTGTCACCCTTACTTTTCCAAGTTAGGGGTAAAATGGTAATTTTCCATTTTATAATATTTTTCAGGAATTTTATTTCATAAATATTATTATTTAATTATTATAGGAGTCGGGTTCGAATTTTATCGCATTCCGAGTTAATTCGGGACCCCGAGGAATTTCGACTTGAGCCGTAATTAGCATGTTAATTAACCATGGTCCACCATACTTAACTTTTAGGATTAGGAGTTTGGACTAATCCCATATAAGTATCTAAGCTTAATTATGATTTTTGTTTAATTTTTGCTAATCCCAAAACCCAAAAATTGATTTAACTTAGCCTAGAAGGCAAGGGAGGGGCAAACTTGTAATTACAAGTGCCCCTACCCTCCCTTACATGGCTGGTCATATAGTCCCCCTCCACCTCTTCTTTCTTCATTGTAACTTCACTTTCCTGGAATTAAATTTTTTTTTATTCTTTATTTTCAAAAAGGGCTAAATCGAATTCCTTGCTTATTTTAGCCCAAGGCTATTTCCTTCTAGGCTTTACTTTTGGGCTGGACACTTAGAAACATTAGGAGATTGTTTTAACACTTACTGTTAACTTTTTTTTTTCAATTGAAATTCTGTTAAGTTTCAACTGAAACTTTTCCTTCTTTTCTCTCCAACGATTTTGGCAGGGAGGGAATTCAAATTCCGCTCCATGTGCGTAGCCTCTACGCCAACTTCACCTATTTAAGACCCCTCTTTCCATTCTTCATCCCCATCCATTCTTCCCCAAATGTTCATCTCCCTCGAGCATTTCTGAACCCTAAGTTGAGGGAATGGCGATGGCAAATTCCTCTGGAATCGATCGAAATTTTGGTGAAGGTAATTTTCTTTGTGATTCATTAATTCTTCAGCTTGACACTCTTTTCCAATCATTTAGAATTTCATCTTCAAATCACTTTGATGGTTTCTTCTTTCAAATTTTGTGAAGATCTGAAGAAATCCAGATCTGGGTGTTGAATCGATCGTTCAATCACTTTCAATTGAGATAACCATAAGGTTGGTTCGAATCGTTCAATTCCTCTATTGTTCCTTGTTTTTCTTGATGAGATGCTGAATTATCGACTGATGTTCCAGAGATTTTGGTCGATCATCTTGAACGACAGAAGTGGGGATCTTGGGAGCTAAGTTGACAGGTGATTGACCAGTCCCTTGAGAAATTCTAAATTCTTATAATTCTTAGTAATTAGGAATAGCTCCTAAATTGTTAGTAACCTTTGGTGATGGATCTGTTCATCTCTGGAACAGTAGTTTGTGTTTCTCTCGAATCGTGTGTCTGCAGAGATCGTTCCAATTCAGGTGAGTTCTTGTTTAAAATTATGTTGCAGTCATAATTATGTTGTGATAATAATAGGAATTTATCTTTACAATCAATATAGAGTGTTGGGTTATTTAGAAGGAATGTTGATCGATCTGGCATCACTATTCTATGTTCAGATTATATCAGTAACTTATTGTTATTGAGGATTTGTCTCAACCTTTTTCAAATCATTTCCTAGTCGATAGATTCAGATCAACTTGACTTGTGGAAGTGGATAGGTTATGTTATATTTTTTTCTCTCGAATCTTTTCCTTGTTGATCGAGCTCCTAATTATATAAGAGAGATGTGTATTGATGAACAGATCTAGTCTTGGAATAGAGGTGAGTTCACTGTCAGGTTTTCATGAGCATAGAACAATACCTAGGCTGTGTACCTGGAACCAGGAATTGATCTACTGTTTTGAACTAAAATTCATATGTCATTGGTGATTCGATTTAATGACTGGGAGTTCATTGAGTATTCTTTTAAGAAGGTTACTCTATGCAATGTTTAGTTCAACTATCAGAGAACCTGGGGTTTTGCTTAAGCAATACTGTTCAACCACTGATTTCAGTTGCAATTCAGTCTTGATTCAACTTGGATGGCAGGGGATTGATTTGAACATTGGGATAGATTGGTATTTTGTCTTAGCTGAGATTAGAATAAGAGACTAATATGTGATTCACTTGACTTGGTATATGATTTCATATGGCAGTGATATGAGTTTTCTCCTAACACTGATATGTGAGTTTATATGGCACAGTTATGTGAATTTTTCCTTGGAACTAAGCATGATGTGTTCTGGTGTTATGACAGCAGAACTTAGGATTTCTGGAATGAAATCTGAACCTGATTGAGTGACTTTGTATCTGGGGTTCCTGAGAACAATTCCAGGATGAAGTTTTGGGTATTATGGCTGACTGGCTGATGCCTAGAACGGCAAGACTGTCCTATTTAGGACCAAGAATTTCACCTGAGTATAATTGGAATAGGTTGTTGTATTAGGAGGATGCCAATGGGGACTGGGTATCAACTAGATGATACTAACCTGACTCAAGTTCTTACAGGTTTTGTCTCTGTAGTGGGAGCTAGAGAACATGTGCTCCTGATTAGGAATTTCAGTTTAAGAGTGGGCTACATTGTGTTATCTAGTGAGGAATCGGGAAGTTTACTAGGACTGTTTGAGTGAATAATGGATATCTGACATTAGGAAGTTTTAATGTGCATTAGAAGGACTGATAGCATTAACTGCAGATTTGGGATAAATCTGAACTGAGTTGTATTATTGGACTCTTCCTCAGTTCTCATAAAATATTTTTATCCTTCCTAATTCAACTGTAGTAAGGAAATCAGGTTAACCTTTTCCAATCTTTTAAGCTTAGAATATTAGATTTGTTGCCTATAGGGATGTATGGGTGCAGGTGTTAATCCCTATAAACAACTGATTGTCCTGTTTTCCTGATAACCTTAGACTGGACTGAGATAGGGATCATGACTAAATAAATCAACTCACAGTTTACAGGATTAGTGTAGCTACTTAGGAGTGTATGATTTTGGTTCAGGCAAGAATTGGTAAACCTGGGATTACAAGTCCTGGAAATAAGTTCATATCACCATGTTATTTTTAAACTGATGGTTCAGTTTGTAATAACAGGAACCTGGATACATCCCATGGTCCAGTTGTGTTATCAGAACCTGAGACACATTTCAATGGTTCAGCCTAATTTGGAATTTCATGAACCTGAGATGACTAATAGCATGGTTGTCAATATGGACTTCTTCTTTTCAAAACAAGTTAGTCATCTTTATTATTTTAGTATTTAGCTTAATTTATGGTTTTGAGTATAATTGTAGGAAGTTAAATTTGAGTAGTTGGATTATAGGATAGAATTGAGTAGAAGTAATCTAGAATTTGTTAAGTAGAACTTAGGATTTTTGTAGTGATTTAAGTTTATAAATCAAACCTTGCATTTTTGATTTATCAATTGTAAATCATTATTACAGGAGGACACCCAGTTTTCTTGCCTACTTGTACATTCCTGGAGCCAGGCAAGTACACTCTACGGTTTTGTGCTTTACATTATTTTCCCTGTACTTCCTTGAGTGACACAATTGCAACACGTCATGTTCTTTCTGGTACTCTTGTTCTCTTGTGCTTATTACTTGTATCTGGGGAGGGGAAATATACTATCTATGTGACCAATCCCAAGTATCAACTCAGGTGTGTTTTAGCTTAGACCCCGCATCGTGCACGCGGGTCCTAAGTCACCATTCATGTGCTTTCAGGTGCTTTCAGGTTCTTACCCTAGCCGGTCACATATTTAGTTATATTTCAAATGCATTACACATATGTTCAGGAGATTACCTTGTACTTATTTCCTGTGATATCATGTTCTTTCATGTTCTTACATACCATGTATCTTTCATGTACTTTACCCTGTTCTTCATGTACTTATTCACTTGTATTTTCCTGTACTTTCCATGTTCACTTATACTTTCATTTCATGATGTCTTGTTCATTACCTAGAATTGTACTTGCTCCGCTCCTGACTGGATATGTTATGATAGGTGAGATGGAGGCTTTGTGTGACACATATTATGGGCAGGATACTGCTTTCCTTGAGCCAGCTGGAGCTGCTTGTGACATAGAGGCTGCAGAGGCCTAGGATTTCATTTAGTTCCATTTATCTTTCATGTATTGAGACTAGTAGACTTTTATAGTGGAATTGTAATAATTTCAGATATTGTATCTCTTTCTGGTTGGGACACCTTTTATAGATGCTGTGATTCTCTATCTTTCATGTTTATCTGGTTAGCTTTCCCTAGTTGATACAGCTTACTTCATTGTGTCTAGCAATGAAGGCTGGGCGTGTCCGACTCGTGTCCGATTATTCGGGAGCGGGTCGTGACATGTTTTTAGTGGTGGCCCATGCAGGTCCATCCTAATGGTACCTAGGACTTAGCGTACTATTGGGGGACTTGATTACACTAGGGAAATTTGATCACAGCATAGGAAAATCGGGAATTAAGGGTATATCAGGTTATTCATGTTCTTCAGGTGCTTTATTATTATAAAAACATTGTTTGATAGGTTTTAGGGTTTGTCGTTCAACGAAGTTTTCTTTTTATGCAGGATGGTCACTACAAGGAAGACCGCAGACCAGGCTGGAGTTGCAGGCACTTCTGGAGTTGCAGGCGGTTCAGAGCAGGCCGCACCAGAGCAGCCCGCACCAGACGTCCAGGCAGATCAGCTTCCGCCAGCGCCTCCTATCTTCCCATCGCTGCCGCCGACGATGATGCTTGACGGCAACCAGGTGATGGCGTTGTTTCAGCACTTTCTGGAGGCCCAGAACCATCAGGCAGCGCAGTTCAGAGCGACTGTCGTCGACGCACTGAGGACCAGGGAGCCGGCAGCACCAGCACCAGCACCAGCACCAGTAGTACCTCCAGCACCGCGAGGACCGAGACCTGGGACAGCGAAGGAGTACCAGCACCTTAGCCCGATGGACTTCTGGGGCGACGAGGGGATCATCTATGCAGATGAATGGCTGGAGAATGCAGAGAGGACCTTGACCATGGCGAACATTCCTGAGGACCAGAAGGTGTCGGTGGCCAGCATGCGACTCTTTGACTTGGCGAGAGCTTGGTACCGGGAGGACCCCCAGTTGTCAGAGCCCCGGGTGTCTTGGACAGTTTTCAAAACGCTGTTCAAGGATAAATTCTTCCCGGAGGTGGAGCGTGATGAGTTGAGGATGCAGTTCGAGGCGCTGCAGCAGGGGACGATGACGGTCGCACAGTACACTTCGGAGTTTACCAGGCTCAGCAGGTTCGCTGAGAGACTGGTTAGAGAGCCAGAGGACAGAGCATGGAGATTCAAGAAGGGTCTCAACAGGGAGCTGCGACATGCGGTGGCGATTAGCCAGGCGACTACCTACTCCAGCATCCTTAAGATCGCCCAGGCAGTAGAGAAGGAGGCAGACCCCAGACTGAAGAGAGACCGGGACGTGGGCAGCAGCAGCTTCCAGGCACCAGCGAAGAGGGTTCAGACTCAGACCCAGACGAGGCCACAGCAGCAGCAGCATCACCGTCAGGCCAGAGCTCCAGCACATCAGCATCAGAGACAGCATCTGGCGATCAGTTGTGCATTTTGTCATCGCCCTGGACACCACATCGACGAGTGCCGCAAGAGGTTGGGACTTTGCCTCTTCTGCGGATCCGATGCACATCAGATGAGGGACTGCGCTCAGGCTACAGCTAGGCTAGCAGGAGGACGAGGAGGAGGACCACCGGCTGCACCACCCAGAGCATTACCTGCACCACCCCAGAGAGGAGGAGCTTTGCCACCCCAGCAGCAGAGGTTTGCACAGCATCAGCAGCAGCAGAGAGGAGGAGCTCAGCAGGGACGTGCTTACGTCATGGCTGCAGTTGAGGAGGATGAGGCAGTACCAGATGTGATCACAGGTTCTATACTTTTACATTCTTTTCCTGCCGTTGCATTGTTTGATTCTGGAGCCACCCATAGCTTTGTATCATATGAGTTTTTGCATAGACACGGCTTCACACCCAAGCCTACTAGGCGGAACTGTCAGATCATGACAGGAGGCGGATCAGTTCCAGTAAGTGAGATGGTGGAATGTCCTATCACTATTGCTGGGAGAGAGATTCGAGCTCGACTTCTAGTGATGCCACTGCCTGGATTCGATGTAGTCCTCGGCATCGACTGGATGAGCGAGCAGTTTGCCGTAATTGACTGCCATGAAGGGAAGGTGATCTTCAGCCCGCCAGGAGTTCCACCGTTCGAGATCAGCAGACGAGTTGCAGAGAGGCCCGAGGGAGTCTACTTCGGAGCAGTTGCAGAAGACCAGAAGTTGCCGCACCCGCTGATTGCAGAGTATCTCGACGTCTTTCCAGAGGAGCTTCCAGGATTGCCGCCAGATCGAGATGTGGAGTTTGGCATTGACTTATTGCCCGGATCAGCACCGAAGTCCCAGCACTGTTACAAGATCAACCCGAAGGAAGCTGCGGAGTTGAAGGCGCAGATTGATGAGCTTGAGGGCAAGGGATTTATTCGCTCCAGTGCTTCACCCTGGGGAGCGCCGGTGCTTTTTGTGCCCAAGAAGGATGGGACGGTGAGGATGTGCATTGACTACCGTGCACTCAACAACATCACCATCAAGAATAGATATCCTTTGCCACGGATTGATGAGCTGTTTGACCAGCTTAGTGGAGCGAAGGTCTTTTCTAAGATCGATCTTCGATCGGGGTACCACCAGATGAAGGTTCGGGAGCAGGATATTCCGAAAACAGCCTTCAACACTCGATACGGCCAGTATGAGTTCCTGGTGATGCCGTTCGGACTCACCAATGCCCCCGCAGTTTTTATGAACCTGATGAATAAGGTTTTCCACAAGTATTTGGATAAGTTTGTCGTAGTCTTCATTGACGACATTCTGATCTATTCCAAGACGGAGGAGGAGCATGTTGAGCACCTGCGGATTGTTTTGGAGATTCTGCGGAAGGAGAAGCTGTACGGGAAACTCTCAAAATGTGAGTTTTTCTTGGACAGAGTGGAGTTTCTAGGGCATGTGGTGACTGGAGAGGGGATTTCTGTGGATCCCAAGAAGATTGAGGCAGTGGAAGCTTGGGCACCTCCCAAGTCAGTAGCAGAGATTCGTAGTTTCCTGGGTCTAGCAGGATACTACAGGAAGTTTGTGAAGGACTTCGCCAAGATAGCAGAGCCGATGACGAAGCTTACGCGGAAGGACGAGGAGTTCATCTGGAGCGACGCCTGCCAGTCAGCATTTGAAGAATTGAAGAGAAGACTCACGACGGCCCCAGTTCTAGCTTTGCCATCAGGATCAGGAGGGTTCGTCATCTACAGCGATGCTTCAGGGAAAGGCTTGGGATGTGTGCTGGAGCAGAACAAGAAGGTTATAGCGTATGCTTCTAGACAGTTGAGGCCCCATGAGAAGAATTATCCTACACATGACTTGGAGCTTGCAGCAGTCATATTTGCCTTGAAACTGTGGAAGCATTACCTGTATGGAGAGAGAGTGGACATCTTCACGGACCACAAAAGCCTGAAGTATGTCTTTACTCAGAAGGAGCTGAATATGAGGCAGCGCAGATGGCTGGAACTCATGAAGGACTTCGACATCAGTCTGCAGTATCATCCTGGGAAGGCGAATGTGGTTGCAGATGCTCTTAGTCGATATCCTATTGCTATGTATCTCACCATGGACCGGCATCTATTGGAGGATCTGGAGAGTCTTGGGATTGAGATTGTTCTCCCAGGACATGGAGGTCAGATGATGTATATGCAGATACAGTCGGGGTTGCTAGAGAAGATCAAGGAGGCCCAGTTGCTTGATGAGGGAATCCAGGGTCTTAGAGCTCAGGCAGAGTTGGGTCTGCTCGACGACTTCACCATTGCGGAGGACGGATCCTTGAGGCACGGGAGCCAGCTGTGTGTGCCCAAGGACTTGCGGGAGGAGGTGATGCAGGAGGCCCACCAGTCACGGTATTCTATACATCCTGGATCTACCAAGATGTACAAGGATTTGCGTGAGTATGTTTGGTGGTATGGGATGAAGAGAGAGGTCGCCAGATTTGTTTCCAGATGCCTTGTGTGCCAGCAAGTCAAGGCGGAGCGCCAGAGACCAGCAGGACTACTCCAGCCTTTACCTATTCCGGAATGGAAATGGGAGCACATTACCATGGACTTTGTCTCTGGATTGCCGCGTACTTCCAGTGGCAAGGACGCTATTTGGGTGATCGTGGACAGATTGACAAAGTCCGCTCATTTCATTCCGTTCAAGGTTGGGCTGTCGACCGAGAAGCTTGCAGACCTCTACATGCGTCAGATCGTAAGGATTCACGGGGTGCCAGTTAGCATTGTTTCAGATCGAGACAGCCGTTTCACATCACACTTCTGGAGGAGTCTACAGCAGAGCTTGGGATCACAGTTGAAGTTCAGCACGGCCTATCATCCCCAGACGGACGGACAGTCCGAGAGGACCATTCAGACCTTGGAGGACATGCTGCGGGTTTGCGCACTCGACTTCGGCGGTTCGTGGGAGGACCATTTACACCTCGTGGAGTTTGCCTATAACAACAGTTATCAGGCTAGCATTGAGATGACTCCATTCGAGGCGCTGTACGGGCGGAGATGTCGCACGCCGTTATCCTGGGACGACGTTGGCGAGAGAGCTTTACTTGGGCCAGAGATGGTGGTGGACTCAGCAGAGAAAGTCAGATTGATCCGGGAGCGTATCAGAGTTGCACAGGATCGGCAGAAGCACTGGGCGGACAGCAGCAGACGGCCACTTGAGTTCGAGGTTGGAGACAGAGTGTTCCTGAAGATCTCACCGACCAGAGGCGTCATTCGGTTCGGCAGAGGCGGGAAGCTCAGTCCGAGATTCATCGGACCATTTGACGTGACGGCACGGATTGGCGAGGTGGCGTACCGACTAGCGCTTCCAGCTAGACTGGAGGGAGTGCATGATGTTTTCCACATATCCCAGCTTCGACGATACATTCCAGACCCGAGCCATGTGGTGGACTATTCTGAGCTGGAGGTGGGCCCGAGATTGACTTACGAGGAGCAGCCAGTAGAGATCCTGGACCGGAGGGAGAAGCAACTGCGGAACCAGATCATTCCTCTCGTTCGCGTCATGTGGAGACACCACTCTCCGGGAGAGTCCACATGGGAGCGTGAGGATGAGATGCGTGAGCGATATCCTAGTTTGTTCACTTGAGTGCTTGTATTGTATGCATTTTTTTTTCTTTTTTGAATTCAATAAACAACTCTTTGGATTCACTACTCTTGATGTCTGTGCCTACATTCCAATTTCGAGGACGAAATTTTTCAAGGGGGGAAGATTTGTAACTTCACTTTCCTGGAATTAAATTTTTTTTTATTCTTTATTTTCAAAAAGGGCTAAATCGAATTCCTTGCTTATTTTAGCCCAAGGCTATTTCCTTCTAGGCTTTACTTTTGGGCTGGACACTTAGAAACATTAGGAGATTGTTTTAACACTTACTGTTAACTTTTTTTTTCAATTGAAATTCTGTTAAGTTTCAACTGAAACTTTTCCTTCTTTTCTCTCCAACGATTTTGGCAGGGAGGGAATTCAAATTCCGCTCCATGTGCGTAGCCTCTACGCCAACTTCACCTATTTAAGACCCCTCTTTCCATTCTTCATCCCCATCCATTCTTCCCCAAATGTTCATCTCCCTCGAGCATTTCTGAACCCTAAGTTGAGGGAATGGCGATGGCAAATTCCTCTGGAATCGATCGAAATTTTGGTGAAGGTAATTTTCTTTGTGATTCATTAATTCTTCAGCTTGACACTCTTTTCCAATCATTTAGAATTTCATCTTCAAATCACTTTGATGGTTTCTTCTTTCAAATTTTGTGAAGATCTGAAGAAATCCAGATCTGGGTGTTGAATCGATCGTTCAATCACTTTCAATTGAGATAACCATAAGGTTGGTTCGAATCGTTCAATTCCTCTATTGTTCCTTGTTTTTCTTGATGAGATGCTGAATTATCGACTGATGTTCCAGAGATTTTGGTCGATCATCTTGAACGACAGAAGTGGGGATCTTGGGAGCTAAGTTGACAGGTGATTGACCAGTCCCTTGAGAAATTCTAAATTCTTATAATTCTTAGTAATTAGGAATAGCTCCTAAATTGTTAGTAACCTTTGGTGATGGATCTGTTCATCTCTGGAACAGTAGTTTGTGTTTCTCTCGAATCGTGTGTCTGCAGAGATCGTTCCAATTCAGGTGAGTTCTTGTTTAAAATTATGTTGCAGTCATAATTATGTTGTGATAATAATAGGAATTTATCTTTACAATCAATATAGAGTGTTGGGTTATTTAGAAGGAATGTTGATCGATCTGGCATCACTATTCTATGTTCAGATTATATCAGTAACTTATTGTTATTGAGGATTTGTCTCAACCTTTTTCAAATCATTTCCTAGTCGATAGATTCAGATCAACTTGACTTGTGGAAGTGGATAGGTTATGTTATATTTTTTTCTCTCGAATCTTTTCCTTGTTGATCGAGCTCCTAATTATATAAGAGAGATGTGTATTGATGAACAGATCTAGTCTTGGAATAGAGGTGAGTTCACTGTCAGGTTTTCATGAGCATAGAACAATACCTAGGCTGTGTACCTGGAACCAGGAATTGATCTACTGTTTTGAACTAAAATTCATATGTCATTGGTGATTCGATTTAATGACTGGGAGTTCATTGAGTATTCTTTTAAGAAGGTTACTCTATGCAATGTTTAGTTCAACTATCAGAGAACCTGGGGTTTTGCTTAAGCAATACTGTTCAACCACTGATTTCAGTTGCAATTCAGTCTTGATTCAACTTGGATGGCAGGGGATTGATTTGAACATTGGGATAGATTGGTATTTTGTCTTAGCTGAGATTAGAATAAGAGACTAATATGTGATTCACTTGACTTGGTATATGATTTCATATGGCAGTGATATGAGTTTTCTCCTAACACTGATATGTGAGTTTATATGGCACAGTTATGTGAATTTTTCCTTGGAACTAAGCATGATGTGTTCTGGTGTTATGACAGCAGAACTTAGGATTTCTGGAATGAAATCTGAACCTGATTGAGTGACTTTGTATCTGGGGTTCCTGAGAACAATTCCAGGATGAAGTTTTGGGTATTATGGCTGACTGGCTGATGCCTAGAACGGCAAGACTGTCCTATTTAGGACCAAGAATTTCACCTGAGTATAATTGGAATAGGTTGTTGTATTAGGAGGATGCCAATGGGGACTGGGTATCAACTAGATGATACTAACCTGACTCAAGTTCTTACAGGTTTTGTCTCTGTAGTGGGAGCTAGAGAACATGTGCTCCTGATTAGGAATTTCAGTTTAAGAGTGGGCTACATTGTGTTATCTAGTGAGGAATCGGGAAGTTTACTAGGACTGTTTGAGTGAATAATGGATATCTGACATTAGGAAGTTTTAATGTGCATTAGAAGGACTGATAGCATTAACTGCAGATTTGGGATAAATCTGAACTGAGTTGTATTATTGGACTCTTCCTCAGTTCTCATAAAATATTTTTATCCTTCCTAATTCAACTGTAGTAAGGAAATCAGGTTAACCTTTTCCAATCTTTTAAGCTTAGAATATTAGATTTGTTGCCTATAGGGATGTATGGGTGCAGGTGTTAATCCCTATAAACAACTGATTGTCCTGTTTTCCTGATAACCTTAGACTGGACTGAGATAGGGATCATGACTAAATAAATCAACTCACAGTTTACAGGATTAGTGTAGCTACTTAGGAGTGTATGATTTTGGTTCAGGCAAGAATTGGTAAACCTGGGATTACAAGTCCTGGAAATAAGTTCATATCACCATGTTATTTTTAAACTGATGGTTCAGTTTGTAATAACAGGAACCTGGATACATCCCATGGTCCAGTTGTGTTATCAGAACCTGAGACACATTTCAATGGTTCAGCCTAATTTGGAATTTCATGAACCTGAGATGACTAATAGCATGGTTGTCAATATGGACTTCTTCTTTTCAAAACAAGTTAGTCATCTTTATTATTTTAGTATTTAGCTTAATTTATGGTTTTGAGTATAATTGTAGGAAGTTAAATTTGAGTAGTTGGATTATAGGATAGAATTGAGTAGAAGTAATCTAGAATTTGTTAAGTAGAACTTAGGATTTTTGTAGTGATTTAAGTTTATAAATCAAACCTTGCATTTTTGATTTATCAATTGTAAATCATTATTACAGGAGGACACCCAGTTTTCTTGCCTACTTGTACATTCCTGGAGCCAGGCAAGTACACTCTACGGTTTTGTGCTTTACATTATTTTCCCTGTACTTCCTTGAGTGACACAATTGCAACACGTCATGTTCTTTCTGGTACTCTTGTTCTCTTGTGCTTATTACTTGTATCTGGGGAGGGGAAATATACTATCTATGTGACCAATCCCAAGTATCAACTCAGGTGTGTTTTAGCTTAGACCCCGCATCGTGCACGCGGGTCCTAAGTCACCATTCATGTGCTTTCAGGTGCTTTCAGGTTCTTACCCTAGCCGGTCACATATTTAGTTATATTTCAAATGCATTACACATATGTTCAGGAGATTACCTTGTACTTATTTCCTGTGATATCATGTTCTTTCATGTTCTTACATACCATGTATCTTTCATGTACTTTACCCTGTTCTTCATGTACTTATTCACTTGTATTTTCCTGTACTTTCCATGTTCACTTATACTTTCATTTCATGATGTCTTGTTCATTACCTAGAATTGTACTTGCTCCGCTCCTGACTGGATATGTTATGATAGGTGAGATGGAGGCTTTGTGTGACACATATTATGGGCAGGATACTGCTTTCCTTGAGCCAGCTGGAGCTGCTTGTGACATAGAGGCTGCAGAGGCCTAGGATTTCATTTAGTTCCATTTATCTTTCATGTATTGAGACTAGTAGACTTTTATAGTGGAATTGTAATAATTTCAGATATTGTATCTCTTTCTGGTTGGGACACCTTTTATAGATGCTGTGATTCTCTATCTTTCATGTTTATCTGGTTAGCTTTCCCTAGTTGATACAGCTTACTTCATTGTGTCTAGCAATGAAGGCTGGGCGTGTCCGACTCGTGTCCGATTATTCGGGAGCGGGTCGTGACATTCATCACTAAGTTACCACTCTCTCTCTCTCTTCATTTCTTTTCTTCCAACTTCTTCTTCTCCTTCCAAATCTACATCTTAGGTAAGCTTTTAAACCCATCATAACTTCTCATAATTTATTTATTCTTTCACATTTATTAGAGAGGGAACCATTCTCTACATGTTGACCCTAGATTTTGTAGGTTTCCTTAAATTCTAGTTTAAGGATTTATTTATGGTCTTATTCTTTTTAGAGTGGTATATATATATATATATATATATATATATATATATATATATATATATATATATATATATATGTGTGTGTGTGTGTGTGTGTATTTATATATGTATTGTGTGTGTGTAGAGGAGAGTGATAGTTGTGTCATGAGAGTATATATATATATATATATATATATATATATATATATATATATATATATATATATATATATATATATATATATATATATATATATATATATATAAATACACACACACACACACACACATATATATATATATATATATATATATATATATATATATATATATATATATATATATATATATATATATATATATATATATATATATATGTGTGTGTGTGTGTGTATTTATATATGTATTGTGTGTGTGTAGAGGAGAGTGATAGTTGTGTCATGAGAGTGTGTCCATGTGTGGGTGAGAGTGTGTCCATGTGTGTGTGTGAGTGTCCATATATATATAGATATATATATATGTGTGAGTGTGTCTATATATATATATACATTTATATATATGTATAGATATGTATAGATATGTATAGATATATATATGTGTGTGTGGTCATACATATATAGGTGTGTGTATTTGTGTGTGTAGAGAGGGAATGGGAATTAGTTGTGTGTGTGTGAGTGATATAGATTAGAGAGTTAGAGAGGGAGAATTATAGAAGAAATTAGAGAGAATTAGAGGAGAAAAGAGTGAGAGAATGGGGGGAAATTAGAGAGGAATGAGAGGAAGAAAGGGGGAGCAACCAAGGCACCAAGGGGGGGCCTAGGGGGCTGTTTCCCCCCCCCCCCCCCATAACAGCAGCAAAACAGCAGTAGTAGCAGCAGCAGCAGTTAGCAGCAGTAGGAGCTGCATTAGCACCCCCAAACCATCCCGTTTAGCCCCTAAAATCTCCCACTATATACCTATATATATATACATATATATGCCCCTATATATAGCTCTATATACCCCTCTAAAACCCACTAGAATAGCCTCCTAAGTTGGTCCTAAGAGGGTGTGAAAAGTGAGAGTTGAATGAGTGAATGAGAGGGTAAAAGGTTAAGTTAGAATTTTGGTTAAGGGGTGAATTTGAGTTCCGTAATTCGGAACGCGTTGAAACTTGGAGGAGACTTAGATAATGTGATTTAGATTTTGTGGGTAGGCTTCGGAGTGGGAATCGGGGTTGCGTGTGGGCTTGGGGAGACGGTATCGCACCGCACCATCCCGTATCTTAAAATATTCAAGATAACGGGTAAACGGGCGATTCGGACCGTAAGATGGACTGGATGTCCACCTACCCTAGAAAAATTGGTAGGTAATGGTTGTATAGGCTAGTACCCTACTACTCTAGGAAGCACGGAGTGGAATTCCTAGGAAAAGCCACTTGGCGTCAAGTTAGAACGGTTTAAGGGTAAATGTTAAGGGGTAATCGGGTAATTTCGAGATACGGAGTTCGGGTAGTCGGATTGACTTGAAACTTGGGTGGCATGTTGGGAACACCCTACAAATATCATATTTGAGCCGATTTTGGCTCGGTTGACCCAGAGTTGACTTTTTACCCAAAAGTCAACTGTGAGTCAACACTTTGTCTAGATTTGACCAAATCCAAACCAGAGTTGACCAGTTGACCAAAAGTCAACTATTGGTCAACATTTGACCAGTTTGACCTAGGGTTGACTTGGTCTGACTTAGATTGACTTGATATAACTTGATTTGACCTAGATTTGACTTGACAGGACTTAGTGTGACTCAGTGAGACCTAGTTTGACCTAGATTGCATATCATTCATTGTGAATCATTCTTAAACTTGTTTAAACCTAAATTAACATACAATATCTCATCTTTAGGTCTCTGATTTCCACTCTGAGCAATGATATACCCTACATCTCAGGACAGCAGGCGAGTACATTCACTGATAGTTTTTATTGTCTTGATATTTGCTATATCCGATTCAGTCGTAGTGTCTTACTTGATTCTCAGTCACGATAGTTCACGGACTAGTATTGTCGGATTCCTGTCATGAGATGTCATTCCTGGATTTCTTGGGATACTTGTACTTGCTTGGTCTTGATTCTTGTACTTGTATTGACGCCGATTCCTGAAGAAGACTTGCTCCCCTCTTAGGGAATCCCGCGTCATGACGTGCTATGTCCGGATCCGTATACTATTCGGGGAAATGGGGAATATTATAGATAGTGTGATCAATGCCCACCTTGAGTTACTACTTGTATCATAGCTATACCCTCACCTCACGATGGGTATAGCTTGACCTGTGCTACTACTTGCTCCATAGCTTACCATCCTGGCCGGACCGAGTCCACGTACTTGTAGCCGGTCGGCTGGAAGCCTGATTCTTGACCCATACCGATCACATTAGGCTATAATATTCGAGACACATTTTATATTTACTTATCTTATCATATATCCTGATCTGCTCTACTTTTAGTACTCTCTCACCATGCATGATATACAGTTACTCACATGCTCTACATGCCTTTACATTGTACCTTGATTGGAGACTAAGTTCTGCTCGGGAGAAGAGTTACAACTCCGGTCCTTGTTTGGTTTAAGGGTTGTAACTCGGCTTCCGAACGGTTCCCAAGTCTTCATATATATCTTTGTCTTGTAGTTCATTATATTGTCTCTTATAGAATTTGTCAATTCACATGGAACTGCTGTTAGTGCTTGTACTTGCTCATTTTCCTGACAGGATACCGTTATGATATATTACAGATGACTCTGAGTCGGACTGCTCGACCTATTATGGGCTCGAGTCAGATAGAGTAGCCTTAGATCGTGGCCTTATAGTAGAGCCACTAGATTTTGTACTTCCAGAGTAGTGTAGATTAGCTAGGTTTGACTGGACTACGATCCAGCTAGCTTTATCAGACCGTAGCTTCTACATTATATTTTGAGACCCTGTGATGTTGTATATATCTGGGCTTGTATTGGACTCTGGACTTATTTACTCTTTCATCTATTATATGTTCTCTTTCTGAGCTATCTACCTTAGTTTTATTCTGTGATTGAGACTGTATTGATATGTCACCTCCATTCGGAGAGTATATACTGTACAGGTACCTTTATACTGTCAGTCGTAGTATTTACAGGCGTTATATACAGCGTTCTATCGTCGATACTGCGGCGTAGGCTGGACGTACCCACGTGCTCGTGCCCCTCATAAGGGTGCGGGTCGTGACAACATTTCTTAGTAAGTAATAAAAGAATAATAAAAATATTAAGTAACAATATTACCCCGACCACATGTTTAGAGCCTATCTTACCATAGGTTCAGCCCAAAATAGAAAACTGCATTAATTCTTATGTTACCAATTTGAATATCCAGAGTAATACTTAAACTAGACCAACTTGAGCCCAACAATTACTTGCTTAAACACAACCAACTCATTCACACACAGGTTCACAAGTTATACAAATTGATTGTTCAATCGAAATTAACTGTTCAGCCACTATACTCCCATCTACCATTCCATAACAACAACCGACCCAGTAACCCAACATTCGAAAATATGTAGTTCAAAACTCTTATTTCCCAAAGCAAAAGCTCAATCACTGAAACAATGCCAGACTCAAAATTTGATACAGCTAACTCAGAGAACCCAATTTTTATGAAAGAAACATACACAGAACTAAACTTCAATGAAAAGTTATACAACTTGAATGAATTAAATAAGAAGAGAAAATTCGTCATTGATCTCCAACTTGGGAGGTTCTGAACCCAACTCCAGAATCGAACACACACATTCGGAACCCTGGACACACTCTGATCCAACCCAATGTGCAGAAATCGAACACGGATAAATCTTGGACACGCACCCTCATCCAGACACACACCCATATGCAGACACGATCTACATCCAAACATGATCCACGTCCAGACACGATCCACAGCTGATTGGCCAACTACTGAATATGAAGAGTTGGTAACTACGGACTCAACAGTACTCGATCAAGCACAACGGACTCGTCGACTCCAACTCTATTAATCCTGACCAACACTGTATATCAAAATTCAACACAGAAAACTACAATCCTAGAAGAAGATAGCATAGTACTTGAAAGAGTTGATCAAGACCAAGGACACGTCCCGAGAGTCCGATACGATCGATTCGTGAACTCAACTGCACTCGGGAACTCTACTGAAATAATTTGCCAACAAAACAACAAGATCAGGAATTAGAGTCATCTTCATTGAAAACTCAAGATCAAAAGAATTTGAATACCTATGTACAATCGACAGATCTGGACATCGATTAGGACTCAAGAATGAAGTTCTCGTCTCTGAGCTAGCACTCTGCTCAAGAAATCGGAAAGACAACCGTGCCATAAATCATATAAAGGACATCAATAATTTTGAATTGAAATTAAATTCTAGAATTACTCACTAGAGTGAAATTTTCACTAGAGATCTCGGACAAGTCAAGAATCCATTACTGGAGAAATCGGATCGAACTGCTCGATCTGAAATTTCAGATTGAAAATCAACAAATCTCTCGAACCCGAGAAAGAGTGAAAGAACGGAGAGGTCGAGTGGAACTCACCAGAATATCTTCGAATTCAAAAATTGCAGGGAGATCTTCCAGTCCTCAACAACTCGCTCGACACTTCTGATCTGAAGTGGATCGATCGATAATTTAAAATGAGAAAGGAAGCACGAGTAGAGGAGGATCGAACATGACGAAATTGAGTTCAGGGTGGCTCGGATCGAAGTTTACCGATGATCGCCGGAGAGTGAGTCAGACCGCGCTACGCCGTCGTCGAGTGGATCGGCACCGCCGATGTCGAGTCTCCGTCGTCGCTGTCAGGATCGTCGTCGTCCTCAAGCCATCGCCGTCAGGATCGTCGTCGACTGGAAGCTCGTCGTGCTTGGACAGAACGCTGCGGCCGGGGAAGATCGCCGGAAGAGGAGATCAGAATTAGGGTTAGGTTGGGGAACTCGCCGAGGTTGGGAAATTCCGAATTCTCGAACGTTCAGGAAACGTTGGATGGAGGAGAATGCTCTCTCTCTCCTGCCAACCGGTTAATAAAATAGGAAAAGTGCATTTTGCACTTTACCCCTCCCGCTACACACAAGTTATACTCAAGCCCTCCCCCGCACTGGATTTAAGCAAAACCCCCCTCTGCCTTTTCATAATTGCAGGAAATGTAAAAAAACAGTTAGTGATTCACATGGTGGACCCAAAGTTGTTGTAACAACTTTTCAAATTTGAAAAGTTGTCCAAAATAAATTCCCTCCAAAATATATCATCCAAAATTTATTATTTAAAACCATTTATTATTTAAAGCTAATAATAACAAGCATATAATTTTTAGAAATTTAATTATTTATTTTAAAACCGGAAAGTGGAGTTACAAATCTTCCTTCCTTAAAAAAATTTCGTCCTCGAAATTCAAAGGACCAAAAAATCTCAGCAATTCACAAAAGATCCAAACACCATTTATTATTGAAAATAGATTTCCATAAAAAGAGTACAATTGACAATCAAACAGAGTGGGATAGCGCTCCCGCATCTCGTCCTCGCGCTCCCATGTGGACTCTCCCGGAGAGTGGTGTCTCCACATGACGCGAACAAGAGGAATAGTCTAGTTCCGCAAGCGCTTCTCCCTCCGATCGAGGATCTCTACTGGCTGCTCCTCGTAGGTCAATCTCGGGCCCACCTCCAGCTCGGAATAGTCCACCACATGGCTCGGGTCTGGAATGTAGCGTCGAAGCTGGGATACGTGGAAAACGTCGTGCACTCCCTCCAAGCTAGCTGGAAGCGCTAATCGACATGCCACCTCGCCAATCCGCGCCGTCACGTCGAAAGGTCTGATGAATCTCGGACTGAGCTTCCCGCCTCTGCCGAATCTGATGACGCCCCTAGTCGGTGAGATCTTCAGGAATACTCTGCTTCCAACTGCGAATCCCAGTGGTCGTCTGCTGCTGTCCGCCCAGTGCTTCTGTCGATCCTGTGCAACTCTACGATGCCTTGAGCCTTGAGACCAAGTACTATAATTATACACAAGAAATTGGAATAACATGATCTAACAATGGTTAAGAATCAAATAGGCACGAGATAGAATGAAGTTCATTTACAACTTAGAGGAGCAATTTATGACGATACAACTATTAAGTATGATCAAAAGTGGACTAGGACAAGATAGGAAATCATGGTCAGATGGACATGATTTAAGATCGAAGTTTAGACAAATCACAAACGAAGTACGGAATCACAATCTGGTAATATACAATTTTGAGGAATTCAATGATCTAACGATAAAATGTTAGAAGGAAAATTTAGCAAGGGTTGATTTAGGAACGTACGAAAAACTCAGAAGATATTAGTATCAAATCAGGGTGAACATGCCAGGATTTGTGATTCTCGAAAACCAATAATCATATGAAAAGGAAATATAGTCTCCAGGATATCCAAGAACGTGTTGGTATCTGAAATCACTTTGCTTAGAATCCCTACCCCGCCAGTATGTATCTGACTGCAGTGGACTTTCGGCTCCGTGACTCAAATAACAATATGTCACCGACTATTCTGTGCACTATATCCATTTTCCAACAATCATCAACGAAGCAACTCAAAAGGTCACGACATGAAGAATTTAGGACAAGTCTCGATAGTACTCGAAAACCTATGATTGTCTGAAATCACTTCAACTTAAAGTTCCTGCCTCGTCAGTGCGCTACTGGCTGCAGTGAACCCTCAGTCTCCATAATCCAGCTAATAGCTGCAGCACGCAACTGTCATGCTATAGTAGGTCATCGAATAGCCTCTCGACTTTATCTCTAGGAATTTCAAAAGAGTTCCAAGGAATTCAAAATGAGTTTCAATAGTCCAAGTCACGGAAATAGTGGAGTTACCTGACTGTTAGAATACAAGGGTTTATTAGGTACTAAGAGACGACAAGGGATCCCATCGGTGAGTATAAGAGGGCAACCAGGGAGATTTAAAATTTCAGACAGGGAGCGAAGTTTCAATTTATAATGGAATTCCAACTGATATCTGGAATGGTAACAAGATTCCATATACGGAACATTATCCCGAAGGGATAACAGAGTCTCGTAGGATGAAAGATAGGAGACAAGTTTCAAAATAAATAAAATTTCGTACAAGTTTCAATAAAATCTCGAATCGAGGAAAACTTGAATTGAAAATGAATTCTTCAATAAGGTACACAGTAAACATTAGAAAATCAAGTATTAACAAAGTCACGGATAGGACACAAAATCATGAATAGAAATCTCAAATAGAAAGCTAGGTTACGAAGAGTGAATGGAAGCATGTATCATTTAGTGAATGGAATACAAGGTATTGGATCGTAAATATGCGACAAGCAAATCTCAAATAAGTTTGAAACAAAGCCGCAGATAAAGAACAATCTCGAATAAATATAAAATCCGGAATAGGAAATAGAATCCCAAACAAGCATCAATAGGAGCGAAGGTTCAAGCAAGGTTTTAGGGGGATATTTCAAGTAGGAATATTTTTGGAATAGTACAAGTTCGATTAGCGAACAGAATATCAATAAACGAGTACGAACAAGTATCCATAAAACAAGCAAAATCTTGGATAGGAGACAAGATCGGAACAAAAATAGTGGACCAACAACCCTTGACTAGAAAATTAAAGTCATGAATGAGGAAACAAGTCTCGAATAGGAAACAAAATCTTCAAAACCCTCAAAGGTATCCTCAACAATGTCCTAAATAGGACGAAGCACAAATAATGCTTCGAATGAGGAACAGGGTTTCGAAATAAATCTCGAGTAGGAATTAAATCTTAATTAACACAAAGTTTGATAAGAGAACAGAATTTACAATTAGGAGCCATCGCTAGGAAACAAGATCATGAATGAATGTGCAAACGGTATCGAATAATGGATTTCAAACAAATATCGAAATATGGGTCTGAAACAAGTTTGTCGAATATGAAACAATATCTTGAAATAAGTTTCGAACATCAATCAAGGTTCCAAAATAGAAACAAGAAGCTTCAAGAAATGATCAATGTGTTAGGAGGAATTTAAGGAAAGACTGGATGCTTAATCAAGATACATGGTTTTTTCAACCATGCAAAAGAAATCTTCTGTCTTCAGTCTACCTTCAGTGTATCTCCGGGACTGGAATCACTTCAACTTCTTCAATTGTCCTGACATAGGTTGATCCCTGCGATAGTGCTTCATGTGATTGCTGAATCTGGAGAGGTGGGTCCACTTGATGTAGTTCTGGTGCTTCTCGCGTTCGTCCTTGGGCAGCGTGATCAACGATCTCCGGGCAATCCTTGACTTGGTGGGCAGCAATCGGCAGTACGAGCATAGCTTCCGTCTTTTGCGGCACTCTTCGAAGTGGTGTCCTGGCGACGATAGAATTTACAAGTGGTCGTCATCTGAATCTGAATATCCTGCTGGACTGAAGATGTCACGACCCGCACCCACTGTGAGGGTACGAGTACGTAACAGCGCCCAGCCTACGCCGCAGTGTCGGCGGTAGAACACTTTTCTAAGTCTCTAACTAACCATCATCTCATGCAGTATATAATGTACTCATCATGGTCAACTCCGAACGGAGGACAAGTATAAGATATGGTGTATCTCAATCACAGTCTAAGCACGATAAGATAACACAGAATTGTAACTAAGAATTTGAAGACAAAAATAAATACTGAAATAATAACAACATCTGAATAATCTCAAATACATCTCAAGTCTCAATTCTATACAACAAGCTCTAAATGAAAAAAAATAAATGCAAGTCTACTAAACTAAATCCCGATCACTCCTGAGTGTCGGGGCCATAGGTAGCTAAGCCATCTCCTCAGTAAAATGTAGGGCATGTGTCCTCAGGGCAATCATCTGTAAAATTTTCAACAGGTCCAGTCAGGACAGGAACGAGCACAATCTCATCTAGCAAACCCAAGTAAATGACAGAGAACTATAAAGCAGTTATAGACAGTTGTATTGATGTCACGTCCCAGAACCAGAATACTGGAGAGCGGGGGAAGACATAGCCAGCTACGTATAACGGAATGGGATCCATCCCGCTATACGGTCACGGCTGTCTAGATATGTGAGGGTTTCACTACAATCCATCAGTCTCTTAAGGTCGTAAAATAGCCTATTGTCTCAATCTCAGCCAACTAATAATAATCATAAGATATTAGATCTCCAAATATACAATTGTAAGGCATCCCAAATATTACATATCCAGATGATCATGAAGCTAGTCGTTATAAAATGTGAGGACTAGCAAGAGTTCAGTCATACATGATCAACCCCCGGGGCTTGTCAATCATGTCACAGCCCGTAGGCAGACAGTAAGTAAGTGCAATCGAGCTAACACTTGCTCGTCGGCTAAACGCCTCAAAAAGAATAATTTATAATATTACAGTGGGAGAACAAAAGAAACCCACTCGATGCCCTGGTTACGCCTGGTGACCACCATCGGGCTAAAAAGTAGGGAGATCCTTTGGTGCTGCTCCGGTATCTGGCCATACAAAACCAGCTGGGTCAGACCCCAGAAAGAGCAAGTGCCACAAAGGAGGCTTCACTTAAGAACTAAAGCCAACAAATCATTAGCATTCAACATGTAAGAAAGCAACAATAAATAATGCAGATTGAGGTTTGTACACTATTAATGCACTTACCCCAATCAGAGAGAATAATTACGAGAAGCATCATAGACATAAAGAACTGGAGAATCATGCTAAATAAAATATAGCTGGACAATATATGAAGAGAAGACGAATGTACTATTCCGGAAGCCAGGTTACAATCCCTAAACCAAACAAGGACCGGAATTGTAACCCTTCGCCTGAACAGAACTTAGTCTCTGATCATTTATTGCTAAAGGTGACAATCATTAAGGTGAAAAGGAGAGAGTGCAATGATAAAAGTGACAATGAAGAGTGCAATACGCTAGAGTAACAATAGAGTGCAATCGTTATAGTGACAATCTGGAGTGACAATCATTACAGTGACAATCTGGAGTAACAATCATTATAGTGACAATCTGGAGTGACAATCATTCAATCATTCTGGTACAATCTGCAATCAATCACTTCTAGACAATACTATACTGGACTAGACTCCATCCAATCAATCACGACCAATCATTGCCTACGGCTTTCTACATTAACTAACTAGGGTTATCACAATCCTAGTTACTAGCAAGATGCAGTGAGATTATTCCACAGCCACAAGCCCTGCAGACCATCCAGGTTACCCAGGTTGAAATTAGGGGTTGAATTCAGATGGGTACACCGTCCAGGAAATGCATGTACCCTTAGGTAGCTTGAAGGGTGCAACACATGACAGTGTGCTAGAAATGTGCCATACTCGACGGCAGGCTACAGATCCCAGGCGCGCCCAGGTAACGGGATTGCCTGTAGCTGGGGAAATCTCTTCATGACTAATGTATTAATCTAGTTATTAGTCCTTAGTTCATTTCAATAGGTACTCCTGACCGTGGTACTCAGGAGTCCCTCCCTAGACATGATGCATGACAGGACTGGTTTATTTGTACAAGCACAATCGCCCACGGCGTCCATGTAATTTATACAGGTCATGTCATGTCAGGTAGCCATCGCAACAGCTTCTCAAGATATATCATGTCAGGTTATCATGTCAAGTGTACTTGTCAGGAGTGCGCCACGGCGGGCCACTATCATGTCATGTCAGGTTTTCTTGTCAAGAGTGCACCACTACGGGTCACTATCAGGTCATGTCAGGTTTTCTTGTCAAGAGTGCACCACTACGGGTCACTATCAGGTCATGTCAGGTTTTTTTGTCAAGAGTGCACCACTACGGGTCACTATCAGGTCATGTCAGGTTTTCTTTTCCAAACATATTAAACAAATTCATGATTATCAAGTTCACGACAAAAGGCGTAAGGATATAAAATAGACGTAAAATATCTAATAAAATATCAATATTCAGGGCTATAGAAGAGCCATGCGGCTAAGGCATATGCGGCCAGGAATGATCACATGCGGCTGGAAGAGAACAGCCCATGCGGCTGAATGGATATGGGTTCATGCGGCCCAAAATCCGAGTTCATGCGGCTCGGAAAGGTCGGTCTCAAGGCAGTACGGGCGTGCGGCGCATGCGGCTGCAGGAGCTTATGGAGGGGTCTCATGAGGCTGAAGGGAATCAGGGTCTATGCGGGTCGGGATCAGTCAGTCATGCGGCTGAGAGGACTCGGGTCCTCATGCGGCAGCGGGAGACTGCGGTCTATGCGGCTCGCGAGTATTGGAGTTCATGCGGCTCGGATGGGCGAAGTCACATGCGGCAGCGGAGAGCAATGCCTATGTGGCTCGCGACTCAAGTGGGGGGCTCATGCGGCTAAGATAATTCATGCGGCTCAGAAGAGTACAAGGGCGCATATGCGGCCAAGTGGGGAAAAGTCCATGCGGCCAAGAATGAGACTCAGCTTATACGGCTGAGAGTCTCATGCGGCTGAATCACTTGCCGCATGAATTGTCATGCGGTCAAGTCAAGTCCAAGCACAGTTCATCTTCTCCAAATTTCTGAGAAGATGAACACCATGAAAGCCAAGTTCTCCAGCTCCACAACTCCATCATCCGGAGTCCAAATCAGAACTTCCCTAGGTCAAAATGGGGTAGAACGAAATTCTCTACAACATGGAACCATCAAAACACAGAAATAACAAGATTAAGTAGATCAAAACCCAAGAAATCCGAAAATAAGATAAACTTATATCTAGAAGAATCTAGCCATGGAAAGTAAAAATGCCAAGTTCTAAAGTAAGTTAAAATGCTGTAAGGAAGAGAATGAAGCAACCGAACCAAGCCAACCCGGGCCAAGAATAAACTAAGCCAAGCCATGAAGAAAACTAAACAAGGAATCATGCAATACAGAATAAAATACGAACACGTATTCCAGAAATACGTAATACGAACCACAGGCATTACAATTGATGAATATGGCAGTTTGTACGAGTAATGATGTAGAGAGCAGTTAAGGTACAAGGAAAGTAAGGTAACTAAACAAGAAGAGAAATATAGCAAAGAAGACTGTAAAATAAAATCTAGCTGAACTAAAGTAACATAATAAGTTCAGATGGTACAATATAAGTCGAGTGTAATCCCAATGTGAGTCTAATATAAGATGAGTCGAATGTAATTCTAATCATTATTCTAATAAGGTGAATCGAATAAGGTGATACGAATAAGGTGATTCACATGATGTTCTAATAATGATTCGAATAAATTCTCCAAGTATGTTTTAAAATACTTAGTTAGACATGTAAACGGCTAAGGGTAAATCCGGCACATCACACACCTGGCCGGGTGTGGAATGGCTATCGTTCGAATATATTTACAGGGGGTGGTTCGAATAGTGGGAATGTTCACATGTCTAATCAAGTATTTCCCCGCCCATCTAATACAAATGAATCCAAAGTCCGACACATCAACCGAATAAAAGTCCAACCAACATATGAAGATACGAATAGGGTGATTCGAATAGTGATTCGTATGGTAATTCGTATGGTGATTCGAATAATAGAGGTAAGACAAGTAAGTATGTGTGTCGTATACATGGATTCAGAAATAAAAAATACGTGTTTGTAACAGAGAATCACATACAGCTAACTAGAACTGAAGTACAGTAATTGACAAATAAATGAGAGAACTGTCAGAAAATGTACTCGCCTGATACTCTAAAAAGAGTAGTGTAATATCAGATGTCTGCACCAGAGTCACAATGTCCTAGATAAAGCAGTACAGGTTATAATATGTTTTAAAATAAGGTATATGATGTTTACGATGCAATCTACATGAATTCTAGGCCAATCTAGGTCAAAGTCAACTCTAAGTCAACCCTGGTCAACTGTCTAGGTCAAACTAGGTCTAAGTCAAACTTGGTCAACTCTGGGTCAACTCTAGTCAATATTGGTCAATCTTAGTCTATTGGGTCAAAATCTAGAGTTTGGTCAAACTCTATCTAAGGCTATCTAGACACCAACCATATACTAGTATAATTTAGGATGCCTCATATATATATCTCAATATATACATACACCCAAAGCCTATAGTCCTAGATATATATAGCCTCTCATATATATAACACATGTATCATATAGATATACATATCACATAAATGCATAGGTGTATCCCTCACAAGAACTCTTAAACACAAACACATAGAGTATCCTATATCCTCTATCACATTATACAATCCTCTCATATAGCAACCATATATATATATATCAAACACATATATATAGTATAACCCATATATATAACTATTGGCCTATAGATAACCTTTTGCCTAGGTAAACCCTTATCCTCACTCAACTCCACACACACCAGGACACAATCATAACTCTCACAGGAACACAATACCCTGATTTCCTATATAGGACATTCACTAAACTAACTCTAACACACTCTCCTAAAACCCCAGCTGATACACTTGCTACACTAAGATACTGCTCACACACAGTCTAATCTAGTACACTAGCATATGCCACTCACTCTTGCACTAGTGCACAAGCCAATATGGCCTCTGCTATTGCCACAAGAGGGCAGCCTACTGCCACTGCAATGCAGGACAATACCTGCCTACAAGGAGTATCCTCTTCCTAGCTGGACAGCATGCTTGCCTATAGCTGCCAATTACCCAACTAATATCCTACTCCCTCTCACACAAACTCTCATACACCTGAACATCCCAAAGTGGCCAATGTGTTGAGCCTTAGGCCAACCACTGCTACTGCCTAAACCACTGCTCTGCATATGCAAGCCAGGGCAATCAAGGCTGCTGCTAAGCCACTGCTGCTACCTAATGCAATGCAACCAAGCAGGCAAGGCTGCTGCTAAGCCACTAAGCCAAAACAGAGCAAGCCAAGGCAATCCTTGCCTGCTCCTGCAACTCAGCCAAGGCCAACCACTGATACCCAATTCAAGCCACATCTCAGAATACCAATCAATACACATAATCAATTTATACACAATTTCAGGTTTTATTTACTGTTAGTATCAAATAACTCTCACAAAACCACACACTAAATCGGAGATGCACCTACCTATATGAACCTGAACATGTGAGCAAAATCCATATCAACCATGCAAGGGGGGTCAAGAGTGTGTGCACAGGGTCATGTGTGTGAGTTTCAAACAGTGTGTGTGTGTACATTCTCAGGACAGTGTGTGTGTTCTGTGTGGATGAGGAATTAGATTCAAGGTTGTGTGTAAGTGATAAAATGTGTACAATGGGATAGCCATGTGCAATTAAGGAACCTGAGACAATGATCAAATGTGTGAAGGGTGATGTGGTGTACAGGGATCCTGTGTGTGAGGGTGTGCATGACAGTTCATATTACAGTGTAGATAAGCTATTAATCTCAGGAATTCATTTGAAAATAGTTAACAGCATATATCAATCAACATAAATCGTACCATTACATGTCCCAGACAATTATACATGTTAATACATCATTTCAGTTATACTAATTTCAGGTATTTAGCATGACAAGAACAGGGACTAACTCCCAAATCCTGGAAACAGTCTCAGCTGACAGTTCAAACAACATTTCAGCCCACATGAATCAATCTCAGGAATTCTATTTCCCATATTCGAAATCCATGTTCTCAAGTGAAAATCCTATTCTAACATGAAAACCAAACCTAGCAGTATCTAGTACACATATAATGAATTAATATGATAAGTAAAACATCAAAAATTCAGTTTAAAATAGAATCAGTTTCAGGAAATTTGAACATAACACTTGGTATCAGAAAATAATGGGGAAATACAAATTTGGATATCAAAATTAAACTAAATCATCAATTAATTAGTTGTTAAACATGTGTGAACATAATGTGGTATTATACAGGTCGGTTCGTGTCCACAAAAGTGGACACGACGTGTCCAAAATGTGAATCATACAGTGTGTCAAAACTTAACACAGGGCAGCTTCGTGCGTGCGTGTGGGTCGCCCTAGGACACGACACAGGGCGACCCGTGCCTCGTGATCATGCACGTGGGTTCGCCCATAGTAGGGCTAGGTATGTAAGTGTCTGCTTTGTGTCCAATGTGCGTCGTGTCGTGTCGTGTCAGTCAGTGCGTATCAGTGGGGGTTTACCCGCGCGTACAGTGTGCGCGCGTGGCCAGTGCGACCAGTGCGAGGAGGAGAACTCCTCGCACACTGCACCACTCGAGCCCATCTTTTGGGAGGATGGTGGCAGAGGTTGCCCCGACCTTCGTGACAAAATTTGTGACTTAAAAAGTTGTGTCGTGTCCTACAGAAGTGTCGGGCAGCAGGGCACCCGACCGAGCGCCCGTGCTGTGTGTCCAGCACAAATTACGACACAAAAACGACACCAAACATGACTCAGTCTTCACAAAGATTAATACACATATTTAGATCTATAAATTCATTTAATTACATTTACAAAAATCGAAAATAAATTCCTTAGAGGCATTTAATCAAACACCTACAAAACAATATGACACGTGTCCGATACGGACACCAAACGGACACGAATTCCACCCAAATTTTGGGGACACCTAGGGAACTCCTAGATCTAGCCCTACATGCAAAAAAAAACTGAAATATAAATCAATTTAGAGGGTTTTACCTATGTGTGCAAAAAGCTTGGAAAAGCTTCAAATGGGGGATTCTTCCTCTTGATGCCAAAAGCTCCAAATTGTCCCAAAGCTGGGATTAAATTCCACATTCAGAAAATAGGAGGAAATTAGGTTCTAATGCAAGAAACTAGGATTAAAAAGGACTTACAATGGATTTATGGGGATTTTTGGAAGAGGAACAATACCTTTCTTTTTCCAATGTTGAAATGAATAAAAGAAGGAGGCAAGCCCTAGAGAATAAGTGTTTATATAGGGTGGGGATCCCTATGGCTGGTCATTTAGGGTTTGGTTAGGGTTAGGGCTTCTAGTTATGGGCCATGGGCCAAGTCATGACCAAATAAATTATTTAGCCATAAGTCATTTCATGAAACCATAAACTATGACTTAAATGCACTAAACCAAATCCCCTCATTCTAAAATTAGTTTCTAAAGACTAAATGTAGGTTAACCTAAGTTAGACTAGGGTCACCATGGCTAGGGTTAGCTTCTAGGCTAGCTCACTAGGTCTCAACAAGTCAAGTCAACCAGAAATTTACCAATTCAACAAATGACCAAAATATCCCTAGACCAAAAATAACAATTAAATCATCCTAATGACGTGGTTAGGCTCTAGGTCATGCAGTCTCTCAGGTTTCACTAGCAGCACATCAAAATCACAAGTCATGACTTAAAACAGTTTTAAATAGTTTAAAAATTATTAAAAATTACCAAAAATTATAATGTGAAATAAATATCAATGAATAATAATTATAATTACAAAATTTCAAAAATACCCTCATCTGGAAAACTGGGTGTTACAGAAGAAGCGTGGTCTGAGTGTGGCGACGCTTTGCGGTTTCAGGATAGTTGCTGTCTTTGTCATAAGTCTTCGTGTCTCTTCTGAGCTTTAGTTTCCGTCTCGTTCCATTGTCTACGCTATATTCTTGATCTCCTAACTGGTGACTCTAATCTTCAGAGAAGTTGGATCCTCGGGAACTTGGGTGGTCTTCAGTGGTGGCTCCAGGTTTTCGATCTACTTCTCGGTGCAAAGTATGCGCGCGGTGTCGGGGAAGTCCAAGGTCTGATAATCTGGAAGTCCTCTCTAACTTGGGAAATGCATTGGCAAGTCTGGATTGGAAAAGGACGGCTTGCTGGTGACAAGGAACTCTTGAAACGTCTTCGTCAACTGCGTACTACCCCTGGGGATAGTAGTGGCGATAGAAGGTAGTGGAAGCTCAAAACCTTCAAGTGTAGGTGGATTGACAGTTCTGGTGTCGCATGCTTTTGAACTATCTGAAAAACAGAAAACTGTTAAAATAACCTAGACCTAAATACAACAAGTGTTTATAGAATATCAATATACCTGATATACCTGATATACCCTTATTTTCTAATTTTTTCTATGCTGTGATCAAGTTTCCCTAGTGTAATCAAGTCCCCCAATAGTACGCTAAGACCTAGGTACCATTAGGATAGACCTGCATGGGCCACCACTAAAAACATGTCACGACCCGCTCCCGAATAATCGGACACGAGTCGGACACGCCCAGCCTTCATTGTTAGACACAATGAAGTAAGCTGTACCAAGCTAGGGAAAACTAACCAGATAAACATGAAAGTATAAAATCACAGCATCTAAAAACGTATCCCAGAATGATCACCATAATCCACAAATCCAGATATCATAATGTACCAGAATCAACAGGAATAAAAAGTGCTATGAACTCTAAAGTCAATATCTCAAAGTAAAGCTAAGTAATCTAAACCTGAAACCTCAAGCTAAGCCTCATCCTGCTCATCTAAATCCTGGGCTCTGGCCCATAAAGTAGATCAATGTCCTACAAGCATACCTGCAACATATCCTATTCAGGAGCGGAGCAAAGTACAGTTCTAGGTAATGAAACATGAACATGATATGAACAGGGTACAAGAGTACAAGAAATGAAATACAGGAATGAACATGAAAGTACAGAAAAGTAGTACATGGAATAAGTACAGGAACTATAGTACATGAATGTAAAGTACAGGAACATGTAAAGTACAGGAATGAAACTATAATCCTGAAGTACTAGACATGACAAGTGCACAATATCGAAATACATCTAGTCCATGTGACCGGCTGGGGTGAGTACAGGAGCATGCACAGGAGTACATGAATATGGTACGACTTAGGACCCGCGTGCACAGTGCGAGGCCTAAGCTAGGTATAGGAATATATAGTAACCGGGATTGGTCACATGGCTAGTGTATTTCCCCACCCGAAACTAATAAGTACAAGAACAAGGGTACAGGAATACAGGAGTACATGAATATCGTGCCATGACGTGTAACAAGAAAGGGTACAAGAATGTAAATTACAAAACCGTAGAAAAGTACTTGCCTTTGCTCCGGGAAGTACGGGTAAAGATCGGATCTAGATGTCCTCCTGTTAATTTGGTACAAGTTGGTTAAGCACAATTCCATAGTCTCTAGATATGCCAATGCTTAATTCCTATATACATAGTTAACTAACTTAATCCACACTAAGTAAGCGTCCACAACTACATAATTACTTGACCAAACATCCTAGTACTAAACATTTCTTAGCAAAATATCTTTTACCTAGAAAGTACTATAAGATAGTTAACATTTCTTAGTAAATAATAAAAGAATAATAAAAATATTAAGTAACAATATTACCCCGACCACATGTTTAGAGCCTATCTTACCATAGGTTCAGCCCAAAATAGAAAACTGCATTAATTCTTATGTTACCAATTTGAATATCCAGAGTAATACTTAAACTAGACCAACTTAAGCCCAACAATTACTTGCTTAAACGCAACCAACTCATTCACACACAGGTTCACAAGTTATACAAATTGATTGTTCAATCAAAATTAACTGTTCAGCCACTATACTCCCATCTACCATTCCATAACAACAACCGACCCAGGAACCCAACATTCGAAAATATGTAGTTCAAAACTCTTATTTCCCAAAGCAAAAGCTCAATCACTGAAACAATGCCAGACTCAAAATTTGATACAGCTAACTCAGAGAACCCAATTTTTATGAAAGAAACATACACAGAACTAAACTTCAATGAAAAGTTATACAACTTGAATGAATTAAATAAGAAGAGAAAATTTGTCATTGATCTCCAACTTAGGAGGTTCTGAACCCAACTCCAGAATCGAACACACACATTCGGAACCCTGGGCACACTCTCATCCAACCCAATGTGCAGAAATCGAACACGGATAAATCTTGGACACGCACCCTCATCCAGACACACACCCATATGCAGACACGATCTACATCCAAACATGATCCACGTCCAGACACGATCCACAGCTGATTGGCCAACTACTGAATATGAAGAGTTGGCAACTACGGACTCAACAGTACTCGATCAAGCACAACGGACTCGCCGACTCCAACTCTATCAATCCTGACCAACACTGCATATCAAAATTGAACACAGAAAACTACAATCCTAGAAGAAGATAGCATAGTACCTGAAAGAGTTGATCAAGACCAAGGACACGTCCCGAGAGTCCGATACGATCGATTCGTGAACTCAACTGCACTCGGGAACTCTACTGAAATAATTTGCCAACAAAACAACAAGATCAGGAATTAGAGTCATCTTCATTGAAAACTCAAGATCAAAAGAATTTGAATACCTATGTACAATCGACAGATCTGGACATCGATTAGGACTCAAGAATGAAGTTCTCGTCTCTGAGCTAGCACTCTGCTCAAGAAATCGGAAAGACAACCGTGCCATAAATCATATGAAGGACATCAATAATTCTGAATTGAAATTAAATTCTAGAATTACTCACCAGAGTAAAATTTTCACTAGAGATCTCGGACAAGTCAAGAATCCATTACTGGAGAAATCGGATTGAACTGCTCGATCTAAAATTTTAGATTGAAAATCAACAAATCTCTCGAACCCGAGAAAGAGTTAAAGAACGGAGATGTCGAGTGGAACTCACCAGAATATCTTCGAATTCGAAAATTGCAGGAAGATCTTCCAGTCCTCAACAACTCGCTCGACACTTCTGATCTGAAGTGGATCGATCGATAATTTAAAATGAGAAAGGAAGCACGAGTAGAGGAGGATCGAACATGACGAAATTGAGTTCAGGGTGGCTCGGATCGAAGTTTACCGATGATCGCCGGAGAGTGAGTCAGACCGCGCTACGCCGTCGTCGAGTGGATCGGCACCGTCGCTGTCGAGTCTCTGTCGTCGCTGTCAGGATCGTCGTCATCCTCAAGCCATCGCCATCAGGATCGTCGTCGACTGGAAGCTCGTCGTGCTTGGACAGAACGTCGCGGCCGGGGAAGATCGCCGGAAGAGGAGATCGAAATTAGGGTTAGGTTGGGGACTCGCCGAGGTTGGGAAATTCCCAATTCTCGAACGTTCAGGAAACGTTGGATGGAGGAGAATGCTCTCTCTCTCTCCTGCCAACCGGTTAATAAAATAGGAAAAGTGCATTTTGCACTTTACCCCTCCCGTTACACACAAGTTATACTCAACCCCTCCCCCGCACTGGATTTAAGCAAAACCCCCCCTCTGCCTTTTCATAATTGCAGGAAATGTAAAAAAATAGTTAGTGATTCACATGGTGGACCCAAAGTTGTTGTAACAACTTTTCAAATTTGAAAAGTTGTCCAAAATAAATTCCCTCCAAAATATATCATCCAAAATTTATTATTTAAAACCATTTATTATTTAAAGCTAATAATAACAAGCATATAATTTTTAGAAATTTAATTATTTATTTTAAAACCGGAAAGTGGAGTTACAATGCAATACAGTGTTATGTAATGATGAATACAGTGAATGCTTCCTATGTGTGCAGGATACCTAAGGGTAGATGTGTGTGTGGCTGATACTAACTAACAATCTTTGTACTAAACTGAACCCATGTCCAAAGGCCATCTGTACAGAGTCGAGACTGAATAATCTCCTCTGATACACAACCCCCGCCTGATACAAACCTATCTACTGTCATATAAGTGCACACCTATTCCAATTTGAGCCCACTCTACAAATCTATGTCTGCTATAGAAAGGATCAACAAGCATTGAAGCTTGAAACAAGGATGCAATGGATCCAACTGAGGTAAGGACTGAAAATCGTAATGTATGGAGATTGAACTAATGGATGTGGACTGATACTCTGTGAGTATCAGTCGACTGGTACAGGAAAGGGGACTGATCAAAGGTTAATGTTGCTCCTTATTTCTAATCAACATACATGAGGGCAGTCCATGAGGGCACTGTCTTGCTACAGCTACCCGACAGTGCCAGAGAGACCCCATGTTCAAACTAATTTCAAAATGCCAGTTGAGACCAACTTAGAACCCAAATCAAAATGCCAATTTTCGAAATTAATTCACCTATAATCTAACAACCTGAACTAATGATATCATCACAACCAAATGTAAAGGAAATGAGATAATTTGAAAAAAGAAAAAAGAGATATGGGAACCCCAAACTAAATCTCATTCTCAGTGTCAAATAGGAAAACAGTGTGTTAGGTTACTTGTGTGTGTGTGTGTGTGTATACCTTAGTTGAAATGTGTGAGTGTCATATGAACCAATGTGTGTGAGTGAACATGGTGTTGTAGCTATGAGAGTGTGTGTGTTTGACAGTGTCAAACATGCGTGTGTGTGTGTTCATTGTGAGTTCTCAGGTTTTGTGAAATATCAGTCCAATGTTCCTCAGGAGTTGGCAGTGCAATATGTCAATGTGTGAGGGTTATTGAAATAGTGTACAATGTGAAACAGTGGAGAAATGTTTCAGGAATGTGAGTGTTATGATCAATGTTCACATGGAAAAATCGAATTCAATATACATAGCAGTTTTCAGGAAATACATAGGACAGTTTAGTTTATAGTTAGCATGCCCAAATCACTTTCGAAAACCTAAAATCAATAACCAACATGATCCCAAGATGTACATTATTGTATACACATATAAATGAACCATTGCATGATAATAATCATTATTCAACAGTTAAAATTTATAATTAACTCTCAGAATTTATATTACACTGATATTGGAATCAGGGAAATTGGGAAACTGAGTTCGAATTGTAAAAGAATCGATTAACATCAAATTAACGACCAAGGTAGTGTCGTACACGTGTCCAGAGTCCATACAAGTCCCCACGTGTCTCCACGACTGGACACGGCGTGTCCAAGTCACGAAACACGCACAGACACATCGCGTGCACAGACTGCATCGTACTGCGATGCAGTCGACTCGTGGACACGACTCATGGCACTTCATGCCACGTGGGCGTGTCCCTAGGTTTGCCAGGACTATGAGAACATGTCTAGGTGTCTGCCCCGTGTCAACGTGTCCCCGTGTCGTGGTTAAACGTGCGTATCAGCGTGCGTTTTCACGCACAGGCAGACCAGTGCAAAACCCGTACGACCTCATTTTCGTGTCCGACACGAAACGAGGTGTCATAAAACTTGGGGAGTGACTTGTCAGTCACTGCCCCAATCTCCACACCAAGTTTCGCGTGTCGAAATGCTGTATCCAGCGAGAAACATGACACGGGTAGCAGGACAGTGCACACACGTGTCGTGCAGCATGTCCGCACCCAATTTTGACACGAAATCGACACGAAAATCACATCAGTCTTAACAAAAGTTAGTATACACATTTAGATCTACAAATTCATATAATTAGTTTTACAAAAATCGAAAATAAAAACCTTAGAGGCATTTCGTCGAACACCTATGTACATACGTTGATACGTGTCCGATACGGACACCAAACGGACACAAAATCCACCCAATTTCCAGAGACAACTAGGAGACTCCTAGATCTAGCCCTAAATGCAAAAAAATGGAATTAAAATACAATTTACGGGATTTTACCTATAGATGGAAATAGTAAGAAAAAGCCCCAAAATGAAGTGTTCCTCCTTGCTAGCTCGGATCCCCAAATTGCTCAAAATCTGGGATTACTCTCCATAAACAGGAAATAGAAGGGTATTAGGCTCTATTGCAAGAAACTAGAATTAAAAAGAATTTAAAATGAGAAATCTATGGATTGGGGAAGAATGGACAAACCTTTCCTTTCCTATGTGTTGAAATGATATAAAAGAGACAAGAACTAATGAATAAGTGTTTATATAGGGTAGGGATCCCTATGTGGCTGGTTACTTAGGGTTTGGTTAGGGTTAGGGCTTCTAGTTATGGGCCATGGGCTTAAGTCATAAGTCATTTAATGAAAATCAAAAATTATTGTATTAAACCATAAGTCATTTCACTTAAACTTGATTTTCCTATTTCAAAACTAAATCCTAAGTGACTAGAATGGGCTAACTTAAGTTAGACTAGGGTTACCATAGCTAGGGTTAGCTTCTAGGTTAGTCTCTTAAGTCACAGCTAGTCAAAAGTCAAAATTAACAATCACCAATGCAATAAATCAAGAAATAATTCAAAGAGGCCAAATGACCAAAATACCTCATGCTCAAAAGTAAAATAAATTATCCTAATGACATGGTTAGGCTCTAGGTCAGACAGTCTCTCAGGTTACACTAACAAGGCATCAAAATCACAAGCCATGACTTAAAATAGTTTTAAATTGATCAAAAATCACCAAAAATCATAATATGATATAAATACAAATAAATTATAATTATAATTACAAAATTTTAAAATTACTCTCATTTTAGAAACTGGGTGTTACATCATGACCCATCCTGCTCAGCTAAGATCCCGGGCTCTGGCCCATATGGTAGAATGATATCCTGCAAGTCTACCTGCAACATATCCAGTCAGGAGCGGAGCAAAGTACAGTTCTAGGTAATGAACAAGAACATCATGAAATAAGTACAGGAGAACATGAACTATAAAGTACAGGAAAAGAACATGAAAGTACATGAATGTAAAGTACAGAAAATAAAGTACAGGAATATAACTATGAACCTGAAGTACAAGACATGACAAGTGCACCATGTTTGAAATACAACTAGTCCATGTGACCGGCTAGGGGTAAGCACATGGAAGTACATGAAAATACATGAATGGTACGGCTTAGGGCCCGCGTGCATGATGCGATACCTAAGCTATCTACATGAATATAGTAACCGGGGTTTGATCACATGGCTAGTGTATTTTCCCACCCGACACACGTAAGTACAAGAACATGATAGTACAGGAGTACAGGAGTACAGGGGTACATGATATCGTGTCATGACGTGTCACAAGAAAGAGTATAAGAATGTCAATGCATAAAATCGTAGAAAAGTACTTGCCTTGCTCCGGGAAGGTACGGGTAATGAATGGGGCTGGATGTCCTCCTGTTAATTTGGTACAAGTTTATTAATCTTCTAAACTATGGGATTTAAGTAATACTACTAATAACCCACATGTTTAACTGAATTCTCTATCTCTAGTAGTTGGTAGGAAGACTCCACACTATCTTTAAAGAAGTTTACTGATCCAAAATGTACTAACAATACAGGATTATATATATAATATAAAAAGAATTTAAATAGTACATACTATATACAAACAATTTATTTAGGAAAAATACTTCCCAAACTATTACTTAGCAATATAAATTTAAATATGAAAGTCAACTAAATTGACAGGGAGGTTTGGCTAATATCAATACATTAAGAATTTGATGGCAGCACAAACTACCACAACAACATTCCAAGCCAAAATAAGCCCAACCCACAGTCGAAAATCTGCCATTCAAACCCAGTAACTTATTACCAAACTAAGTATACAAAGTTACAACTAAACTAGTTAAATCCCCCCCCCCCACACAGTCCAACCTCCATACTAGATACTGTTATACATCCTCACCCATACACCATATGAAACCCAACATTACGAGATCTCAACATTTTAGAAACCCGCAGTAACTAAGGGATATAATCCTCAAAATCATAACACAATCCAGTCGAGCAGAAGTATTGAAAGAGTTACACCACTGCTACAAATTTCAGTTGAATGGACTGCTACAACCAACGGTTGCATTCCCTTCTAATATTCAAATAGCATAGGTAAAAAGTCAAGCTCAAGGAACACTCAAAACTTTACATCAGTTCATCACTGCTACCCCCATCCGACTCATGCACCCTTTTAGACACACACGACTTAGGGTGCACACACGAATTGGATGCTTGAGAGTCGGACACGAACATTGTCTGACACGCACACACGAACAAGGCCCGAATACAGCAGAAAACTTGGACTCAGTTCAAACAACTCCCTGCATCCCAACCACACACTACTCGATCACTATAAGATTGGCTACCCAAAATAATAAATAACTCAAGGAGAAAGGATCAAATTACCTGAAAAAAGGGTTCTAACTCATCTTGACACGGTTGCAGATCGGATACGGCCAGAACGTGTCCAATATACCGCTACAACCTGGTTGAGGCATTAAATCAAACAGGTTGTGGTCAGAAACGAAATGTTAAGGCCCTGGATTCCCTCTGTTCTTCGAACAAATTTTTTTTACAGGAAACAACCCCAGGTCTCCATTGATATAACCAATTCAAAATTTAAACCAAAAACTCAACCGAATGATTCAATAATTCCCAGCACAACACAGCTCAATAAAATAAAACTCGGAAGAACGAAACAGAGGTCAATCTATACACCTATAGGAATTCGTAGATAGAACCGCTATAAGATTGACTGGATCCTGCTAATCGACTAAGTTGATCGGAGAAGCGGCCGTTCGAGGATGATCCGGTCGTCGAGAGCGGAGCAGATCGGTTGTCGACGCTCAAGGACGATGCTCTATTGTCCGAAAGTTCGGATCACCGATGCGTCATCTTGATCTGTCCTCAGTCATTGCAATGGTGGCATGGCGGGGTCGTGGTGGAGAATGTCGAGGAAGGGGAGGAACAGTCGTCGAAAAGAAACTTCAGCACCGGAGAGATGACTTCATCGGAGAGGTCGTCATCGTGATTCCTCGTGCCGCTGCGTCAGGAAGGAGGATGTCTAGCTGCTTCCGCCACCTGTCGTCGCCGTCATCATCGTCGTCACCACCGTCGTCGAGTCTCAAAAGAGAGTCGAGCTCAGTGAAGGAAAAAATTAGAGTGGAAAAGTTTGCAATGAAATGAATGAACTCACTGTTCTGCCAATTAAATAAAATACATTTTTGCACTTTCCCCCTCCCGCCCAATATTATTGCATATAACCCCCCCCCCCCCCAATGAACTTTAAGCGAAAAGCCCCCTTGCCTTTTCACTATTGCAGGATTTTGATAAAAACAGTTAGAATTTTTTTTTTAAAAAAGTGGGGACCACTAAGTTTGTTACAACAAACTTTCAATTTTGAAAATTCTGCTCAAAATTAATTCCCTCCAAAATAGATCACCAAAATTTATTATTTAAAGCTAACTTATTATAGGGAAACTTAAATCAACAATTGTTATTATTAGAAATCAAATTTATTTTCTCAAAACCGGGAAGTGGAGTTACAAATCTCTCCTCCTTAAAATAATTTTGTCCTCAAAATTCGAGAGACAACAGAACAATCTTAAAGCAAAATCTCAAAGAAAGTTCAAACACAGATCATTTATTGTATTTAAAAAAATTCAATATCAAAATACAATCAGACAAACAAGCTGGGATAGCGCTCCCGCATCTCGTCCTTGCGCTCCAATGTGGACTCTCCCGGAGAGTGGTGTCTCCACATGACGCGGACAAGTGAAATAGTCTGGTTCCGCAGGCGCTTCTCCCTTCGATCAAGGATCTCCACTGGCTGCTCCTCGTAGGTCAAACTCGGACCTACCTCCAGCTCTGAATAGTCCACAACATGGCTCGGATCTGGAATGTAGCGTCGATGCTGGGACACGTGAAAGACGTCGTGCACTCCCTCCAAGCTAGCTGGAAGCGCTAGTCGATATGCCACCTCGCCAATCCATACCGTTGCATCGAAGGCCCGATGTATCTGGGCTGAGCTTTCCGCCTCTGCCGAAATGAATGGTGCTTCTGGTTGGTGGGATATTCAGGAACACCATGTCTCCAATTACAAACTCTAACGGTCGCCTGCCGCTGTCCGCCCCGTGCTTCTGCTGATCCTGTGCAACTCTGAGACGCTACCTGAGCCTTGAGACCCTGGACGATAATTACACACAAGAAGTTGGAATAACATGATCTAACAATAATCAAGAATCAAATAGGCACGAGATAGAATAAAATTTCAACTACAACTTAGAGGAGCAAAATTATGAAGACACAACTATTAAGTACGATCAAAATCGATAGTTTTACACAAGTTGACTAGGGCAAGATAGGATAATCATGGTCAGATAGACATGATTTAAGATCGTAATTTAGGCAAGACACAAACAAAGTATAGAATCAAAATCTGGCAATGTATAATTTTGAGGAAATCAATGAGCTAACGATAAAATGCTAGAAGAGGAATTAGCAAGGGCTGATTGAGGAAACGTACGAAATACTCAGGAGATACAATATCAAATCAGGATAAACGTGCAAGGATTTGTGATTCTCGAAAATCAATAATTATATAAAAATGGAATATAGTCTCCATGATATCCAAGAATATATAGGTATTTGAAATCACTTTGCTTAGAATCCCTGTCCCGCCAGTATATATCTGACTGCAGTGGACTTTCGGCTCCGTGACTCAAATAACAATATGTCATCGAATATTCTGTCAACCTTATCCATTTTCCAACAATCATTGTCGAAACCACCCAAGATATCAAAGGTATGAAAAATAAGATAAAGTCTCAATAAGACTCGAAAACCTATGAATGTCTGGAATTACTTCAACTTAGAGTTCTTGCCTCGCCAGTGCGCTGCTGGCTGCAGTGAACTTTCGGTCTCCGTAATCCAGATAACGGCTGCAGTACGCACTGCCACACCCTAGTAGATCATCGAATAGTCTTTCAACTTTATCTATAGAAAATTTTAAGGAATCAAAATAAGTTTCAATAGTCTAAGTCACGAAAATGGTGAGGTTATCTGACTATTAGAATACAAGGATTTATTAGGTACTAAGAGACGACAAGGGTCCAATCAGTGAGTACAAAAGGACAACCAGGGAGATTTAAAATTTCAGACAGGGAGCAAAGTTTCAATTTATAACGGAATTTTAACTGATATCTGGAATGGTAACAAGATTCCATATATGGGATACTATCCCGAAGGGATAACAGAGTCTCGAAGGATGAACTGAAGCAAGGTATCAGGTAGGAGACAAGTTTCAAAATAAGAAATAAATCCCGTACTGGAAACAAGTTTCAATAAAATCTCGAATAACAATGAAATCTCGAGCAAAAACTTGAATTAAAAACGAATTCTCCAATAAGGTACACAGTGAAAAATAGAAAATCAATTATCAACAAAGTCGTGAATAAGGAACAAATTCTCGAATAGAAAATCTCAACGAGGAAACAAGATTTTGAATAGGAAACAAGGGCTCATCGAGTCGCGAGTAGGAACTAAAGTTTCAAAGTCTGAAAAAATCTTGAATATGAGACAAAATCACGAATGAAAGCAAAATCTCGAAATAGGAAACAAGGTCTTCAATTCTCAAATGAAATCAAAGTCACGAGTAGAAAAAGAAAATCAATGGGTGAATAGGAAACAAGCATCAAATTGTGGATACGAATCTCAAAATAAGAAACGAAATCTGCACAACCCTCAGAGGAATCCTCAACAATGTGCTGCATCAGACAAAGCTTTAAACAAGGTTTTGAATGAGGAACAGGATTTCGAAATAAAATCTCGAGAAACGATTAAATATCAAATAACACAAAGTTTGATAAAGGAAACAAAATTTGCAAATATGAGCCTTCACTAGGAAACAAGGTCAGGAATGATGAATATGCAAACAGTATCGAATAATGGATTTCAAAAAATTATCAAATTGTGGATCTGAAACAAGTTTACCGAAATAAGAAACAATATATTGAAGTAAGTTTCGAATATCATCCCTGGTTTCAAAAATAGAAAACGAGAAGTTGCAAGAAATGATCTAAGTGCTAAGAGAAATTTTAAGGAAAGACTGGATTGCGAATCAAGATACATGGTTTTTCCAACCATGTAAAAAAAATCTTCTGTCTTTAGTCTATCTTCAGTATTCCTCTGGAACGAAAATCTTTCCAACCTTCTTTAACTGTCCTGACGTAGACTGGTCCCTGCGGTAATGCTTCATGTGATTGCAGAATCTGGAGAGGCGGGTCCTTCTTCTGTGATACTGGTGCTCCTCGTGCTTGTCCTTGGGCAGTGTGATCAGCGGTCTCCAGTAGTCCTTGACTTGGTGGACAGGCGATTAGCAGTACGAGCATAGCCTTCGTCTTTTGTGGCACTCTTCGTAGTGGTGTCCTGAGCTATGACAGAAAATAGAAATGATAGCCGGCTGAATCTGAATCTCCTGCTGGACTGAAGAAGCGTTGTCTGAATGTGGCGACGCTTTACGGATCTACAATAGTTGCTATCTTCATCATAAGTCTGCATGTTCCTTCCGAGCTTTAGTTTTGTGTCCTATTGTCTGTGCTACATTCTGGATCTCCTGGCTGGTGGCTCCAATCTTCAGAGGAGTCGGTTTCTCAAGGACTTGTATGATCTTTAGTGGCGGCTCCAGGTTCTCGATCTGCTCCTCGGTGCAAGATATGCACTCAGTGTCGGAGAAGTCCAAGGTCTGAGAGTCTGGAAGTCGGAAGTCTTCTCTAACTCGGGAAATGCATTTGCAAGTCTGGATTAGAAAAGGACGGCCTGCTGGTGTCAAGGAACTATTGAAATGTCTCCGTCAACTGCGTACTACCCATAGGGATAGTAGAATGATAGAAGGTAGTGGAAGCTCGAAATCCTCAAGTGTAGGTAGATCGACTGTTCCGGTGTCGCGTGCTTTTGAACTATCTGAAAAATAAAAAACTGTTAAAATAACCTAGACCTAAATACAACAAGTGTTTATTGATATCAATATACCCGATGTACCCGATTTCCTATGCTGTGATTCAAGTTTCCCTAGTTTAAATCAAGTCCCCCAATAGTACTCTAATACCTAGGTACTATTAGGACAGACCTGTATGGGCCACTACTAAAAATATGTCACAACCCGCTCCCAAATAATCGGACATGAGTCGGACACGCCCAGCCTTCGTCGTTAGACTCGACGAAGTAAGTTGTACCAAACTAGGGAAATCTAACCAGATAATCATAAATGTATATAGTCACAGCATCTAAAAATGTATCCCAGAATGATCACCATAATCCACAATTCTATGTATATAAATGTACGAGTCATCAAGAATGAAATGTACTATGAATTCTAAAACAATATCTAAGAGTAGAGCCAACAGTCTAAACCTGAAACCTCAAGCTAAGTCATGACCCATCCTGCTCAGCTAAGATCTCGGGCTCTGGTCCATATGGTAGAATGATATCCTGTAAGTCTACCTGCAACATATCCAGTTAGGAGCAGAGCAAAGTACAGTTCTAGGTAATGAACAAGAACATCATAAAGTGAGTACAGGAGAAAATGAACTATAAAGTGCAGGAAAAGAACAGGAAAGTACATGAATGTATAGTACAGGAAATAAAGTACAGAAATGTAACTATGAACCTGAAGTACAAGACATGACAAGTGCACCATGTTTGAAATACAACTAGTCCATGTGACCGGCTAGGGGTAAGCACATAGAAGTACATAAAAGTACATGAATGGTACGGCTTAGGACCCGCGTGCACGATGCGAGGCCTAAGCTATCTACATGAATATTGTAACCATGATTTAGTCACATGGCTAGTGTATTTTCCCACCCGACACAAGTAAGTACAAGAACATGATAGTACAGGAGTACAGGAGTACAGGGGTACATGATATCGTGTCATGACGTGTCACAAGAAAGAGTACAAGAATGTAAATGCATAAAATAGTAGAAAAGTACTTGCCTTGCTTCGGGAAGGTACGGGTAATGAATGGGGCTGGATGTCCTCCTGTTAATTTGGTACAAGTTTATTAATCTTCTAAACTATGAGATTTAAGTAATACTACTAATAACCCACATGTTTAACTGAATTCTCTATCTCTAGTAGTTGGTAGGAAGACTCCACACTATCTTTAAAGAAGTTTACTGATCCAAAATGTACTAACAATACAGGATTATATATATAATATAAAAGAATT
Source organism: Iris pallida (assembly GCA_029216955.1). NCBI lineage: Eukaryota > Viridiplantae > Streptophyta > Magnoliopsida > Asparagales > Iridaceae > Iris > Iris pallida. Next base: position 16,273,516 of record JANAVB010006599.1, on the reverse strand, counting down.
TAAATGGTACATACTATATACAAACAATTTATTTAGGAAAAATACTTCCCAAACTATTACTTAGCAATATAAATTTAAATATGAAAGTCAACTAAATTGACAGGGAGGTTTGGCTAATATCAATACATTAAGAATTTGATGGCAACACAAACTACCGCAACAACATTCCAAGCCAAAATAAGCCCAACCCACAGTCGAAAATCTGCCATTCAAACCCAGTAACTTATTACCAAACTAAGTATACAAAGTTACAACTAAACTAGTTAAATCCCCCACACACAGTCCAACCTCCATACTAGATACTGTTATACATCCTTACCCATACACCATATAAAACCCAACATTATGAGATCTCAACATTTTAGAAACCCGCAGTAACTAAGGGATATAATCCTCAAAATCATAACACAATCCAGTCGAGCAGAAGTATTGAAAGAGTTACACCACTGCTACAAATTTCAGTTGAATGGACTGCTACAACCAACGGTTGCATTCCCTTCTAATATTCAAATAGCATAGGCAAAAAGTCAAGCTCAAGGAACACTCAAAACTTTACATCAGTTCATCACTGCTACCCCCATCCGACTCATGCACCCTTTTAGACACACACGGCTTAGGGTGCACACACGAATTGGATGCTTGAGAGTCGGACACGAACATTGTCTGACACGCACACACGAACAAGGCCCGAACACAGCAGAAAACTTGGACTCAGTTCAAACAACTCCCTGCATCCCAACCACACACTACTCGATCACTACAAGATTGGCTACCCAAAATAATAAATAACTCAAGGAGAAAGGATCAAATTACCTGAAAGAAGGGTTCTAACTCATCTTGACACAGTTGCAGATCGGATACGGCCAGAACGTGTCCAATATACCGCTACAACCTGGTTGAGGCATTAAACCAAACAGGTTGTCGTCAGAAATGAAATGTTAAGGCCCTGGGTTCCCTCTGTTCTTCGAATAACAATTTTTTTTTACAGAAAACAACCCCAGGTCTCCATTGATATAACCAATTCAAAATTTAAACCAAAAACTCAACCGAATGATTCAATAATTCCCAGCACAACACAGCTCAATAAAATAAAACTCGGAAGAACGAAACAGAGGTCAATCCACACACCTATAGGAATTCGTAGATCGAACCGCTATGAGATTGACTCGATCCTGCTGATCGACTAAGTTGATCGGAGAAGCGGTCGTTCAAGGATGATTCGGTCGTCGAGAGCGGAGCAGATTGGTTGTCGACGCTCAAGGACGATGCTCTGTTGTCAGGAAGTTTGGATCACCGATGCGTCATCTTGATCTGTCCTCAGTCGTCGCAACGGTGGCACGGCGGGGTCATGGTGGAGAATGTCGAGGAAGGGGAGGAACAGTCGTCGAGAAGAAACTTCAGCGCCGGAGAGATGACTTCATCGGAGAGTCTCAGTGAGTTCATTCATTAAGCGAAAAGCCCCCTTGTCTTTTCACTATTACAGGATTTTGATAAAAATAGTTAGAATTTTTTTCAAAAAAAAGTGGGGACCACTAAGTTTGTTACAACAAATTTTCAATTTTGAAAATTCTGCTCAAAATTAATTTCCTCCAAAATAGATCACCAAAATTTATTATTTAAAGCTAACTTATTATAGGGAAACTTAAATCAACAATTGTTATTATTAGAAATCAAATTTTTTTCTTAAAACTGGGAAGTGGAGTTACACTATTCCTGTCCAGGCTTCCGTCACTCTCGACGGAAACCAACTGCTCACTCTGATCCCGGGGTTCCTAACGACCCATCAGGAGTAGACTACCTTACTCCGCCAGAGCATGGAGCATTCTGAGAAGCGTACCGTGGTCCCACCACTGATAGAGCCACGACAGAGAGCGGGGAACATCAAGGACTTCATGGGTTTGAACCCCAAGGAGTTCATGGAGACCGAGGGCATCGTAGTAGCAGATGACTGGCTAGACTCGGTAGAGAGGAAGCTCCTTGGAGCTAGGTTACCGGGTGACCTCCAGGTCGAGACAGCAAGATTTCTGCTGACAGACTTGGCAGGAGTTTGGTTCAGGAATGAGCCTCTATTCGCTAGAGGGAAGGCCACTTGGGATCAGTTTAAGATCCAGTTCAAGAAGAAATTTTTCTCAACCACCTCTAGGGTAGCCATGGGGCTACGATTCCAGAACATCCAGCATGAGAACCATTCTGTTGACGATTATGCAGCAGAGTTTAGTCGATTGAGCCGTTTCGCTCCTGGTCTGGTTGCAGACCCAGAGGAGATAACACGTAGGTTTTGCCATGGTCTAGTTCCAGACATTGGCATTCTTATAGTAGCGAATGGGATGACTAACTACTACCAGAGTCTAGAGTTGGCCCGGAGCATAGAGGAGCATCTTCAGTCTTGTAAAAGGCCGGCTCCTGTACACCACGAGGGACCTTCCAAGCATCAGACTTTCCAGCCAAGAGCACCGGCGCTGCACCAGCAGACATACCGTCCTCCCATACCACATCACCCAACCCCACCAGCTAGAGCCCCGAGACCTCGACAACAGAGGGGACCTGTGTGTTCATTTTGTAGGAGGACAGGGCATGACTTTGCCATCTGCAGGAAGAGGTTGGGGCAGTATTTAGCTTGTGGGTCTACCACCCATCAGCTTCGGGACTGCCCAGTCGCGAGGGTACCAAGTGCCAGACCACCATCTAGAGGACCGCCGCTCCCGACTCAGCAGCAGAGGTTTGGGCAACATCTGCAGCAGCAGAAGGGACCCCAGGGGAAGGCTTATAGTCTGGCTCTTGAGGCGAAACCGGAGCAGGTTTCGGAGCCAGATTATTTGGCTAACGTCATCACAGGTCATATTTATTTGCATACTTTTCTAGCTCTATGCTTGTTTGATTCTGGTGCATCGCATAGCTTCCTGTCATTAGAGTTTATGCATAAACACCACTTAGTAGCTACACCTACCGAGGAGATGAGTAGAGTAATGACGGGAGGCAGACCAGTGCCCATTAGGGCTATCTATAGATGCTCTATTACTATAGCTGGGAGAGAGTTTAGGGGACGTTTCTTTGTGATGCCACTCCCCGGGTATGATATCATATTGGGGATGGACTGGCTTAGCTATGCTCATGCAGCTATAGACTGCCATGAGGGTAGTATTCTGTTCAGTTTCCAAGGTACGACACCATTCAGTATCAGGAAGACAGGGCCGAAGATCAGCCTAGAGCTGAACTGTTGTGCGACAGTTGGAGAGTTAGCACCGCCGTACCCTATCATTAAGAAGTTTATGGATGTATTTCCAGAGGATCTTCCAGGACTTCTGCCTGACAAAGATGTGAAGTTCACTATAGATTTAGTACCGGGTTCATCACCAGTATCCCGGACTTGCTATAGAGTGAACCCCAAGGAGGCCGTAGAGATGAAGGAGCAGATTGATGACCTGTTGAAAAAGGGTTTCATTCGATCTAGTGCTTCTCCATGGGGAGTGCCAGTACTCTTTGTACCGAAGAAGGATGGTACAGTTCGGTTGTGCATTGACTACCGGGCGTTGAATACCATCACCATTAAGAACAAATATCCTCTGCCCAGGATAGATGATTTGTTCGACCAGTTGAGTGGGGCGAAGGTATTTTTCAGGATAGATTTGAGATCCGGTTACCACCAGGTGAAAGTCAGGGCTGCAGACATCCAGAAGACGGCGTTCAACACGAAGTATGGACAGTACGAGTTTTTGGTGATGCCATTTGGTCTCACAAATGCACCAGCTGTCTTTATGAACTTGATGAATAAGACATTTCACCAGTATCTGGATAAGTTCGTCGTAGTATTTATCGACGACATCCTGATATACTCGAAGACGTCGGAGGAGCACGCAGAGCACTTGCGGACAGTTTTGGAGATTCTGAGGCAGGAGAGGTTGTGTGCCAAATTGTCGAAGTGCGAGTTCTTTTTAGACCGAGAAGAGTTTCTCGGTCATATAGTTACTGGAGAGGGGATCTCAGTGGATCCTAGGAAGATTGCTGCAGTTGAGACATGGAAGGCTCCGACGTCAATTTCAGAGATCAGGAGCTTCTTGGGATTAGCAGGCTATTATAGGAAGTTCGTCCAGGACTTTGCTAGGATAGCTGAACCCATGACAAAACTGATACGGAAGGACGCAGAATACATCTGGTCAGAAGACTGCCAGACAGCGTTTAAGGAGCTGAAGAGGAGGCTGACGACCGTGCCAGTTCTGACATTACCTTCAGGATCTGGAGGTTTCACCATATACAGCGATACTTCGGGAAAGGGGCTAGGATGTGTCCTACAGCAGCATGGGAAAGTGATTGCTTATGCATCTAGGCAATTTCAGACTCATGAGCAGAACTATCCTACCCACGACCTAGAGTTAGCTGTGGTGATCTTTGCACTCAAGTTGTGGAAATACTACTTATACGGAGAGCGAGTGGAAATCTTTACTGACCACAAGAGCTTGAAGTATGTATTCACGCAGAAGGAGCTGAACATGAGACAAAGACGATGTTTGGAGTTAATGAAGGACTTCGACATTGATTTGCAGTATCACCCCGAAAAGGCAAATGTGGTGGCGGATGCGCTGAGCAGGCATCCGATGGCATGGTATCTGATGATAGATCGACATTTGCGGGACGACCTGGAGAAGCTCGGTATATAGATAGTTCGACCAGGACCAGTAATCCAGATGATGGCGCTAGATATTCAGTCATGTTTGATGGAGCAGATCAAGGAGGCACAGTCCACAGATGAGAGCCTTTGCAGACTCAGGGCCCAGGCTTTAGCTAGATGACTTCACCATAGCAGAGGATGGATCCTTGAGGCATGGCAGCCAGTTATGCGTGCTGAAGGGAGAGCTGATAGAGGCAGTCTCGCAGAAGGTACATCGATCGCGATATTCTATTCACCCTGGTGCCAACAAGATATTTCGTGACTTGCGAGAACATCTTTGGTGGCACGGGATGAAGAGAGATGTATCACGTTTCATTTCGAGATGCCTAATTTGCCAGCAGGTCAAGCGGAGCGTCAGAGGCCAGCTGATTATTGCAGCCGTTACCCATTCTCGAGTGGAAGTGGGAACATATTATGATGGACTCCGTCTCAGGGCTTCCTCGTTCCCAATGAGGAAAGGATACAATTTAGGTCATCGTTTACAGGCTGACGAAGTGTGCGCACTTCATACCCTTCAAGGGTGGGGCTCTCCACCGAGAAGTTGGCAGAGCTATACATGCAGCAGATAGTTTGCTTACACGGAGTACCAGTGAGCATCGTGTTGGCCGAGATAGCAGATTCACATCCCACTACTGGAGGAGCTTGCAGGAAGAGTTGGACAGTCGGCTCAAGTTCAGTACAGCGTACCACCCGCAGACAGATAGACAGTCCGAAAGGACGATACAGATGCTAGAGGACATACTGAGGACTTGTGTGCTGGACTTTGGCGGATCATGGGAGAGCCATCTGTACTTGGTAGAGTTTTCATACAACAACAGCTACCAAGCCAGCATCGGTATGTCCCCTTTCGAGGCACTATATGGACGACGATGCCGTACACCGCTCTTTTGGAATGATGTTGGGGACAGAGCTATGCTTGGGCCAGAGATAATCACGGATGCAGCAGAGAAGGTCGGGATGATCAGAGACATGCTCAGAGTCGCCCAGGATAGGCAGAAACACTGGGCCGATGCTAGTCGCAGACTGATGGAGTTCGCTAACGGAGATATGGTACGGGTGAAGATATCACCTACTAGAGGGACGATCCGGTTTGGACGAGGCAAAAAGTTGAGCCCCAGGTACATTGGACCGTTCGAGATACTTGGGAGGATCGGAGAGGTAGCTTACAGGGTTGCACTTCCACCCAACCTAGCAGAAGTTTACGATGTCTTTCATGTGTCTCAGCTTAGGAGATACGTTCCAGACCCCAGCCATGTGCTAGATCATTCAGAGTTAGAGATCGGACCGAGTCTTGCAGTTACTGAGCAGCCAGTAGAGATATTGGACAGGAGGGAGAAGAGGCTGAGGAACAAAGTTATACCCTTGGTACGAGTAGCTTGGAGCCGTCACTCTCCAGGAGAATCTACTTGGGAGAGGGAGTCGGACATGAGGGAGAGATATCCTTACTAGTTCGACCCAACAGCCGCGAGGGAACTACCCGTTCCCGCTTGATACCTTAGAGGTTAGTCTTAATAGTGGTCTTAGTCATTTGTTTGTATTGCTTGTTATATTAAATGTTTGTTGAGTCTTCTATCCTTGTGAATTTCGATGACGAAATTTTTCAAGAAGGGAAAATTTGTAAGCCCCTAGATTTTAAAATATTATTTTTATAATTTTAAATAGCATTTTTTATCCTTAAAATGATATATTATAATTATTAGGAATTTTCTAGAATTTTTAAATAATTTTTAAAATGATTTTAAAGCCAAAAATATTAATTTGCAATTTATTAAAATGTTTTAAATGCTTTTTGCAATTAATTAAATTGTTTCAAAGCCAGTATACAATATTTGAATTATCTGTGCAAATTATATTTGCACAGAGCATAGCGGAGGGGTATTTGTGCAAATTGGAATTTGCACATTGAAAGACGGTGGGCTTATTTGTAATTTTCAAATCCATGGGGAGGTTTCTGCAAAATGGCACCCCGATCACCGCCTTCGGCCGTCATCATCTCCGATGACTAAACCCTAACCCTAACCCTAAACCCTAATCGAAACCCTAATATAAGACCAACCCGACCCTATAAATAGGCCCCCAACCCGAAACCCTAATCCCATTCACCACCCCGACCGCCCTAGCCACCGCCATAGCCTCCTTCTTCTCCGACGAGCTCGTCGGAGTTCGCCCTTTGCCAGCGCCACCGCTACAGCCACCGCCGTCGTGATCCACCACCACCACCTTGTTCGCCTCAGCGAGACGAACCCAGCGCCACCCTTCGCCACCGACCCCGGCGCCTACAGCCGCCGCTAGCACCCCCGAAAGCCACCGCTCGACGGACACGTACGTGTCTTTTCTTCTGTGTGTCGAGTCATGTCTCGTATTCGCGTGTGTGGACTCGCCTCGTGACAAGGAACCCAGTGGTGCACGTGGACACGAGAAACTCGTGTCGTGCGTGTCGTGCACACTTTGGACACATGACTCATGTGTCTTCGTGTCCCTAACTGTCAGGACACGAAGACACCGAACCATTGGGCTATCGGATTTGGTTTGTTTTCCAGCCCGTTACTCTAATACACAATAAATCTAACCTAAACCCTAACCCGACCAGCAAGCTCGAACTGGCCCCCTGGTCAGCCGAGTGGCGCTCAGACCCACCCCTGTCCCAGCCCTTTTGAGTTTTGTTTTGTTTTATTTTATTTATTTATTATATATATATATATATATATATATATATATATATATATATATATATATATATATATATATATATATATATATATATATATATATATATATATATAAAATATATATATATATATATATATATATATATATATGTATATATGTATTTATATATATAATTTTTTTGTATATATATATATATATTTTTTTTGTATATATATATATATATATATATATATATATATATATATATATATATATATATATATATATATATATATATATATATATATATATAATAATATATATATATATATATATATATATATATATATATATATATATATATATATATATATAATGTATATATGTATATATGTATATGTATTTATGTATATATATATTATTATATATATATATATATATATATATATATATATATATATATATATATTATATTAAGTATTTATTTTATATATATATATATATATATATATATATATATATATAATAAATACTTAATATAATATATATATATATATATATATATATATATATATATATATATATATATATATATATATATATATATATATATATATATATATATATATATATATATATATTATGTATATATGTATATATGTATATGTATTTATGTATATATATATTATTATATATACTGTTATATATATATATATATATATATATATATATATATATATATATATATATATATATATATATATATATATATATATATATATATATATATATATATATTCATTATATATATAAATATCTATATATTTATGTATATATATATAAATGTATTTGTTGTATATGTATATATATTTCAAATATAATTTTTTGTGCAAAATGTTATTATATATAAATTCACAAGTTATTTTATTATATAATTTTATGACTTGTATATATTACCACTTTAATATATATTATTAAAATACTTTAATATATATTTTTAAATTACTGTATTTTATTAATCATGGGCATTTGGTGTCCAAACCTAGCATGGGTTTTTGGGCCCAAATGTGTCTATTATATTCAAAGTCTGTACAAGTCATATTGGAAGAGGTTATTTGTTTTTTTGAAGTAATCTTATATTTTGCCCCAATGTAGAAATTATGGAAGAAAGTGGATCATCACGTCTATCAATTGAGGAACCCGGATCTTCCGAGAACACGACAAAACACCCGAAGAACTCTCGGTAAATTTCCGACCGACTGCTACGCATTCGACTGTACAACAGGACTGCCAGACTTTCTGGCAGTCCATAGAACACGAAGGACTGTCATATTATGCGGCAGTCTATTTGTAGAACTAGGATAAAATAGGACTGCCGCAAAACATGGCAGTCCAAGAAGTAACGAGGACTGCCCGATTATGCGGCAGTCTATATGTAGAAATACTGTACAGTTGGACTGCCAGACTTTTCGGCAGTCCATAAAACACGTAGGACTGCCACATAACTCGGCAGTCTATGTGTAGAACTAGTGTTAAATAAGACTGCCAGACTTTCTGGCAGTCTATAAAACACGAAGGACTGCCACAAAACTCGGCAGTCTATGTGTAGAACTAGTGTAAAATAGGACTGCCAGACTTTCTGGCAGTCTATAAAATACGATGGACTGCCAGAATGTCTGGCAGTCCTGTTGTACAGTCCTGAAGGAATGGCAATTTTTCTTGACAGTCTTGAAGTTGTTGATATTGTAATTTTTGTTGTAATTGTGATTGGCAATTTTTTTTTGAAATTAAATGTAGGGCATACCACCTCCTATTTTCATTGACTTGAGTAATATATTCTCAACGGATGTCGCATTTGAATCTTATGAAGAAGCATTAGAATGGTGCAGACAAGTTGGAAGGCAAGCAAACACGGTCCTTGTCATTTTAAGGTCATTACGAGGCCCGTCGTATCGTAAAACTGCTGATCTTGGATGCGAAAGAGGTGGGACATTTAGGCTTCATCGAAGGAAAGAAGAATGTGCCCGGGAAAAAGTCCCGGAGAAGGCGGTAGGGTCCAGAAAGTGCGGTTGTCTTTTCAAGATTGGGCTTGTCTCAAGAAATGATGGAAAGTGGACAGTTGATGTCAGAAATAGGATGCACAATCATACGGTGGCGGAGACACTTACTGGTCATCCCTATGCCGGAAGGTTGAACGAACAGGAGAAGAAGTTAGTTGAAGAATTGTCCTGCTCCAGAGTTGGCCCGAAACAAATTTATTTCGCGGTGTGCCAGAAGAATGAACAGAACAAGTCAACAATGAGGACAATCTATAATGCACTCTCGAGATCGAGGACAAATACCCTAAGAGGAAGAATGGCGATGCAACAAGTTTTGAAGTTACTTGCCGACAATCACTATGTGGAGTACCATAGAAGACATCCGCCGTCCAATGAAATTACTTCTATGTTTTGGGCGCATCCGGAGTGTACGCATTTGGCACGGTCCTTTGCCGATGTCTTGGTGGCTGATTGCACGTACAAGACTAACAAATTCAAGATGCCACTCTTCCACATTGTCGGCTTCACGTCAACGGGTAAATCATTTTCAGTTGTATTTTGTTTCTTGAAGAATGAAACAGTAGATGACTATACATGGGCATTGAACAAATTGAAGACACTTTACACTAGACACAAAGAGCTGTCTGTTTTTGTCACCGATCGAGAATATGCATTGATGAATGCTATAGATATCGTATTTCCTCATGCTCGTAGACTACTATGTACATGGCATATTAATCGAAATATTCAAGCACAATATAAGAGCGGATTTGAAAAAGTAGACGACAAACTTGATATTGACCGTTTCACAGAATTCTACGACGATTGGGGCCTTGTTTGGCGAGCAAGTACTGTAGACGCTTTTGACAAAGCGTGGTTGGAGTTCAAAGAGAAGTGGAAAAGTAGCAACAAGCCATGTATATCTTATATCAAAGACATATGGGTTGATCCATTTAAAGAAGATTTCGTCTTAGCATGGACGAATAAAGTAAAGCATTACGGCACGACCACTACAAACCGTGCCGAAGGTTCACACTCAAAACTGAAGAAATATATACGTTCATCGGTCGGCGGTTTTGTGTCAGTTTGGCAGTCGATTAATCTAATGACCAACTCGACGGTGAACGAGATCAAGGCTTCATTTCAGATGAGCCTGAATATTGTAAAGCACGAACATAGGAAAGAGAAGCTTTTGTCTGATTTAATCCATGTATTGTCTCACTATGCTTTGGGGTTTATATTTGATAAGATTGCTCGGGCAAATTCAGTTGGTGTTGATACCGAAGAATGTGGTTGTACACATCGACAATCTCTCGGCCTTCCTTGTGCTCATGAGATCAACGAATATCGACGTCAAGGCAGACCTATTCCAGTAGTGGTCGTTGATCAACGTTGGAGACAATTGTCAGTTATGCCTATGGTGGAGAGTCACGACGATTTCTTTTCCTTGCCAGAAGTTAAACTTCTTCATGCAAGATGGTGTGCTGCACTAGAACCTGAGAGGAAGTCTATTGAACGTAAAATTCATAACTTGCCCACCCGGCAAGCAGTCATGTGCAGGAGCCATCTGTTGTCGTTGCCCCGAAGGGTAGACTACCAAGAAGACTTATAAGAACACAGAAGAAGAAGCTCGAGTCTACTAGAAGAGAACTATCATTATTTAAGCATATTGAAAGAAGCATGGAAATGTTCGTTTGTCCAAAGAGGAATGACAAGCTTCCTATTCAACGGAAGAAACAGAAAACAAGAGTTGGTGTCACATTCGACATGTACATTCATATATTTAATCCTGCGATACGGGAGTACATTTGGTCTATTGAAGATGTGCCTAAAGATGGACATTGTGGGTACCACGCCCTTGCAAGACATCTAGGCTACTCTATTAAAGACGGATGGAGGCAGGTTAGAGCAGAGCTGTACGAGGAGTTGGAGTCTCATCTTCCCTTCTACAGCAAATTACTAAGCCCAGATACAGTTGGAGAATTGTTGATGTTACGCCCCAGAACCAGAATACTGGAGAGCGAGGGAATGACTCAGCCAGCTACGTATTATGGGTAGATGAATACCGTATAATACGATCAATGTTGTCTAATACGACGAGGGGGTGCATATTACATGAAAGTCTCACTATGGTCACTTCACATCTATTGTCTCAATCATTCAAACAAGAAACAGAAATAGAGAACATGTAAGATAAAGCAGTAAGGCGTCCCAAACGCTCAGTCAAAATATTCTTGATATCTGGCTTTACAAAACACAGTCAGATGATGTATCAAGTATACACAATTGTTATCAGCTGTAGCCTGACTTAGTTACAATTATACAAAAGTAGGTACAAGACAAGCCGACTAATATGTCGGTGCCAAACGGCAAAGTGTAAGGTATTTAACAAAATGAGCGGTGAAGTAAGAAACCCACTCGAGTCCTCCTGCGATCATCCCTCTAGTATTGACCATCTTGGAGGTAGAAGTAAGCTGGATCCTCGGGGACCGGCTCTAAATCTGGCCATGCAAAACCAGAGAGGTTAGACCTCTAATAGCAAGTACCGCAAGGGAGCACGATATGAGGAATGAAGCCAGTAAGAAGAGAATATGATAATAGATCTCTGCTATCTACTAGGATTCACATAACATCACGACACTTCGAACCAACCTCCCAACCAAACAAGGACAGAAGTTGGCCCGTCATGTCCTGACATTCTGATCATCTCAGTTAGGTAACAGAGTAGGTACAGTACACAAACAAATCAATTTAAGCGGCCATGCAACTACTACGGCTTGCTACTGTGAGTTCCAAGTTATCCTGGGATTATGCAATAAAGGATTCCTCAGTTCTTACTATGTGCAAGCAAGGCTAGTCTATCCAGTCAATCAATTGCACCAATCATGAATTAGACGAGTCCCAGCGGGACGCCTGTCGTCAATATACAATATACAATAAATAATATAAGCAGATACTGCTCCCTGTCCGTGTGGCAAATTTGCAGTATCTGTGGGAACCAGCCGACCTGTCGGGTACTTAATAGTCCCAAGAGAGCTGCCATGTAAGAACTCGGGAATCCATTCTCTCCATGCAATCATTATTTTATTTAACTTAATAGTCTCTACGTTGAGTGAAGTCCCATGCCGTGGATCATGGTCATTCAGAATGAGTACTTTCGTACAGGGTACGATATGCACAACCCTATAACGATACCCGTACGGTTAGGTTGTAGGTCTTACATAGCGTAATGCAACAATCAAAACTAACCAAGGAATAATCATGCCTTGACCATAAAGTACGCATGCTGCTTTGGTAAGATAAATAAATAAATAAATTGAAGCCTGCATATGCCTGTATGCCAATATTCGGGATCAGCCAGTCGATTTTAATAGTTCATAATTAATATGAACGTGTCTCATTCATTCATTTCAATAAGACGACTAGCCAGTCTCTTAGTTCCAACTAGGAACGCATGATCAATTATTAAATTAAGATGACAATCCTCGTTTATTAATGTCAAGACAATAATTAATGTTAATAAGTGCCAAATCAATCAATAAATGATAATAAATGTCAATCAATCTTAATCAATGTCAATTTGAAACAAGAATAAGCCAAAAAGGCATTATGGCTAGCATTCATGCGGCTGGGAAATTATTGATTCATGCGGCCAAATTAGCAAAGCCCTATGCGGCTAGAAACTAAGGGGGTCTCATGCGGCTACGGTCAACATGCGCTCATACGGCCAAAGGAAATTCCATGCGGCTGAGATAGATGCAAGCCTATATGCGGATGAGAAGTTACGCAGCGCCATGCGACTGAAAATAATCAGCGCCATGCGGCTAAAATGAGTGCAAACCTTTATGCGGCAGATAAGTACTCTCATGCGGTCAGGTAACTCTATGCGGCTCGGGCTGGTCTTTATGCGGCAAGCGGCCGATCAAGCTTATGCGGCTGACTAAGCCCATACGGCCAGGATATATATATATATATATATATATATATATATATATATATATATATATATATATATATATATAACTATATATATATATATATAACTTCCTGCGGTCGAAACGTTGACGGCTCATGCAGCTAATTAAGCCCAAGCTTTATGCGGCTCGAAATGTAACATGCGGCCAGGCGTTGCATGCGGCCGAAACATTTCATGCGGCCAGATACTGCATGCGGCTCAAGAATGACTTGCCGCATGAAAAACTCATGCGGCTAAGTACTGCACTTCTTCTCCACTATTCCGAGAAGAACAACCATGAAGACCTTACTTCCAAGCTCCATAAATCCTTCATTCCAAGCCCAAATCGGAACTTCCATAGGTCAAAATTGGGTAAAATAAAATTCTCTACAACATGAAACTATAAAAACTTGAAGATAACAACGTCTACTAGATCAAAACCTAAGAAATCCGAAAATGCACAAAACTTAGATCTACAAGAAATGAACCATAGAAATTGAAATTGCTAAGTACTAAAAAGGCTTAAGATCAAGTAAGGAAGATAATGGAACAATAAAAATGGAGATCCATCAAGAAGCAAGTTTGGTACTTGCCTTGGCGGCTGGTAGATGGGGGAGGAGTTATGAGGAAGAAGAAGATTAATGGTGAAGTAATGAAGAGAGAGAAAGGGGTAGGCTTTAAATGGAAGGGGTGGTGGTAGGTGGAGATTTGTTTCGGTTCATGATAAACTAACTTAACTAAATCAGTCCAAGCCGAACCCAAAGTAAAGCTAAAGCAGAGTATGAAAGCAGAAAATAAAATGCAGAAATAAAATTGTAGGAAATTAATTAACATGAAATTAAAGAGGTTTAATTACAGAACAATATATGATAAATATAAAATAAATATATTAAGGCAGTATATGTCTAAAAATACGTATTTCGGGAACGGGAAGTGATATCTCTACCCTCCTTAGAAAAATTTTGTCCTCGAAATTTCAAATCCAAGCAGGACAGGAATATCAAAACTATGTTAATCTGGGTACAAGAAACTTGAGCAAGCAATCATTCTTCAATGTTAACTAGCAGATAACAAATCTATATTAACAATCTATGATATCAAGTAGTTCTATCCATGGGGTGACGGGCATGAGGAGCTAATACGATCAAGGTATACAGAAAGAGATATACCTTGTGAGTCAAACAGGTACGGATATCGTGATCGGATATCATCCTCACGTTCCCACGTTGACTCTCCCAAAGAGTGATGACCCCAAGCAACCCGGACAAGGTTAATTGTTCGGTTCTTGCTTATCTTCTCTCTTCGGTCCAAGATGGACACAGGCTGCTCCTCGTAAGACAGGTTGGTACCAACAACCAGCTCAGAATGATCAAGGATATGGCTTGGATCCGATACATACCTTCACAACTGAGATACATGAAACACGTTATGCACCTCTCGTAACAAAGGTGGAAGGGATAAACGATAAGCAACATCGCCTACCCTATCAAGGATAACGAATGGTCCTACGTATCGCAGACTCAACTTCCCGCGAACGACAAATCTAATGACCCCACGGGTAGGGGAGATCTACAAGAACACTGTAGGAACCCTAGAGGGGGGGTGAATAGGGTCAAGCTAACTAATCAAGCACTTAGCACAAGCTAATTGGCAATAAAAAAATATAAGTGCAAGAGAAGAAGCAATAACAATACCGACACACGATATATCCTGGTATCCTCCCAAGAGGCACTCCAGTCCCGGAACTCTCTCCGGCTTTAATCCACTATTTGAGTAAATAGTTACACACGAGTTTGGATCCGAAGGACTCGCCAACTTCAACACGAGTTTGGATCCGAAGAACTCGCCAACTTCAACCAAGAGTTTGGATACGAAGACTCTCCAACTTCAACCGAGAGTTTGGATACGAAGACTCCCCAACTTCAACCTTTCACAATAGGTTTTGATCTCCTTACAATAGGATGAAGATCTTACTTTTCAACTCAATAACTCTAACACAATTTGTGGATGGCAAATGAAAGCTTTGTAGAGTTGTATGTGGATAAGCTTTGGTGGTTTAGGAATTTTTAGGCTCAAAGCATCAACCTTGAATGAAGGGGTTGTAACGCCCCAGTCCCAAAATACGTAGGACTAGGAACGTAGACATGCCAGCTGTATTTATACGAAGTATACTCCAATATACGGAAGCCTCGTATAAATACATAAGCTATAAAATGCAGTAGAACCATAACTAATCTCATCCACAAGAATAAAAGATATTTATAATCAACTATGAATTTGTCTTGATACAATATGTTGGGCGGAGACAAATCTACTACCAACAAGTAAAGGAAAAATACATAAAAAAGATAATAAATTTTGGCGAGCGAAGCGAAGATGATCCAAAATGCAATCATCCTCGAAGAAATAGCGAAGATCACGACTAGAGCGAAAGCACCTGCGAAAGACAATAGCACACACCTGGCAAGACAACCAGGTCCTCAGAGGGACGTAACAAGACACATAATAGCATGCCATATAAACTGAATAAATATTGCTCAATAAATAAGTAAATCGAATTTATAACATGGTCCAATATGCACCTACTGAACGAGCGTACCATCCCCCCAACCAAACAAGGACAGGAGATGGTAAACTAATTCACGGCGACGTATCTTTCCACGCTAAGTACCCGATATGGTATCCGGACCCCAACAAGGTTCAATACCTTCTCATCGAAGTAGTAAGTCATACCTACAACCAAACAAGGACAAGATGTGACGAACTAATTCGCGACAAGTTATTGTTCCAAGCCACGGTCAGATACAAGTACCCAAACCAAAAGTAATCGTACCTAACGGATAGGGTACCTAACCGTTCTAAGTGAAATGTAGTTAAGAACAATCCTTCCTACGCATGGGCCCTGGCTGAATAGGATCGGCGTAGTCCTCCTTTGGGCACCAGAGGCCCCAGCAGGAAGAGCATGACGTTCCGCAGAATCGTCAGTGGCCGTCAGTAATCTTGGGTCATCAACCCCGTATCTCCAGCGGAGAGTCCGGGTCACAAGGGAAAGTGCATCGAAGCCCATACGCTAAGGAATTGTCCTCCCCGCCCAATGCCTATTATGTTGTATCCACAACATTAACCTCTATAACCGCTAAGTCAAACTAGCATGCAACCTCTATTAGCGGTTATTCCTATCGTACGGCTTGTACGTACTGGTGGCCAGCCAATCACGCACTTCCATGTTCTACATGCGACACACAACTTCGTGTTTACAACGTGACAAGGCCAATGAATGCGACACACAAGGTGGTCCCTTAAATCTAGGTTTAATTTATAAAAAAAATAATACACAGCAGGAATATAAAAGAACAGTTATGCCATATATCACAGTTTATAAAGAAAATAATAGACATACATGAAATATGAGTTAAAAAAATAATTAAACAGCTAATGGCAAGGTGTCTTGCCTGGTAGGACGCCTGGTGTGCTGCGATGATCAATGTGGCACGATCTGCAACTTCGGTGCAATAACTGTACATGGTGACCTCGGATGGTGACAGGGACAGTTTTATTGGGTCCAGAAGGGTCAAGTTTGGTTAGGGTGGATAGGTGGAAGGGCAGGATTGACAGGAGGTTAGGAGTAATGGGCGTAGTCACTGGCTGGATAAAAATCGAAGGAAGTTGGAAAAATAATATATACGATAAAATATTTATAAAAATATATTCTATTAGTAAAAATAAATATTCCAAAAAGGCTAAAAATTTTAAGGGTAAAAATAGTTTTTAGGAAGATATCAAGAAAGTTAAAAAGTGTTTTTAGGGTTAAAACAAATATATATATATTTTTGCAAAGTATTTATTTTTGGTGAAATCTACCTTGAAAATAGTAAAAATAATATCTTCATAGAAATTTCAAAGAAATGGTTTTTAATAAGAGCAAAAATAATCATAGAAGTACTATGAATAATAATAAGAAGAAGAAGAAAAATACTTGTAACCATCTACATAATAATAATATAATAATAATAACAAAAATCGAAACATAGCTACTCTTTTCTTAAAAATAATAATAAAATAATAGTATTATGAAGTAATGCAACAGAATTTTACAAACAGGTGAAGTACATCTAGAATAATACTATTAATAAAATCATAATAAATAACCCTTTCTTTTAACCATAATAATAATAATAATAATAGTAATTAATAATAATAATAATAATAATAATAACAATCAGAAGAAGACAAATCAGAAAAAAAAAACAACAAAAAAAAATTAAAAACAATCAAAAAAACATCTCGTTGAGAAGAAAGGGGGAGAGGGAGAGTGGGAAGAGAGAGAGTCGGGTCGGGAGAGGAAACTGAGAGGCGGAGGGAGAGGGAGGAGTCGGAGGAGTAGGCGGACGGCGGTCGAAAAGATCGGGAGGAGACTCGGGGAGGTCGTAAGCTCGGAGTGAACGCCGGCGGTGGCTCACGGCGAAGCCGGAGACGCGGAGTGGAAGTGGGTTTCGTCGGCCGGACGCGTGTGGGCACGCGGCGGCGGCAAGGATTCTCCTCGCTGCTCAGAGCGAGGCCGGGCCGGTCAACAGCTTGGCGCGGGCGGAGCGGACTGAGCTCGCGGAGGCGCTGATGGCCGGGCGAAGGTCCAGGCGATGGTCAGTACGGAGCGGCGGCGGTAGGCGGTTAGATCTACGACGGACGGCGGAGGTCGAGGGGAGGCGGATGACGGTGATGGCGGAGCGGCACGGTCGGTGGGTTCAACGGACGGCGGGTCAGGCGGATGACACGGGTCACCGGAAAAAGGAGGAGCGACGGAGGGTTTGCCGGCTCATCGGCAGAAGGACGGCTTGGGCGGTCGCCGGACCTCCGACCGGCGATGTCAGGTGAGGGGGTGTGTGGATTTTGGTTTCTATATATATATTTTTTTTCTTTTTCTACTCTGGGTGTTCCCTGGAGGCGGTGGTCGGAGACGACCGCGGTGGTCGACGCCGATATAGGTTGTCTGGGTGTGGTTTTGGCCGGGTGGCGCGGTGCTGGTCGGAGGCGAGCGCAGTTGCCCGGCCAGGGTTGGCTGGGAAATTGGTGGCGGTGCTCGGTTGTTAGGGTGTGGTGGACGGGGTGGACGGAGATGCCGACGGCGGTGGTGGAGCGGCTAGTTGGTGTGTACAGGGGTTGTTGGGTGACCGGGTGATGTCGACGCCGACGATAGGGGTTGTCTAGGTGTGGTAGGTCGTGGTTAGGTGGTCGGGGACGACCGACAAAGTCGGGGCGTAGCCATGGTAGTGATGGCGGGTTGAGATTGGGTATGACGAAGGAGGACGACAGCGGACAAGGCGAAATTAGGGCTAGATGGGTTTGATTTGGATTGTATTGTGTCGGGGTTGTCCGACACGACGGAGATGGAATTGTATATGTAAAACTAATGGAATAAGAATTTGGGACGTGGAACACGGACACGAACACGGACACGAGGCACTGCACTTTGTGGTGGAAATTTGTGAAAAAATAATGGATGATGGAAATTGGAGGAGTATCTGCCTATATTTATAGGATGTGGGAATTCCCAATTTGGATAGGATTAGGAATAGATTTAAAACCCAAATTTAGATAGCTTACAATTTTAATTTAAAATCAATCAATTTAAATCCAAATTAAAATCCAATTAAATCTAATTAAAATCAAATTAAATACTTTTAGTTTAAAATCAAATCAATTTAAAATATAGATAGTTTACTATTTAAATGTATCCATGGAATCAAATCAAAATTTAAATTGTCACAAATATTTCAAAAATACGTTTTCCAAAAATACTATAATAATTAATTTTGAAAATAATAAATCTTTTTGAATAATAAATCTTTTTTTTGAACAATAAAATATTTTTATTAAATAATTTTGAAAATACATTATTATTTAAAATAAATAAATATTTATGAAATAAATATTTTTGCACAAAGAATTTTTATTATTAATAACTGCTAAAAACAATAGACTTTTTATAGCAAGAATAATAATATTTTGAAAGTGTAAAAAAATAAAAATAATTATTTTTTCTAAAATATGTACGCTCGCACATATTCGTACTCGTCGAGCAAACGAAAATTTCGCATACGACGTACAATACGACTACGTGACATACAGTACAAAAAGTTTAAATCGGTATCAAATTTAATATATAAAAAATATAGTAGAAAATTTAGGGGTTTTACAGGGGTTCAAGGCTATTTATAACCAAAGCATTGAAAAGAGCCAAAGACAACTTTTCAGTCACGAACCGGCATACCGTCGGTATGATCCGGCATACCGGCGGTATACCGGTCTGGGATTGCAACGGCTAGAAATATAGCCGTTAGGATCATTAATGGCTGGAAATCCGGCCGTTAGAATTTCAATGTTTCGGAAGCGGTATACCGTCGGTATGGACCGGTATGCCGTCGGTATGCCGGTTTTGTAAACAGAAACTTTCTGTGAACAAAAATCGGTATACCGTCGGTATACACCGGTATACCGTCGGTATGCCGTTTTCCATCAAAAATGATCCTAGGCTTATTTATGCCCTAGCTTTCGATTTTGCCATCCATTTTTTGTGTTTACAATAATTCCTAAGACTCATTACAGACTCCAGATATACTTAGGCAGGTGCAGGCTTCTTCAGAGTCTTAAAATGGTGATGACAAGGCTTGGCTTCTTCCTTTGATAGGTGCTGGCTTTTTCCTTGGCGGCAGCTGTCCAAAGATATCCAGTTTGCAAAAACTGAATACCTTTCAGGGGCTTCGCCCCCGAACCCCCGACGAGGGGCGCTGCCCCCTCGACCCCCGTGGCTCTGGAGATGTCGTCGGGTGGTTCAGAGAAATCTTGTGGGATCCAACGTCTTTGGCCCACTATGATTTCTTCATTGCATTGCATATGTCCACATTGATTTTGCTAATTGCTTTTCTGCAAATACATGTTAGACGAACAAAGCAATATACATGTAGCAAGAATGATAAGATAAAAGCACATTAGGACAATACGAAGTTTAAGTATCAATGCTATAGTGATAGCATAAATATTAGTGATATCATAATGTTAAACTTAATTGAATAACCATAATCAAAACATAGTTCTGATTTTGGCAACCCGATTAAATTTAAGATAGATAAGCTCATATCACTAATATGTAAACCAATAGGCACATATCACCAAAGATATAAGTATAAGTAGAAATGCTATAGCGATAGTATGAAGATTAGTGATAATGAAATGCTAAACTTAACATATTAACCATATTCAAAAACATGATACAATCATTGGGCTAACAAACACGTGGTCCCCAACAGAAAACTCTAGCGGCCTACGATGCTGGTCCGCCTAATGACGATGCCTATCTTGCGCAACTCGAAGTCGCTCTCTAATTTCCTTAACCAATTCAACTGTCTGAATAATTATTTCTGGGCCTAGCATCTTCCTCTCCCCGATATCATCCCATGCTAGTGGCGACCTACACTTCTTACCATATAGTACTTCAAATGGTGCCATCTGGATGCTGGCTTGATAACTGTTGTTATAAGAAAACTCAACTAAATACAGGTGGCTCTTCCAAGATCCTCCAAAATCTAGGGTGCAGGCTCGCAATATATCTTCCAAAGTCTGAATTGTCCTTTCTGATTGCCCGTCCGTTTGTGGATGGTACGCCGTGCTAAATCTTAACTTGGTGCCCAGACTATGATGTAAGCTCTTCCAGAAATGTGATGTAAAACGGGTATCTCTGTCTGACACAATACTGACAGGGACTCCATGCTGCCTGACTATCTGTTGCATATACAACTCTGTCAACTTTTTTGTAGATTGCCCTACTCTGAAAGGAAGAAAGTGGGCTACCTTTGTAAGCCGGTCCACTATCACCCAAATAGCATCTTTACCACTTGGTGATCTCGATAAACCGGTCACAAAGTCCATTGTAATATGTTCCTATTTCCATTTCGGAATAGGAAGCGGTTGCAATAACCCAGCTGGCCTCTGCTGTTCTGCCTTCACTTGCTGACATATCAAGCAACGGAAAACGAATCTAGCTATCTCCCTCTTCATCCCGTTCCACCAGAAGTGTTGTTTGATATCTTGGTACATCTTGGTCCCTCCAGGATGTATAGAATACTGACAACTGTGAGCTTCTGCCATAACCTCCTGTCTGATATCTCCACTAGGCACACATAGACGCGATCCAAACCTAAGGGTACCATCTTCATGAATTTGCATCTCCTTTCTGAGTCCTGACTCACATTCTGTTCTAAGCTTCTGAATCCTTGGGTCCTGTGCCTGAGCTGTCTTGATCCTGTCTACCAAGTCGGATTGAACTTGTAGACTTGTTAGAACTCCTACATCACTAGGAAGTATAACTTCGATGCCCATCTCCTGAAGGTCTTCTAAGATATGCCTCTGTGTTGTCAACATAAATGCGCCACCTCTCCTGCTAAGAGCATCTGCTACCACGTTAGCCTTGCCTGGATGATATTGAAGCCCCACATCATAATCCTTGATCAGCTCTAACCAACTTCTCTGCCTCATGTTCAGTTCCTTCTGGGTAAAGATATACTTCAAACTTTTATGGTCTGTGTACATGTCCACTCGGTCACCATATAAGTAATGCCTCCATAACTTCAAAGTAAATACTACTGCGACCAACTCCAAATCATGAGTTGCGTAATTCTTTTCGTGGTCCCGAAGCTGCCTAGATGCATATGCTATCACCTTCCCGTGCTGCATGAGGACACATCCAAGTCCTTTACCTGACGTATCGTAATATACTATAAAACCTCCGGGTCCAACTGGCAATGTAAGAATAGGCGCTGATATCAACTTCTGCTTCAGATTCTCAAATGATGCCTGGCATTCTACCGACCAAACAAATGGCACATCCTTCCGTGTCAAGCGGGTCATGGGTGCTGAAAGTCTTACAAAATCTGATACAAACCTTCTGTAATAACCTGCCAATCCCAAGATACTCTGTACATTTGCTACGGTCTTGGGTACTGGCCAACTCTCTACTGCTTCTACCTTCTTGGGATCCACTGCTACTCCAGCTCCTGATATGATGTGACCCAAAAATAAAATGTGGTCCATCCAGAACTCACACTTGCTGAGCTTGGCATACAACTGGTTCTCTCTCAGAACCTGCAACACTTTTCTAAGGTGGTCTTCATGCTCCTTTTCACTAGCAGAGTATACGAGAATGTCGTCAAGAAACACAACGACAAACTGATCTAAGTACGGTATAAAGATGCGGTTCATCAAATCTATAAAATATTGCTGGAGCATTGGTCAAACCAAACGGCATTACTAAGAATTCATAATGGCCATACTTTGACCTGAATGCTGTCTTGGGAATATCCTCCTTCCGAACCCTCACTTGATGATACCCTGAACGCTATCTTAGAGAAAACTCTATCCCTACTCAACTGATCAAACAAGTCGTCGATCCTGGGTAGTGGGTACTTGTTCTTTACTGTTGCCGCGTTAAGCTTCCTGTAATCGATACACAATCTGGATGATCCATCCTTCTTCTCCACAAGTACCACTGGTGCTGCCCATGGTGATATGCTAGCTTGGATGAACCTCTTCTCCTTCAATTCCTCTATATGCTGATATACCTTAGCCTGCTTCGAATCCGCCATTCTGTAAACCCGATCTGATATCGGTTTAGTTCCAGGTACCAATTCTATGCTGAACTTAATATCTCTAACCGGTGGTAGACCTGGAAGTTCTTCGGAAAATACATCTAGAAATTCTTCAACTACCTTCGGAACTTGAACTTCTTCCATTGCCGTTACTACTCCCTGTTCTTGCTGAGTTGCCTCTGATCTGACTAAGGTGAATCTCTTCATGCCTGGAATATCAAAAGATACATTCCCTCTAAGACAATCTATTGTCGCATGACTGTCTTTTAGCCAGTCCATGCCTAAGATAACGTCAAAATTTCTAACATGAAATTCTATCAACTGGGCGGGTAAGGAATGCCCGCAAACTACAACACTACATGCTAGAATAACTCTACTAACTCCTACGAGCCCATTGCCAGTGAGTATATTCAACCTCCCTGGCAATGTCTCGAACTCCATTCCTAGCTGTGTTGCAAATTGTGCAGATATAAATGAGTGTGATGCTCCCGAATTAAACAAAGCTACTGCAGGATATGAGGCGACGAGAATGTTACCTGCCACAACATCTCTCGATGCTAATGCCTCTTCCAAGGACAGTGTAAATGCCTGCCCTCGACCTCCTTGCTGGTTCCCATACTGTGGCCTAGCCTGGTGCTGCTGCTGGCCCCTGCCTTGATGATGCTGGGGTGGTCTATGCTGGTGTTGCTGCATCGGCGGTCCCTGCTGCCGAAACATCTGAGCCTGCGGCATTAACGGGCGTTGTGCCAACGGTCTCACTGCTACTGCTGGTCCTCGATACTGTCCTGTCCCTAGTGCTGGCAGAGCAGAAAACTGTTGTATGGATCCTCCTGACCTCGAATTCATGGGACATGTGGTAACCCGATGATCTGGATTTCCACATATCAAACACAGTCCATTCAATGCCCGACACACATCTCTAGTGTAACCTACCTTCCCACAATAAGTGCAGCCCGCTGGGGGTTGCTGATTCTTCCTCTGTTGCTGCTGCTGCTGCCTGGGTGGTGGTGCTGGCCCTCGCATTGCCACGTCGTGAATACGAATGCCAAAGGATGGTACTGTTGTTCAGGGCGCTGCTCCCCCTCCTCCTTCAATCTGACTGTGGGATCTCTTCTGACCCCCAGTCCTTGCCGTGATCCTCTGAATGGTGATCTCATACCTTCGGGTTGCCGTCAATACCTCATCACAAGTCTGGTAATTGTGCCCCTCTATCAATTGCAAGAGTTCAAGATAAAACCCTTGCTGAAATCTCATAGCCCTCTGGCTCTCCGTTGCTACCATCTCCGGGGCGAACCTACTCAATCTGCAGAACTCCGCTGCATAAGCATCTACCGTCTTGCCGGCCTGCTTGAGGTTGATAAACTTTTGTTGTAGCTCAAACTGCGCCACAACTCCATAGTACTTCATCTTGAA
Source organism: Iris pallida (assembly GCA_029216955.1). Lineage (NCBI taxonomy): Eukaryota > Viridiplantae > Streptophyta > Magnoliopsida > Asparagales > Iridaceae > Iris > Iris pallida. The sequence goes on along the minus strand of JANAVB010006599.1, from coordinate 16,249,156 downwards.
CCTTGCTGTGAAATCATCCCAAGCAACAGGACGTCTGATACCTACTTCATCTGATTCCCACCAATCACGTACGAGATCCTGAAGTAGCAACTTCACATGATCCACACGTTCTTCTGCCGGTACCTTAGCCGCGGTCAAAATAGCCTCGATATCCTTAAGCCACGCATCTGCCGAGATGGCATCCTCCGTGCCCTCGAAACGGTGGGGGTTGAACTTGCAAAATCTGGTTGATGCTCCTGAATCTGGCCTTGCCCCTCGTTCCAAAGCTGTCTGCAACCCTTAGTTGAGTAGTACGTTCTGCTCCTGTAACTGAGCGTGCATGCGCTGCTGGGCTAACATCTGGTGTTGCTGAGCAGCCATCATCCCTCTCATGATCTCCAGAAGAGTCGGTGGGTCCATTTCTACGGGGGTAGGTAGAACTGTTGGTGGTGGTGGAACCTCCGGATACTGCGATCCAGCTGCTGCTTCCACGATCACTTCTTCCTGGATAGTCTCCTGAGGTAGTACTGGCCCTTGTTGCTGACCAACCTGGTCATGTTGTCCATGTTGCCCTTGTTGCTGCTGTCTAGCTCTGACAGGTGTGGACGAAGTGCCCCTAAGAAAAGGGACAAGAGAACAATCAAACGACCGGACTCGAAGGATCAATGAAGTCAAGGGATACTGGAATGTCAAGCTGGAGTTGAGAATCGACGAATCATGAGATCAAGGGGGAACATGTGTGATTGAGATATCCTATTAAAATATCCCACAAGTCTGAAATCAGACCTGCATGGGCTACCACTAAAACATTGTCACGCCCAGAACCAGAATACTGGAGAGCGGGGAAATGACTCAGCCAGCTACGTATTACGGGTAGATGAATACCGTATAATACGATCAATGCTGTCTAATAAGACGAGGGGGTGCATACTACATGAAAGTCTCACTATGGTCAATTCACATCTATTGTCTCAATCATTCAAACAAAAAACAGAAATAGAGAACATGTGAGATAAAGCAGTAAGGCGTCCCAAATGCTCAGTCAAAATGTTCTTGATATCTAGCTTTACAAAACACAGCCAGATGATGTAGCAAGTATACACAATTGTTATCAGCTGCAGCCTGACTTAGTTACAATTATGCAAAAGTAGGTACAAGACAAGTCGACTAACATGTCGGTGCCAAACGACAAAATATAAAGTATTTAACAAAACGAGCGGTGAAGTAAAAAACCCACTCGAGTCCTCCTGCGATCATCCCTCTAGTATTGACCATCTTGGAGGTAGAAGTAAGCTGGATCCTCGGAGACCGGCTCTAAATCTGGCCATGCAAAACCAGAGAGGTTAGACCTCTAATAGCAAGTACCGCAAGAGAGCACGATATAAGGAATGAAGCCAATAAGAATAGAATATGATAATAGATCTCTGCTATCTACTAGGATTCACATAACATCATGACACTTCGAACCAACCTCCCAACCAAACAAGGACATAAGTTGGCCCGTCATGTCCTGACATTCTGATCATCTCAGTTAGGTAACAGAGTAGGTACAGTACACAAACAAATCAATTTAAGCGGCCATGCAACTACTACGGCTTGCTACTGTGAGTTCCAAGTTATCCTGGGATTATGCAATAAAGGATTCCTCAGTTCTTACTATGTGCAAGCAAGGCTAGTCTATCCAGTCAATCAATTACGCCAATCATGAATTAGACGAGTCCCAACGGGACGCCCGTCGTCAATATACAATATACAATAAATAATATAAGCAGATACCGCTCCCTGCCCGTGTGGCAAATTTACAGTATCTGTAGGAACCAGCCGACATGTCGGGTACTTAATAGTCCCAAGAGAGCTGCCATGTAAGAACTCGGGAATCCATTCTCTCCATGCAATCATTATTTTATTTAACTTAATAGTCTCTACGTTGAGTGAAGTCCCATGCCGTGGATCATGGTCATTCAGAATGAGTACTTTCGTACGGGGTATGATATGCACAACCCTACAACGATACCCGTACGGTTAGGTTGTAGGTCTTACATAGCGTAATGCAACAATCAAAACTAACCACGGAATAATCATGCCTTAACCATAAAGTACACATACTGTTTTGGTAAGATAAATAAATAAATAAATAAATAAATAAATTGAAGCCTGTATGTGCCTGTATACCAATATTCGGGATCAGCCAGTCGATTTCAATAGTTCATAATTAATATGAACGTGTCTCATTCATTCATTTCAATAAGACGACTAGCCAGTCTCTTAGTTCCAACTAGGAATGCATGATCATTATTAAATTAAGATGACAATCCTCGTTTATTATTGTCAAGACAATAATTAATGTTAATAAGTGCCAAATCAATCAATAAATGATAATAAATGTCAATCAATCTTAATCAATGTCAATTTAAAACAAGAATAAGCCAAAAAGGCATTATGGCTAGCATTCATGCGGCTGGGAAATTATTGATTCATGCGGCCAAATTAGCAAAGCCCTATGCGGCTAGAAACTACGGAGGTCTCATGCGGCTACGGTCAACATGCGCTCATGCGGCCAAAGGAAATTCCATACGACTGAGATAGGTGCAAGCCTATATGCGGCTGAGAAGTCACGCAGCGCCATGCGGCTGAAAATGATCAGCGCCATGCGGCTAAAATGAGTGCAAACCTTTATGCGGCATATAAGTCTCATGCGGTCAAGTAACTCTATGCGGCTCGGGCTGATCTTTATGCGGCAAGCGGCCGATCAAGCTTATGCGGCTGACTAAGCCCATGCGGCCAGGATATATATATATATATATATATATATATATATATATATATATATATATATATATATATATATATATATAACTTCCTGCGGTCGAAACGTTGACGGGTCATGCGGCTAATTAAGCCCAAGCTTTATGCGGCTCGAAATGTAACATGCGGCCAGGCGCTGCATGCGGCCGAAATATTTCATGCGGCCAGATACTGCATGTGGCTCAAGAATGACTTGCCGCATGAAAAACTCATGCGGCTAAGTACTGCACTTCTTCTCCACTATTCCGAGAAGAACAACCATGAAGACCTTACTTCCAAGCTCCATAAATCCTTCATTCCAAGCCCAAATCGGGACTTCCATAGGTCAAAATTGGGTAAAACAAAATTCTCTACAACATGGAACCATCAAAATTTGAAGATAACAACGTCTACTAGATCAAAACCTAAGAAATCTGAAAATGCACAAAACTTAGATCTATAAGAAATGAACTATGGAAATTGAAATTGCTAAGTACTAAAAAGGCTTAAGATCAAGTAAGAAAGATAATGGAATAATAAAAATGGAGATCCATCAAGAAGCAAGTTTGGCACTTGCCTTGGTGGCTGGTAGGTGGGGGAGGAGTTATGAGGAAGAAGAAGATTAATGGTGCAGTAATGAAGAGAGAGAAAGGGGTGGGCTTTAAATGGAAGGGGTGGTGGTAGGTGGGGATTTGTTTCGGTTCATGATGAACCAACTTAACTAAACCAGTCCTAGTCGAACCCAAAGTAAAGCTAAAGCAGAGTATGAAAGCAAAAAATAAAATACAGAAATAAAATTGCAAAAAATTAATTAACATGAAATTAAAGAGGTTTAATTACAGAACAATACATGATAAATATAAAATAAATATATTAAGGCAGTATATGTCTAAAAATACGTATTTCGGGAACGGAAAGTGACAGTTGACAAGCATTCCGTGCGCCGATCAGACTACTGGAGAGAAACATTACATGGATATTCCTTCTGCTGCATATCTATTCGCTAACAGGTACAATATACCGACACATTCTTACTAACGTAAAAAGTTTGATAAATACTTATACTGTATTTGTATTCGCTTGCAGGTACAAGATCCCAATTATCGTTCTGTCGAAGAGAAGTAACAACACTTTCTTCCCAATGACCGCTCCTCCGACAGACTACACTATGTCCACTCCATATGCCATTGGACTTGATGATAATCACTTCGTCATCCCACAGTTGATCGGGCACACTCCTATTCCCCCACTGATCCAGTCTGGTATAAACATGCTCCGGAAGAATCGATCGCTTGGACGACGCTCTACACCGATGCGATCAATAGCTAAAAGAAGAAAACAAACTACGTGGAACCTACACCAATACCGAAAGACCGCTACGATGTATTGATTGACTGATAGTGGGTCCTACACCGATAGTTTTGTCACATTTTGTAACTAGAAAGAAGGATAAACATTTCTTTGGTCCTACACCGATAGTTTTGTCCCATTTTGATACCGAAGAGTGTGGTTGTAAAAAGAAATGTTTATATCTTTGGTCCTACACCGATGTTTATATCTTTGGTCCTACTCAGATATACTATTTTACATTATTTTGTAAAGAAGAAGAAGGAAGTTTATTTTGGTATGACATTTGAGTATCACATTTACATTTGAGTATCACATTTATATTTGAGTATGACTATTTAAACTTGCTGTGAACAAGGACTGCCCAGGAAACTGGACAGTCCTTGTTCACAGCAAGTTCTTACCAGGACTGCCCAGAACTCTGGCAGTCCATCGTGAATGAAGGACTGCCAGAGAACTGGGCAGTCCAGGTTTAAACTTCCTGTGAACAAGGACTGCCCAGTTACCTGGGCAGTCCTTGTTCACAGCAAGTTCTAACTTGGACTGCCCAAAACTCTGGCAGTCCATCGTGAATGAAGGACTGCCAGGTAACTGGGCAGTCCAAGTTAGAACTTGCTGTGAACAAGGATTGCCCAGTTTCTGGGCAGTCCTTGTTCACAGCAAGTTTTAATAGTGAACTGTCGAGTTCTCTGGCAGTCCTTCATTCACGATGGACTGCCAGAGTTCTGGGCAGTCCTACTTAGAACTTGCAATGTTCAGGAGACATCTGTAGGTGTTCGACATTACGTATTCAAAACCTATTACAACAAAAGCATATTACAACAAAATGATACGGGAGTTCGACATTAAGTATTCAAAACATATTACAACAAAAGCATAATACAACAAAATGATGTAGGTCCTAAAAAATCAAGTTGCACCTATCAACAAAGTCAGAAAATCAAGAAATACAACTTTCAAATGAACTGCGCAGACATCAGATTGCACATCATTCCGATTGCGCACACCGGACTGTGCACACTTTCAACTGCGCAGGCTGACGTGGCAATGTCATCATTATCTGACAAAATCAAATCTTTCTGACAACTGACAGCACAAAGAATGAGGAGACTGTTCATTTATTGCGTCGTACAGCGCTCGAGGATAGCTGTACATGCAGCGCAATCCAGTGCCTGCGCAATCTAGTGTCGGCGCAATCCATCTCTGCGTAATCCGAAGTCAGTGCAATTCATGTGGCGCACTTTATCCTGACAATTGACAAAAGTACACGTGGCATTCATGCCATCAATTGCTCGTTACGTGGCAACCGTCTTCACACGATCATGCGCATTTCAATCAAATGATGCCATGTGGCCAAGACAGTCAGCCCATGACCAGACAACTGCCTGCGCAGTCTGATGCTGCGCAATCCAGTTCCTATGCAGTCCAACCTGCGCCATTCAGAATAACTAAAAATTAGTTATTTCCAGAACTCTATAAATAGAGTTTCAAGTCTTCATTCAAGGGGATGAGATCAGATAGAGAGATCAGACATAAAAGTTCAGAAATACCAGAGAGTTCAGGAGTTCTTGCCCAAGTGCTGCTGCATTCTTCCGAGGCTTTTGCCTTCAACTTCCGAGGCTTTTGCCTTCAACTTCAACTTCAGAGGCTACCGTCTTCAAAGTTCACATCGTCCAAGGGATAAAGCAATCGTCTTCTAGATTGGATTCCTACAGTTGTACTTTCCCAGAATTCTTGTAATCTTTACAAAGTTTGTATCAATAAAGTTTTATACTTTTATTTTTGCAAACAAAATGGCGACTCTGCTGGGGACGACTTTCTCCTCCGACGAGGAAGTGACAACTCAATGTGACGTAGCGTCTATCGGGAAGATGCAGAAGACTCTGGTTGTAAAGGTCAACCAGACAGCCTATGAAGCCATGATTAATTCCAAAACTACTCCTCGCACTACAACCACTTCTGCCACGAGCAAAGTGCGCACAGTGTGGGTCTCCAAGACTGCTGTGCAGTCTATCAACTCTGCCAGCAAGACTGCTGCGCAGTCTGCTAAGAAGCCTGCTGCACAATCTGCTGCACAGTCTACAGTTGCTGCCACTAAGACTGTTGCATAATCTGTTTCTGTCAAGAATGCTGCGCAATCTACTGCTGTCAATGCACAGAAAACTTCTTATTGTCAAATTATAAGACTTCTCTGCCTCTGGCGCAGTTGGCTGCCAATTTTCCTGTGCAAACCAGCACTCCAGCAACTAGAGTGCACCCCAAACACTCTGTGGCCAGAACTCCTGATGCGCAAACCACAGTGTCTGTGGCCAGAACCAGAAAGTCATCTGCCAAAGACTCTCCTGCGTAAATTGCTAGTGCGTCATCTACTCATGCGCAAACTATATCTGCGCAATCCAAGAGAGACAGCCCTTTGGCTAATCTATCTTCTTCTCACAACAAGGGGAAGAGTACTGCTCCTCTCAAACACCCAGTTGCTCCTGCGCAATCCACTGGGGGTAGTCTTTTGGCTATTCCTCCTACTCTTCAGAACAAAGGAAAAGGCCCTCTGGTCTTTTCTCAAACTTCCTCGTCTCTTGACTTGGAAGACAACAGAGGGAAACGCTTTTTAGCTAACCCTTCTTTCCAAAACAAAGAAAAAGGCCCTTTGGTCTTTTCTCCGTCTTCTTCGGTTTTTACCGTTGAAGATCAATCTGAATGTGCTTCGGCATCAGTCAGTACAAAAACTCTTTTAAACAAGAATTCTTCTCTCCATGTTAAAAGAACTTGTACTGATCAGAGAGGTATTCTGCCTACTCCGGTAGCAGAGTTCCAAGATATTCCAACCCTCAAAATCTCCCTTTCAAGACAGGGAAAATTGCTGGTATCTCAGACAGAAACCCCTGGGGGTGAGTTTGCTGACTTAAGAACTTATCTCAACAGGCCAACTTCGGTGAAACGTAAACAGCCAATGCCAAAGACCAAACATCATCAGAAACAAACTTCCAGGATCAAGAATCCGGACACTTATGCTAATGAAGTGAGTACTTCCCTGTATACTCAAGGGACAAAATATTTGAAGAACCGGAATCATGTTCCGAATGTTATCAAAGAACATATCCCTCGAACTTGTCCTCGTCCCGTTGTTGTTCCTGATCTTCGAGAACACCTCAAGCAAAAATGGGACAATATCCCAACATCCCCAGTGCAACCACTTGGACATCACTGTAACCACAAAGTTGTCATCAAGTGTTGTTGTCAAACAACAAGACGATCTGTCTTTGATCGTCTGAACTTTCCTAACTCTCAACCTATGTCTGAAGATGAAGACGAGGTTTTGTACGCCTCCGTCAACATGAATTCCAGAGACACTGGGGGTAGGAAGTGCTCTAAGCACGGGAAACCTCGCAGGCCAAGCCAGCGGTATTTGGATCTACTTCAAGAATCTTCTGAAGGAGTTTTCCAACACACCCGTTCCCGAAGTCGAGATACAATCGGTCAAAGGAGAAGGACAACTTGTAAAGATTGGGGATCAAGTAACCTTACCCAGTTGAATGGAAGGAAGTCCCGTTTTCTCCGAAGTACAAGATCCCAACTATCTCGCTGTTTGATGGCAGCACATCTCCCAGTCAGTTCATTAACCATTTTGAGGTTATGACTGTCCAACTTCAACCAAATGATGCTCTTCTTACCAGAGTATTTGTCGGCTGTTTAGCTGGCGTAGCATACGATTGGTATAGAAGCTTGCCTGATGGTTGTATCACCTCCTTCTTTGGCTTAAAGTAAATCTTCTTGGAACAATTTTACGAGGGGATCAACGACATGACTATGTCAGCCCTCAATAAAATCAAACAAAAGCATAATGAAACTGCTGAGAGTTTCATTGAAAGGTTCCGCCGGGAAGCTTTAAAAATGCCTCCAGGGACTCCGGCCGCTGTCACCATAGACACCTGCAAGGCAAATCTGTTGCCTATCATCAGTATGTGGACGGGGTCTACTCAGTTCCAAGACTGGCCATCTTTCATTGTTAACGCTAAAGCCGCTGAAGTTAGCGCCGACAAATTCAAGCAGCTAGGGGTACAAATGTCTAACCCCGACCGGGATGAACATCAAACATCAGGTGGTGGCAATCGCCAGAACAACCGTAAACCAAAAGAAACTTTGAACATCAATTTGAACAAGAACAAAGAATCTCTGGCGGTTAACGTAGCTCCCCCTACGTCTACTTCCACTCCTTCAGTACCTCCACCGAGAGAACCTCGTGCTAAAGTAGAATATTCCTTTGATGAGAATGACACTACTAGTATCTTTGATTGCTTAATCAAAAGCAATAAAATCCAACTTCCAGATCCCAAGAAGCCCGATGAAGTCGGTAAGACTGATCATCCCAAATACTGTGTCTATCACAGGTTCATCGGACATCCCACTCGAGCATGTTATGTGCTCAAAGGCAAAATTCAGGAGCTGGTCAACGCTGGCATCGTCACTCTGCAACAAGACGAGAAGACTGTTACCGCAAATATGGTATCAGTTCCGTTCGGTGACTTTCCTCCGCAGATGGTGCAACATAGTATCATTCCTATTCCCAAGGCTACTCTTGAGATTGAGAATCTCCTTCCTCCACAAAGTGAAGGTCTTGTCCCCTTGTCTCTTGACAATGGCGAGATTATGTGGATTCATCCGGATCTTGCTTCAGAGTTCGAAGTTCCCTCTTCCTCCAAGAAGAAAGGTCGCTCCAAGGACAAGACGAAGATTTGCAATATGGTGTCTTTTGACCCCATAGTTGATGAAAAAATCTTGTTAGGCACTAGATCAGGGAAAGCCTATCTGAAGGATTACCCCGAAACCCAAGAGAATCCTGCTCCTTCTTCTTCTGAGCCTGCTCCAGTGCAGCCTGCTTCCACTGAAGATATTCCTACTGCATCTTTACCGGTTGTAGTGTCTATTCCTCCCAAGCCGACGGTCGCTGACAAAGGCAAACAGCAAGTCCACTTTGATAAACCTTTGAAGAAGTCATCTCCTTCTGGACTTGAAAAGCCTTACAACTTTGACATCTTAGTCCAGTTGGCTAATACACCGGCCCGATTGTCAATCTTCGAGCTCTTGTGCCTCTCCAAAGAGACTCGGAAAACTCTGAGCGAGGCTCTTATGCAAGCAGAAACCTGTCTAGCCCTGCTTAACAAGCCGGAAGCAGAACCAGTCTCTTGCCTTCATTGTCATAGTGTGTTGGAGTTAATTCCAAACATAACTTTCACTCAAGATGACATGTTGATGGAAGACAACAGACACGATCGTCCTCTCTACTATACGGGATATGTCGACTCGATAAAAGTCGATCGTATTTTGATAGATCCAGGGTCTGCTCTCAGCATTATGCCGAAGACAATGTTTGATGCGCTGAAAATCCCAGTGCATAGTCTCTCCAGTACAATCACCACCATCCTTGGGTTCAATCAGGGAAGGAGTGAGCCTCTGGGAAAGATTCGCCTAAAACTCCAAATAGGCAATCTTCGCACAAAGGTTACCTTCTATATCATTGATAATCATGGTTGTTCCTACAATACTTTGCTGGAAAGACCATTTCTGCACGAGCATAACATTGTTCCTTCGACCCTCCATCAATATTTTAAATATGTTGATGACAATGGAGAGGTGCAAAAGGAGGTTGCTGATCTCTATCCTTTTAAAGGCATTGAAGCATACTGCAATGACGTATGTATGTACAAAGACGAATTCATGAAGGTTGTCCTATCTCTGGACACTGAAGAAGAGCAAGAAATAGTGCCTAATGACACCCTCATCATTCCTGTCAAAGGGCATGTTTCCCGTCCTCAATCTTCCAAACCACTGGCTATTCACTTGCCAGTTCAAAAGCAATCAAATGATGATCAGGATCAAAGGGAGCTCACCTTTTCTGAGCCACTTGTTATCGACCTCCGTCGTAACAAGGATAAAAAGTAGCTCGCTTTTTCTGAGCCACTTGTTATTGATTTAACTCATAACAAGGACAAAAGGGAGCTCACCTCCTCTGAGCCGCTTGTTATCGACCTCTGTCGTAACAAAGCCAATCCTCCTCCACGTTCTTCTTCTCCCCCTCTTGTAATTAATTTGACCAAGCCTGCTAAGGCTAAAGGTCCTGCTGTAAATACCAATGTACAAATCAATAAAAAAAATACCTACTTTCCAGTATACTGATGTCATTTATCATACTAAATGCTATTTGGATATGTTAGATAGCTATCAGTCATTTACAATGGGAGTTGTACAATCTCTTCAAATGGAAGTTTCATGTGAACACTCAAAGGATTCATATCGTATTGTTCCCGCTCGCAAGAAAGGCGAAAAGCCAATACTCTTTAGTAAAAGACCGGAACAACAATTCAGTTATACGGATGATAGCAAAGTCAACGACACGGGACATCTTCAATTTCGTCATTACAGTCAGCAATCAAAAGACATCATCCAAAAGATGGGTTATGACTTCAAGAGTGGCCTCAACTACGGTAAGGGTAGAAAAACTCCTCTCCGTACGGCTGTTCCGAAAGGAAAGTCAGAGATGTACTACAGCATGACCAAAAGAGGTCTCGGATATGCTTCTCCTCCGATGTTATCTCCAGCAGGCTCTGAGTCCGATAGTGAGGAACGTTCTAACTCTTCTAATTCCAGATCGTGGGATTCTGACACCAGCATCGGTCAAGTTCATCGGCTGACTGTATCCTCTAACATGGTTTTCGTTGAACTTCCAGAAGGTTATGACGAGGCTGTTGAAGAAAGTTCTAAAATAGATCCTTGGGCTCAACGAATGGACACCCAATGGGAACTCCAATTCGAACAAAGAGAACCTCCTACCGAAGATCAATTAATTCAAATTGATGTAGGAGAGAGCGAGTCACCTCATCCAATATTCATCAGCAAGAATCTCCCAGAGGCAGACAAACAAGAATTAATTCTTCTGATTAAAGAATACATTGATATCTTTGCCTGGAGTTATGAAGACATGCCGGGACTGGATCCTAAAGTCGCTACTCACAAACTGAACATATTGCCGAATACAAAACCGGTCAAACAACAACAACGGCATTTCAAACCAGAAATGATGGACGCAATCGACGATGAAGTCAAGAAGCTCATCGCTTGTGGCTTTATTCGAGAAGAACATCATCCTGATTGGGTAGCCAATGTTGTTCCAGTTTTAAAGAAAACCGACAAAGTTCGAGTCTGCATCGACTTTCGGGATCTTAATGAAGCATGTCCAAAAGACGAATTTCCTCTTCCTATCACGGACGTCATGATCGACAATACTTGTGGGTTCGAAAGAATATCTTTCATGGACGGATTCTCCAGATACAATCAGATTCGGATGCATCCTGAAGATGAGAAACATACTTCTTTCCGCACTTCTCGTGGAGTCTACTGCTATACTGTTATGCCGTTTGGTCTCAAGAACGCTGGTGCAACATACCAACGAGCAATGAGTACCATCTTTCGAGATCATCTGCGCAAGACTGTCGAATGCTATATTGACGATATTGCTGTCAAGAGTCGTCTGAAAGAAGATCATATCCAAGACTTGAGAACTATCTTCAATCTCATGCGCCAATATCAACTCAAAATGAATCCCACCAAGTCATTCTTGGGTGTCTCTAGTGGCAAATTTCTCGGCTTCGTCATTACCTCTAAGGGTATACACGTGGATCCCGAGAAGATCAAAGCCATTCAAGAGATGCGTCCTCCACGCAACCTAAAAGAGCTACGAGGATTCCAAGGTCGACTTGCGTACATCAGGAGATTTATTTCAAATTTGTCTGGACGCTGCAGACCATTCACTCAACTCATGAAGAAGGATGTATCTTTCGTTTGGACCGAAGAATGTCAACGAACATTTGACGACATCAAGCGGTATCTCATGAACCCACCAGTCTTAGTGCCGCCGATCTCTGGCATACCATTCTTAATGTATGTCCGTGCTATGGATCATTCATTGGGTGCTTTACTTGCCCAAAAGAACAAAGAAGGCCATGAACAAGCCATCTATTATCTCAGTCGTACTATGATTGGTGCTGAACACCGTTATAGTCCGGTCGAAAAAGAATGCCTAGCTCTCATGTTTGCTGTTCAGAAGACTCGGTATTACATCATTGGCCAAACTATTCATGTCATATCCCGAGTTAATCCTCTTCGGGTACTCATGAAGAAGCCCAGCACACTCAACTCTCGGTTGGCTACATGGGCCATTCTGCTAGCCCAATATGACATGGTATATGTTCCTCAAAAATCTGTCAAAGGTCAAGCCCTGGCGGATTTCTTAGCAGCTCATCCTGTGCCAGAAACATCTAAACTCTATGATGAAATTTCGGACGAGACATTGGAATCAAATATGGTCTCCGAAAAATTTTCTACTTGGCGTCTATTCTTTGATGGTGCATCCAGAATCGGACCCAATGGTGCCATTATAGCAGGAGTTGGAGTTGTCCTTGTTTCTCCAGACGGGTCAGTTATTCAAAGAACATACTCATTAGATAAGCCTTGCTCCAATAATATGGCCGAGTACAATGCTCTACTCATCGGCCTTCAGCTAGCCAAACAACTAGACGTTGAGTATCTTGAAGTCTATGGTGACTCTAAGCTGGTTGTTAACCAGGTTAGAGGAACTTATGAAGTTTGCCATCAAGATCTAGTGCCTTACTTTGAAACGGCAATCAACATGGCTACATCATTCAAAGCCTTCTTCATTGAATATGTACGCCGAGCTTGCAATACTGAGGCAGATGCTTTGGCCAATCTTGCAGCAGTCCTAACCATCCCTATCAGAAGACAACAAGTGGTGGTCATCTCTAATAGAGAATTATTTTGTGTCGAAAACAATCGTAACATCGAGTTCAGTAATCTTACTGAAGTCAATGTTATCAATGAAGATTGGAGAACTCCTTTCATCGACTTCGTAGTTCATGACATACTCCCTGAAGATCCCAAGGAAGCTACGAGTATTCGTCGACGGTCTCTCCGATTCTATTACAATCAGACTACCAAGACTCTTTATCGGCAGACTTATGACGGTCTTCTTTTACGTTGCCTTGCTGGTGATGAAGCAAAATAAGTACTGCGTGAAGCTCACGACGGTGTCTACGGAGCACATCAACCTGGTCCTAAGCTACAGGATCGTATCCGACGCATGGGTTACTACTGGCCCTCTATGGTATCTGATGCCCTCGATTATGCAAGGAAATATCGAGCTTGTCAAATCCACGCAGACTTCATTCATCAACCATCTGAATTTCTGCATCCGACGGCTGCTTCATGGCCTTTCGAAGCTTGGGGCATGGACATCATTGGTCCCATCAATCCTCCTTCTTCTAGAGGACATCGGTTCATACTGGCAATAACCGATTACTTCTCCAAGTGGGCTGAAGCTATACCTCTGGCTGAAGTCAAGACCAGTAGCGTTATCAACTTCGTCAAACACCATGTCATCTATCGATTTGGTGTACCTCGACGAATCATCTATGATAATGGACCACAATTCATCTGCCAGAAATTTACGAGATTCTGCGATGATCATAGGATTGACAATGTTGCTTCGACAACCTACAATCCTGCTGCTAATGGATTAGCTGAAGCTTTCAACAAAACCATCATCAAGCTCCTCAAAAAGTTTGTATCTACTAACAAACAAAATTGGAGTGAAAAGCTTGGTGAATGTCTTTGGGCCTATCGAACTACGGTCCGAAATCCCACAGGTTTTACACCTTTCTCTCTGGTGTATGGTTGTGAAGCAGTTCTACCTCTGGAACTTCAAATTCCTTCTTTAATGATTGCCATTGCTAATGAACTTACTACAGAAAACAACGATCTTCTCCGACTTCAGGAATTAGAAGCGCTCGATGAAAAGCGGCTACTGGCTCAACAGCATATTGAGTTATATCAAGCCCGCATATCGAAGACTTTCAACCGCAAAGTTAAAATTCGAGCCTTTCAGCAAGGAGAACTTGTTCTAACAGTAAGACGTCCCATGACTATGACTCACTCAAGCAAAGGCAAGTTCGATGTGAAGTGGGAGGGACCTTACGTTGTCAGCAAAGTCTTTTCAAATGGAGCCTATCAACTTTCAGAGTTAGATGGTCGAGTTGCAATGATGCCTATTAATGGCAAATTTCTTAAGAAATACTATGTATAAATGTAACAGAGAGTTTATGTAAATAAAATCAGACAGTTCATAAATAAAGTTTGATTTTTATTTCATCAACCATGATGTTACATGATATCAAGGAAGGTCGCTATCGTCCTTCTCAACATTAGGACGCGGACCACTGTCGTCCTTATCAAAGACATAATCAGCAAAAGAACTGAGGACTTCTTTGCTCGAGCCCACCAGGAACTTGCAGGCAGCCATTCTCATGGTCTCTTCCTCTTCAGTCTTCTCTGGTTCAAGCAGAAAATCCAGGATATCCCGTGGTGGTTTGGGTACGGACGAACCTTCGCCTGTTTCCGTCTGCTTTGGCTGGACTGGTTCGGCAAGACGTTCTTCAATGCCCGCTTCAACCTTTGGGGTGACTTCAGCCTTCTTGGATGCATCTCCGGAGGACATCTTTATGTTGAAAAGTGAAAATGGTTATTCCTTCCAGATTTCTGTTCTATTTATAGGCAGAGATTCTCAAGACAACGAAACGACACAATCATCAGACGGTTCATCCGTTCATTATCATCATCTGACGGTTCGCCCGTTCGTTCATCATCATCTGACGGTTCGTCCGTTCATTATCATTCATTAATATCAGACGGTTCATCCATTCATTATCACCATCTAACGGTTCATCCGTTCATTATCATCATCCAACGGTTCATCCGTTCATCAGACGGTTCATCCGTTCATCAGACGGTTTATCCGTTCATTCACATTCATCCGACGGTTCACCCGTTCGTTCAATTCATTTGACGGTCCATCCGTTCATCCCGATAATTTATTTTGTTCATTTATTTCATTCACATATTTTGACGATTTATTTTGTTCATATCAGCAACTTGTCGTCCTCGATTAAGTTGTCTATCTGAAATAATAATATTCAACAAATTATATTCTGCCACGTCCACATTACCTCTGAGCAGATATAATGAATATAATTATTTTCTACAAAATCATCAAGAAATATATCATGTCCTGTACCTCTGAATATATTTTCTATCGCTATTATTTATATCTGAATAAGATATGCAAGAAATAATAGAGCCACAACAAAATGTCTTTTATTGATCAAAATTTAAGACATTACATGCATAGCCTAAAGAAAGACAAGAAGATACAATATGTTCTTTCTACTGAGACGGAGGCATCATCAGATTAGCAATCTGTTGTTTCAAAATCTGCAACCGTTCTTCGCGAGATGTCATCACTCTCCTCCTGGCCTCTTTCATCCCAGATTCTTCATTAAAAATGGGCATGGTTACCATTCGGCGAGTGATTTTCGCATCATGAGCTGCTACATACTTGTTTCTTTCCTGAGTTAGAGCATCAATTTGTTGGACTGCAGTCTGATGCTCTGTAACTTCATTTTCCAGTTCCTCTTCGAGACGAGCAATCTCCACTCTCAGCTCGGCAATCCTTTTCTCTCTTCTCTCAGCAGTTGAGATCACCGATTCCAACTTGGAATTATATTCAGCAGATTTAGTAGTATAGGCATCCAAGAGGTTCTGGAGATTCACTCTTTCAATTGCAGCTGCCTGAGCCATTTGTTCAAACTCTGCCTGCACTAAAGGTTCCACTTCCCCTTTGTTGAGATCTTTATAGTTCTTTATGGAGATTTCCAGCTCATTCAATATATGGTCAAGGAAAGTGGCCTGAGCCTCATCACCTTGCTCTCGGATGGCTTTCACCAAGAAAGAGGTCGGACCTCTAACCATGTAAAAATCAGCATCTTCTTTGTCCATCATTCTATTGATCAGAGGTCCCAAGGACTCGAAGAGGCATTTGGTGAATGATTGGATGACAAGCTGATTAATCGCCAGAGCACCAGGAGTCGCAGCAACTCCTGTTGATGACGAGGCAGCAGGACGCTCAATTTCTCGAACAGTAGGCTCCTTGAATAAGGGAACTAGAGTGGAGCTAGTTGCTCCTCCTGGTTGATCTTCTGCAAAATTAAATATTGTCACTTTGCCTGTCATTGGCTATTGATAAAGAGAATCAAAAGTGAAAACAGTCTTACCTTGGTTCGATCCAGCAACAGGCCTATCATCTGCAGGAACAGGCTTTAGCTGAGCAGAAGTAGCCTCAGACACTATGGCTTGGCTACTTCCTGCTTCAGAGCCACAAGATAAATGGCGGCTGGTACTGGCAATTGTCGTTGCCAGTACTATGTCCATGCATGTTGGAGGAGCAGAAGAGGATCCGGGTTCTGTATGGATAAAAGTAACGATGTTAGCTATCAAACTACTTATTAAAAGAAGATCGCCAATTTTATTACAATACCTTCGGGAGCAGCAACTGGAGTTTCCTCCAAATCCACCTCTTCATCAGCAATCTTCTCCGGAGATTTCGGCACCTCAGCCTCCTTTTCAGGAGTCAGAGTGTCTCGAGGGGATGTCTAGATTTCAACATTCTCTTCCGAATTTCGTGTCTCATCAGCAGCTTCTGATGAGGTGCTCTCCTCGTTCTCGTTATCCTCTGGAGCCTCTTCACTAGCAGCATCAGCGGCATGATCAGCTTCTTCTTGATAACCGAAGTCACAGCCATATAAAGCTTCGATCATCAAACGATCTTCTTCCGCAAGAGTTGCTCCCGGTGTGGCAGGAAGATGAGTTTCTGCTGCTGTTGGCAATAGAGATTGCAAAAGTTCATGCTCTGTTTCTGCAATATTGTCTCTAGGCTCTATGGCCTCATCTCACCGGTCGATCTCTTCTCTCTCCTCAATATCCTCCCTCTGTTCCGGACTAGGAGTTTTATGTCTAGCCTCAGAAACAGGAGTGGAAGAGGGCATGGTGAGTCCCGCTGCAGCGTCTATCACGATCGAAGACAAAACTTGTCTTCTGCGGACCAACCTTTTCTTCCTATGCAGAGGTCTCTCAGGACTCTCTACGTTTATTGCCTCGACTTGTTTTTGAACAGAGGTCGGTGTGGCAGCTTCTTCCTGCTGAATTGTCTCGGCCAGCTGCCGAGATTGAGATCTGGTAGTAATCTTTTCTGAAGAATGATCCAAGATCAGTTTCTTCTTCGCAGCTGGGACGGAAGGCTCCTCTCTCCTTCTCTTCTTGGCCGGAGATTTAGCAACCTTCAACGAAACACGCAGTGGCGCGTTAATCTCTTCAGG
Organism: Iris pallida; assembly: GCA_029216955.1. Lineage (NCBI taxonomy): Eukaryota > Viridiplantae > Streptophyta > Magnoliopsida > Asparagales > Iridaceae > Iris > Iris pallida. The sequence goes on along the minus strand of JANAVB010006599.1, from coordinate 16,231,769 downwards.
GAACATAACGTCCCTCGAAACTTCTAAGGGTGCATCCACTAGCTCATGCACCTCATCATTACCTGGAAGTGACATGATGACTCCTCCCTTCTTCAATCTCGTTGCAGACGCGAAGCTATCCGCAAGATTGAAGTTCTCGGCAAAAGTGTTTGATGATGTATAAAACACCGAATACGTGAACAGCATACGAGGGCCATGATTACTATTCACCGGCATCGAGAACGCTGCTTTCGTATCTCGAGCGTTGTAATAAGCCCAAGCTCGGGCTCCATCTATCAAAAAACATTTTCCTTGTAGGCATGAGATAGCATTACCTACGTGGAATTGGTCATATCCAAACTGCCGAGCAAACCGGCTGGGAAGATATGGCTCCAAGTAACATTCTTCTTCAAACCGATATACCAAGTGGGATGGTCGAATTGTCTTCAACCAATCAAAAGCTGTACGGCTCAAAGGTTGCATCTTTGAGTCAACCATGTTGGTTGGCATTTGTTCATATCCGGCAGGAGGAGGAGTGCAATAGAAGTTCCATCCTTTGCCAAGGTTCAAAGCATATCTGCAATCTCTTAAAGAAGTGTATTTCCACTTACCGTGGGAGAATCTCCGCAAAAAGCTGCCACCGACTGGTCCCATGTCGGGGTCCATCAAAGTAGGATGGTACAGAAGCAACCACCCGAACAGATAAGTATACGGCAATTCTAGCCGAGGAAACTCTTTCTCGCCCTTAGCTTTCAGCATCAAATCGACGTACAGGCGGAGACTGGCATTCATTCTACAAGTCATCGCCGATAAGAGATCCATCTTGTAGCCGAAGACTAATCGAACGGCAGCAAAAAGAACACCGCGATGGAAGCGGTCTACGGCACTTGATCCGGGAACGACGAATCTACGGAGCCAATATGTCAAAAAACCTGACAGTTGGGCTTCTTTTGACATAAATCGATATCCCATTCTCATATAACTCTCGAGAATGTCTCCTTTTTTTAGAGGAGGACATTGATGATCGTCCTTGATCTTGACATCCAAGTCACCACTTCTCTCCATTAACTTCACCACCTCAGTGCTGCTCAGTGGTTTAAAGAAGTCGGGATAGCAGTTGTCATATTCCTTGGTCTTCTTTTCTTCAATATGGTTGAGGAACAGGTAAGGCAACCATTTTGATGAATAGCAGGTACCAGATGTACCACTTTTGTAAAACAAAGAGCAGATTTTATAATGACACAGCAGTTCTTCGAAAACTTCTACCATGGCTGCGTTCTCTTTTCGAAGTTTGTCCAACTCATCATTAGTTGGAATAAATTCCTCATACGGGGCATCCCCCATCGGCAGGTAAGAGATGTACTGCATCTCGTGAAGGGCAAACCCGATCTCTCCGCAGGGAGTCATAAAAGTCCCTGTCCTGTAGTTGTATCTTTCTGCTAGAGCCAGAAATAGATGCGGATTGGGGGCAAAACCGTAAACAGTGGCATGCACTGCTTGATACAAGTTAATATGCTGAAGTTTGTCTTCAAACTTAGTTAAAATCCAGTTTGCTATACAACTCCATCTCTTATAGTCTGGGTTCACCAGTCCAGTTAATCTGAGGTCTTGATCTGGATACTTCCCTTCGACCTTCGCGAACTCATTCGCGAATATTGGAACTCTCACGGGCAATAACAAAGAAGAATTTTCCGGCGGAATACAATCGGGCTTTAAACCTCTGAGCAAGACACTGTATCGTTCCGAAGAACTGTAGAACATATCTTTCTTGTTAGGCCCCTTCTTTACATAAATCTTTCCTGGACGGGCATCCTGAAAAGGTGTGAGATTCCATTCCATTTTTCTCGGATAGCTTGCATGAGCATATCGAGATAAAGGGAGACAGCGGGAGACATTTGGTATCGAGATTGTCTTATCTTTCTGTTGGACAATCCGTTCTTCCATCCGTGGCTTCGGCTGAGAGCTCTTCTCAAAAGCTTCGCCAAACAGAAATAGGGGCTTCTTGTGAATGATGGCATCTGCCGACTCCAAAGGTTGCCCATTCATCAAACATAACAGGGTTTCATTATCTTGGGTTACCAAGATAGCTTGGCGGGAAGCTGGCAGATCATACTGTGGAAAGTGCACATGGGACAGGTCCTCTTTGAATTCCAATTCTGAAAGAGTTCCTACAAAGTTCTCATACCCTGGATCTTCTCTGGTATTAACTGCATTAAACAGAGAAAACAAAAATTCAGCACAAGAAAAAATCAAGGATGCAACCATCAGTCTGCGCAACCATCAGATTTCGCAACCACCAGATTGTACATCCATCAGTTTGCGCCAGCATCAGATTGTGCTAACTTTTGCCAGCGCAGTTCAACCGATTGCGCAAGAAAGTATTCTTCATAAAAATGAAGAATAACTAGTTCGTGCAACCAAGACCCTAAAAAGGGTGGCGCAATATGATCACATCTCTAAAAAGAGATGGATTTTGAAGATCAGTGAAGTCGAAAAACTCTAAAAAGAGTTTTTGATTGAGTCATCTACCTTGCAACGCAGGATGCGCAGTCTCATGTCGAGAAGGACGTCGTGCAACCCTAGCCGAAGGCTCGGCGGGGGCTTTGCCCTTGGCAGCGGCGGAAGAACGATTGGAAGCCATGGAGATTCGATGGAGAAGAAAGGAGGAATAGGCTCGAGACTTCTATCTTAAATCACAAAAGCAAAGTAAAGAATGAAATGAATATTGAAGAGAACTATTTATAGTTTTTCAAAGAGTAACGGCTGCCTCAGACTGCGCCGAAAAAGTCGGATCGACTCATCCGATTGCGCAGACAGCTCATGCGCAACTTGATTTTAAATTTTGAAATTCAAAGTATTTCAAAACTTTGAATAAATTCAACTTTCAAAAACTTTGAAGGGGGTCTTGTAGGTCCTAAAAAATCAAGTTGCACCTATCAACAAAGTCAGAAAATCAAAAAATACAACTTTCAAATGAACTGCGCAGACATCAGATTGCGCATCATTCCGATTGCGCACACCGGACTGCGCACACTTTCAACTGCGCAGGCTGACGTGGCAATGTCATCATTATCTGACAAAATCAAATCTTTCTGACAACTGACAGCACAAAGAACGAGGAGACTGTTCGTTTATTACGCCGCACAGCGCTCGAGGACAGCTGTACATGCAGCACAATCCAGTGCCTGCGCAATCCAGTGTCTGCGCAATCCATCTCTGCGCAATCCAAAGTCAGCACAATTTATGTGGCGCACTTCATCCTGACAATTGACAAAATTATACGTGGCATTCATGCCATCAATTGTTCGTTACGTGGCAACCGTCTTCACACGATCATGCGCATTTCAATCAAATGATGCCATGTGTCCAAGACAGTCAGCCCATGACCAGACAATTGCCTGCGCAGTCTGATGCTGCGCAATCCAGTTCCTGCGCAGTCCAACCTGCGCCATTCAGAATAACTAAAAATTAGTTATTTTCAGAACTCTATAAATAGAGTTTCAAGTCTTCATTCAAGGGGATGAGATCAGATAGAGAGATCAGACATAAAAGTTCAGAAATACCAGAGAGTTCAGAAGTTCTTGCCCAAGTGCTGCTGCATTCTTCCGAGGCTTTTGCCTTCAACTTCCGAGGCTTTTGCCTTCAACTTCAACTTCAGAGGCTACCGTCTTCAAAGTTCACATCGTCCAAGGGATAAAGCAATCGTCTTCTAGAATGGATTCCTACAGTTGTACTTTTCCAGAATTCTTGTAATCTTTATAAAGTTTGTATCAATAAAGTTTCATACTTTTGTTTTTGCAAACAAATGATACGGGAGTTCGACATTAAGTATTCAAAACATATTACAACCAAGACGTCAACAAGTATTCGAAACACAGTACAACAAAAGCGGCACACAAATTGTTCAAACAAGTACAACCAAGTCATTTTTTCTCATGACGCATCTTAGTCCGTCGCTCGTTTTCGAGAAACGGATAGTCCGATGCAATGTTCTGCATCTGGTTAGCAACGTCGACGTAGTTCTCTCCCTTGCACAGCACGAGACTTTTTCCCAAGTTTCTTACTTTCGAAGTCTGAAGGAAAAATTAAGGGTCCAAATTAGCCAGGTTACTATACTGGTAAACATTAATTCGATATACTACTACTTGCCATCTTTTGCAGTGCGTCAAGCAGGCCTGTCATGTTTGGTAGAGGAGCAGCTACCGGCACTTCAGCACCTCGCGTATCTGGATTCAACATCATACCATGTCCGGCCTCTACATAATAATTCATATATTCATCACTACAATCCCACATCTGCTCCACCGGACGTCGTAAAGTTTTACCAACTACGTGACGTTGTCACTCAGTGAAGAAGTAAGAGCCCCAACGGTAGTCCGACGGGACATAGGTTGATGCTTTGGTCCCTTTTGAAGAAGTCCTCAAATTCAAAGTGCCCGGTATAGTTTGCACGTAGCCAAACTGACGAAGCACTCTGTCTGGCATATGAGGCTCCTCAATTTCATGACAGGATATCAGACCTTGAAATAGTGAAACTCCTTGCAACGGATGAGAACTATTTCAAAGATCCTTATATGGATGCCAAATAATCTACATCATAGTATATGTAATCAAGACCAAAGAAGTTACTATTTTACACTAGAATAAAATCCTAAGTAAATGAAAATTTAAGTTAGCATTGTCTCACCTCCTTTTCGTTCATATCTTCAAGTGCGATACGCAGGGAAGCCAAAGTATGCGGATGTCTGCTATCTATCTTAACTGGATTCTACTTGCACATCCTAGGTAGCTGCTCATCGTAGTCTTTGTTAAGAGTAGCCCTCTTTAGTGTCTGGAAATGTTCGTATATACATGCCTGTACATGAAATGTAGATGACACACATATTAATCGACCTAATTTTATTTAAACTATAAACAAAGTACGATTTACTTAACTCACATGGAGCAGAGTTTGACAACCAGCTATAGTCTTCGATCCGACTCTAGATGCAGCGCCAAGTTCGCGGTAGAGATAAGCTAGTATACCGCTTCCAAAGGATATTTGATCCACAGTGCCTAAGTTCATAAAATTGTTCACATATTTGGCATGAATCGAGGTTTCGGACTTGTCCGGAATGCAGACGGCTCCCAAGATGAAATATATGTATGCTCGGGCCACTACATCGTCGTTGGCGTCGTCCTCATTGTCATCTTCATCGTCCTCATCGTCATCATCATCAATGTGTGTATTCATAAGAAAACTCAAAGGAACTCCGTACAACTTTTTAAACTCGGGGAGACTAACAAAATTCTCTGCCTCAATACCGAGTGAATTGGCGACCAATTCCACCATCTGGTCATATATCTCAAAGTCGCCCGTAGAATAATTCATCGGTATTGGACGACCATCAACTCTAAGTCCCAAAATGTGGTGGACGTCGTCGAGGGTGATCGTCAACTCCCCGGATAAGAAATGGAAACTGTTTGTTTCGGGATGCCACCGCTCCACAAACGCAGAGATCAGTGCGTGATCCAAGATCTTATACGAGTGTTTCGCAATATACTGCAATCCAATGGGGATGATTTTGGCCTTCACACCTTCTTTCAAATTATCAAAATCCCATGTACTGCACATCTTAGCGTGGTTAATGACCCACAAGATACATGAGCTTTTCTGAAAATAAAACAAGATAAAGAATATATAAATATAAAATGTAACTACTATTTTCAAAAGTCAATTTACATCTAAGGTAATGAACTTGCCAGATCCTTCCAAATTTGGTAAGATATGTGGTTAGGCAGAGACTTCAATAGTGAGCAACCGATTGGGCTCACTTCCCGATCAGCTCTATCAGAAGCGGCCTTCGCGTGAGAAGGTCCGGAACCATCGTCCCCCCTCTACGAACAATGGGCAAATCATCATCGGAGGAGGGAGAATCAGGACGAGTCTTCTGTTGCTTTGATTTACTTGTAACACGTTTGGTTCGACGTGGTGCAGTCTGAGAGGGTGCCGCCGGTTCTCTTATCGTTATTGGTTTTTCGCGAACCCGCTCAGCTTCACGTGCCTTCCGCTCCGATGCGGTAGGATGTTTTCTTTCACCCTCGACGTCAACGTTCTTCGTCTTCGGATTCGGGTCGTGACTACGAATATTTAATATCAATCGATTAATAATTAGCAAACATCAAACAAGACTCCCAATTCAGGACTGCCGCCTGTTATGACTGCCTGAAAGTGAGGCAGTCCACTTGTACAGCAAGTGTAACACAGGACTGCCATACTTTGTGGCAGTCCTTTATGCATAAAGGACTGCCACAAAGTACGACAGTCCTGTGTTACACTTGCTGTACAAGTGGACTGCCTCACTTTCAGGCAGTCATAACAGTACATAGGACTGCCAGAAAGAGCGGCAGTCCACTTGTACAGCAAGTATAACACAGGACTGCCGCACTTAGTGGCAGTCCTTTATAACAGCAAGTATAACACAGGACTGCCGCACTTAGTGGCAGTCCTTTATGTATAAAGGACTGCCACTAAGTGCGGCAGTCCTGTGTAATACTTGCTGTACAAGTGGACTGCCTCTCTTTCTGGCAGTCATAACAGTACATAGGACTGCCAGAAACATGGACAGTCATAGTCGACTCGAGAGGTCTAACTATCATTCCATACTTGGATTTTTCGAACTAAATTAATAGGATTTTGGGGGAGAATTAACAACTTTATGTATTAGGTTTCTTACCTTGATTGAGAGGAACGTTTGCGTGCCATCGTAGGGAGAGATCGTTGGAAAATGGTGAAGAAGGTTGGGAAATGGTAGAGATGAGGATCGAAAATAAAATGGAGAGAGATGAGTGGGAAATGGTGAAGAAGAAGAAGAAGAGGAGGAGGAGGGAAAATAGGATTTATGAAGAGAGAGAGTGAAAATTTGAAATGAGAGTGATTTTTCGGGTTTGGGGGGGGGGGCTGTGGGGTTTGGACAGCCCCCTGAATGAAAAATTTGGACAACCCGAGTAAAATTTCCTCAAAACCTGGCTAGCCCTAATCCTGGCTAGCCTCGATCAAAAAAACCTGTGCCTTTATAATTAGCCAAATTTAAGCATGTACGATAAGATATCCATCTATCTCATGTTTATGACATTTATGATGTAAGTGGACCCGTTGTCAATAATTCGTACCCTTCTGAAAATAGCTCCAACTTCCAGAATTTTCTACTAAGGGGGCGTTTGGTTCAAGTTTTTGTGGTTTAGGAATGAGTTTTGAATTCCTTACCCATGTTTGGTATGTTTAGGATTGGGAATGAGGAGGGAATAGGAGGGGCTTAGGGGGAAAGCTATTCCCATTGACTTGGGAAAGCTATTCCCAAGCCCCCTCTTGGGAATAGATTTGCTTTCCTAGGAATGATGCTTGGCTATTTTGTTTGGACGGTTATACCCTATTTTTATTTTCAAATTTTCAACTTCTATCTCAATCATGTAAATCATCATGAAATTAATGAAAGGGTATGAAAGGAAAACTAAATAAATTAATATTTCGATCCCTTTTTAAACCAAATATGGAGATGAAATTTTTAAAAATTTTGAGCTACCTATTTTCAACCTAACCAAACATGGGTATGGGAATATTGAATTCCTTTCCCATGGGAAAGGAATTGAAAACCTATTCCTATGAATACAAAAACTTATCCAAACGAGCCCTAAAGTCTGAAAGAGCAGTATAACCCCTTTTAGATGTTTAACCTAAAAAAAAAAACTAATCCTAACTATGAAAAAAATCATAATTCCGATAAAAAAAACGAACTCTTAAAAAATCTTATTTTCGAAGGAACCCTAATCCTGAAAACCCATAACCCACCCAAAACCCTAACAAAGGAATTTTGGTGATTAAAATTTTGCCGGACAGTTTCCACTAGACCCTCTCGCGAAACATTAACTTGTTTCTCTACAAATAAATATTAAAATATATTAGTCTATATAAATTTCTATGTTGGATCTATGAAATGCCCAAAAACTAAAAAAGTTTTATGTAAAACCCACCGCTAAAAAAACTTTCATGGCGTGCCCAGAATTAGAGAAACTTATCCAAAGCGGGTTCCAAATGACAATTTTGCCCTTCCTTTTAATTTATTGAAAACACCCACGAAACTGCTCTTAAAAAAAATGTTTCGATACTTCATCTTCTTCCATACGCTGCTCACTTTCGAATCTAGGTTTTCTCCTCAAAAATCTTCAAAAACTCGTCGAAAAATTTCGGAAAGACCGTGACAAACAGCAAAAGTGCTAAAACGGAGGTCCAAACATCATTTTTTTGCGATTCTAAAATTTCGGAAGGCCGTCTAACGATGAAGCTGTTACTTTCAGTCTCCTCGACGATACGCTGATTTTGCGACAAACGGGACCTCGTTTCGACCTCCCAGTCAAAAGTTATGGCTCTCCAAAGTTTCAGCTGACCATAAAATGCAGGAGAATGGTCATTCTCCGTGTTAGAACACGAAAAATGTTAATTTCGCATGAGGGTGGTCATTCTCCGTGTTAGTAACACGGAGAATGTCATTCTCCGTCTTAATTTACATGGAGAATGACATTCTATGTGGCATTCTCCGTCTTAATTTACACGGAGAATGACCATTCTCCGTGCTAAATTACACGGAGAATAACTATTCTCCATCTTAATTTACACGGAGAATGCCATTCTCCGTGTAGTTTATCACGGAGAATGCTCATTCCAGTGTTAAAACACAGTAGAATGACCATTCTCCGTATTAGAAACACGGAGAATGACCATTCTCCGTGCTAAATTACACGGAGAATGACTATTCTCCGTCTTAATTTACACGGAGAATGCCATTCTTCGTGTAGTTTATCACGGAGAATGCTCATTCCAGTGTTAAAACACAGGAGAATGACCATTCTCCGTGTTAGAAACACGGAGAATGCCATTCTCCGTGTTAAATAAAACGAAGAATGTTATTCTCCGTGTTAAATAAAACGGAGAATAGCATTCTCCGTGTAATTTAGCACGGAGAATAGTTATTTCAGTGTTAAAACGCAGGAGAATGGCATTCTCCGTTTTAAATAAAACGGAGAATGACGTTCTCCGTGTTAAATAAAACGGAGAATGGTCATTCTCCGTGTTAAATAAAACGGAGAATGGTCATTCTCCGTGTAATTTAGCACGGAGAATGGTCATTTCAGTGTTAAAACGCAGGAGAATGGCCATTCTCCGTGTTAGAAACACGGAGAATGTCATTCTCCGTGTTAAATAAAACGGAGAATGGTCATTCTCCGTGTAATTTAGCACGGAGAATGGTCATTTCAGTGTTAAAACGCAGGAGAATGTCATTCTCCGTTTTAAATAAAACGGAGAATGGCATTCTCCGTGTTAATTTACACGGAGAATGGTCATTTCCAGTGTTAAAACGTAGGAGAATGACCATTCTCCGTGTAATTTAGTTTTTTCAGGAATAAAGAGTTTCGTTCTTCTTTCAAAGCGATGATAATTCTTATGGAAAAGAAGAAGAAAGATCTTCTCTCCACAATTGACGTCGATGAAGATGATGATGATGGTGATGATGATGACGAGCGATGATCTGAGTTCGATCGAAGAAAAGCACACCGAACTACGAACGATCTTTGCGATTTCTACTGAAGATGAGAGCAATGGAATTCAGATTTTTCGTGAAGAAGAAGAAGACGAAAATCGCAATCCAAATCTGAGTTTTTTGAATTCAAATACATATAGATGACCAATTCGCGCGGAGGGGTAGTTTCGGTATTATAAAAATAGCAGTTTCCAGCGGGTGGCATCTAAAAGGGAATCTTGGAATATTTAACGTGAAAATACTTAAGTCTGGGCATTTCATAAAACTTATCCAGCGAGTGGGCATTTCATAAAAGCCCATCCCGAAATTGGGTTTCTCAGCAATTTCCAGTAAAATAATATCACAAATTCATGCATGCTCTTTGGTTCGCGGAATGGGAGGAAAAGTAAATCAATTCAGTGGCATTTTTTTTCTTTAGAAAATTATAATTTTTATTGATTTTTTATTTCGATGATTGAAAATGTAAAAAAAAAATTGGAAAGAAAAATAAGTACTTTAATGTGGGAAAGTAATTTCTTACTTAGATTGATGGAATCACTTTTCCACCTAATTTTTCTTCTAGGCCTCGTTTGATTCGCGGAATGGAAAGGAAAGGAAACTGATTCCTTGATATTTCTTTTCCTTTAGGAAATGATAATTCCTATAAACTTTTCTTTCCTGTGTTTGGAAAGATCGGGATTATAGCCGGAATATATCTTTAATTTCCATTATAGTGTTTGGTGTTTGTAAGGAAAGGAAACAAAATCAAGTCAATTTTCCAAAAATACCCTCGTGCTAATAAAAATAATTATTACTTAGAAATATTTTTGTCTAAAAGATATTATGGATAAAAATGGTAAATAATATTATGAACATGGATATTTTGGTCAAAACTTTTTGTAATAAATGCGGAAAAGTTGGAGGAAAAGTGATTCCTTAGATAAATTGAAGGAACCACTTTTCCTCCTATTTTCCTACCTCTTGGGAATCATTTTCCCTTTCCAACAACTTTCCTTTGGCTCCTAACATAGGAAAGGAATCACTTTCCTTTTCCAAGCTCAAATTCTGGTAACCAAACGAGGCCCTATTGTAAATTATTTTTCTTTTCTCCTCAATTTCTTTAGCATCCAAACATAAAAAAGTAATCACTTTTATTTTCCAATCAGATAATTTCGCGAACCAAATGAGACCTTAAGATCTATACATTTTTTTTCCCGAATAAAAACAAATTACAAGAACTTTCAAGCTTTTCAAAATTTATCAACTCCAATGACTCGCATCCCATATATTACCAAGACTAATAAAATAACACACAATTTTGTAAGCATCTTTTATTTTATTTTGCTTCTTGTTATTCTTATACCTTTTACTTGGGCTTAATTTCAATTTAATATCTTCAACTATTCTAATTTTTCAACTTTATATTATAAATTTTAAAATTATACAACTTAATACCTCAAATATAATTGTGCAACGGGATGGGGCCACAGCGACGGGACGGCGGAACGGGGGCATGACATGTACCAAATTGAAAATATTTAATAATTGATAGTATCAAATTGTCGAATTAAAAAAGTTTAAGGTACGAAGTTAAAAAAATGGAATAATTAAGGTCGTAAGTTAAAACTAAGCATTTTACTTAAGGGCTAATTAGAATTCAGACCCTGGATTTATACAAGCTTGGGATTTAAGTTCCGATATATCCAACTACAAAGTTTAGACCTGAATTTTTATTATTTGTTTTATTTTTTCTATCCTACTTCCTATGCTTTGACAATAAAACTTTCAAATACAGACTAATAATAATAATAATAATAATAATAATAATAATACATGATCTGAACTTTATATTTGGACATGTGGAAGCTTAAATTACAAGTTGGTAAAAAATTTAGGGTATGCACTCTGATTAGCCCTTTACTTCGTTTGGATCAAGTTTTTGTATTTATAGGAATAGATTTTCAAGGAAAAGGAATTCAACATTTTTATATCCATGTTTGGTTAGGTTGATAATATGTAGTTCAAAAATTTAAAAAAATTTATCTCCATATTTGGTTTAGAAAATAATAAAAATATTAATTTATTTAGTTTTTCTTTAATACTCTTTTATTAATTTTATGATGATTTATATGTCTGTGATAGAAGTTAAAATGTGAAAATAAAAAAAAGGATATAACCGTTGAAACAAAATAGCTAAGCTCCAACCGGGAGGAGAACCAGATCTCCATTGACGGTGAGGAAAGCTAAGCTCCAACCGAAACGAAAAAAAAAAATCTAAATAAAAAAAAACCCCTCTATTTTTGTGTCGGCAGCCACTCCACTCCGCCCGGCCCGGCCATCTACGTCGGTCGTCGAGGTCACAAATAGCAAAAAATAAAAATGCTAGTACAGCACCGGCCGGCCGCGCCGAAGCCCTCCGCTATCGCCTCCTCCCCCCTCGTCGACCAGGCCTCCTCCTTCCTCAACGACAACTTCTCCCGCGTCGTCCTCGCCCTCCTCCGCCGCCGCCCTCCTCTGCTTCGAGAACTCCAACGGGACCCACCACCCCTCCCCCCTCCCCCCCCCCCTCTCCCGCCTTGCCCGACTCAAGAACCGGCAGCTCCTCGCCGTCGGCGACTCCCGCACCCCTCCCGGCTGGTCCCTCCGGGGCGCCATCTTCCTCCCCCTCGACCTCCAGTCCCGCCTCGGCTACCGCACCGCCGCCCACCTCCCCTACGCCTCCCGCGCCCGCAAGTCCGCCGGCTACCTCTTCGCCATCCACCACGGCGCCCGCCAGATCTTCGACGCCGACGACCGCGCCCTCGTCCTCCGCGACGACCTCTCCTGCCGCTTCGACGTCGACCTCGCCGCCAACGCCTGGCCGCTGCTGCTGCAGTACAGCCCCCACGACCCGAACCGGACCATAGTCAACCCTTACGTCCACTGCTGCCGCTGGAGGACGTCGGCCGGGTCGGGCACGAGGAGTTCTACACCGAGACCTACGGCGGGAGGCAGTTCATCCATCAGGGGCTTTCCAACGGCCTCCCGGACGTCGATTCCGTCTTCTACTTCACCAGGAAGTCGAAGTCGTCGTCGGCTTTCGACATCGGGTTCGACGAGGACGCGCCCAAGGTGGCGCTGCCGCAGGGCACCATGGTGTCGGTCAACTCGTTCATTACGCTGTTCCACTCGCAGGCGTTCTGGGCGCTGGTGCTGCCCGTCTCGGTCAGCTCGATGGCTTCGGACGTCATAAGGGGCTACTTCGCGCAGAGGACGCTGTGGGAGATCGGAGGCTTCGTCGCGGTTTAACCCCCCCACGATCCACCGGAGGGACGACGTGGAGTCGTACCCCTTCGCGGAGGAGAAGGACCTCCACGTGAACGTCGGACGTCTTATTGAGTTTCTGGTCGCATGGAGGTCGAACAAGCCGACGCTGTTCGAGAGGATCTTGCATCTCAGCTACGCCATGGCCGAGGAGGGGTTCTGGACGGAGCTGGACGTGAAGCTGACCGCGGCGTGGCAGCAGGATCTGCTGGCGATCGGGTACCAGCAGCCGAGGCTGATGTCGCTGGACCTGGACCACCCGAGGGGACCGGAGGGAGTTCGTGCCGAAGAAGCTGCCGTCGGTGCACCTGGGAGCGGAGGAGGCCGGGACCGTGAACTATGAGATCGGGAACCTCATTCGGTGGAGGAAGACCGGGACCGTGAGTGGGATCTTCAACTCTGATTCATATTATCATTGTTCTTCGATCTCTATGTTCTGCTCATCTCTGATAGATCTCACATTTCGCATTCTTCTTTCCGAGTTCTGTTCTCTGCATTTATCGTTATGGCGGGTTCTTGAGACCTGGCAGGATATTTGATGTTAGATGTGTGTGAAGAAAAAGGCACTCGATGCGCGTCTCAAGTCCAAGGTTGTAAAAAGTGCTAGGCCCTAGTCGGGCGAGCACCTGCAGCCTAGCGCCTAGCTCGCCTAGGCGGCCGCCTAGATCTAGGCGGTTCAAAAAATAAAAAAGAACCCTAAAACATCTACTAAAAATTGCAAAAAAATCCATAAAATCCCAAAACATGCATAGTTGGGCGTCGGGGGACTAGCAGGCGCCTAAGCGGACATCGGGCGGGGACCCAGTGCCTAGGCGGATGCCTTTTAGAACAGAGCTCAAGTCTTTCAGTAGGATTGTAGGAAGGGATGTAAGAGTAACAGTTAAGTGTGGTGAGGAAGCTTTGATGTATTATTTGCTATAGTGGATGCTATAGCTCCAAATGGGAGCATATGTTGGAACCTGAGGGATTTACTCGAGAATTTGATTCAAAAAGAAATTCGGGTAGCTCTGGATCAAGTAAACTCCACCAATTAAAGGGAGAGGCAGGCCATTAATCCTCCCTCTTTCGTCTAGTATATTGAATTGTGGATTGTATAAATATAAATAGGACCGTATCTTGACATATGAGGGATTAGTCAAGAGTTACACGAAAAGGAATTTAGGTAGCTGTGGATCAAATGAATGCGTATATCAGCACCACTCAAAAACGATTAACTAGAAGCTAGACATCGCTTCTCTAGAATTTGCAGAAAATAGGAAATTGGTACTACATGAGGTACCACTAGAGCTGATGATGGCAGAAGATAATGTATGTAGGCAACTAAATAAATGAGCTTAAATTTGGAAATGTTTTGTGGATTAGTGGGGCAGTCTACATTCCTGGAGGCTGTATTTGCTAGCTATTATATGCTGGAAAGATATTGAAAGGATGATGATAATGCTTTCCAATTCTAAGGGTCCTTTTCTATACATGCATAAAAATTATCGAGAAGCTGTGTTATTGGGTATGGATTGATGGTTAACTAAATGATTGATATATCTTGAAGTATAAGGAAATGTGAACTGCTTTTAGAAGTAGAATTCTGTCACCAATTTACCAATGAGTGAAGTCATCAAATGCAGTGTGTCCAATTTCGTCAAAATCGTAAGGAATTTAACATGGATTGAATTGCGCAAAACCTTATCGAACAATACAAAAACTAAGAGGCACTCTACTAAGGGATTATTGGAGGATACTCTAAAACAAGTGCATGGAAATTATAGTAAATTAAGCTCTGGGTTTACTATTGTGTTCTAAAAAGAATTTTGTACCCAATGTCTTGAATTTTGGTTCAGTTTTGATGCATTATTTTATATTTATAGATACATTGATTTAGTTTGCGTTCCCTGTCTATTTTGTTGTTGACTATATGGGAATTAAACACGGAGAAGAAATAGGTTCGTTACTGTACTTAAATTTAGAGGTAAGCTCCATTACTTGACTGTTAAATACCAAACACACTCAAAGAGTTGTTAATGCCCAGAGTAGAGACACACTAGGGTGGGTGCTTCATTTCATCGATTTATTATTTGAAACAAATGGAACATTTGTGGTCAGTAGTTAGTAAACTGTTTCATTCCCATTGCGGTTACTGGTTAATTTATATAACTTGGTAGATCCAAAGGAAAAACCTTTAGAAGAAAATGTTATGAGTTATAACCTGAAGAATATCATGTCGTGCAATGTTGGCTTCAAAAGAGTATTAGTGTATGATTTTGTGAAATGTTGAGTGGGTAGAAACATATGGTTATAGCTCTAAACAGGTAAAGGCATACATCTGTAAATGGGTACAATGATATGAGAATTGAGTGTAAAATGACTGGAAAAATGGAATCCCTCGAGTTTATTCATGAAGACTGAAATTCATGGTCAAATGTTGTGATAAAGAAACTAACATGCTGGAAAATAGAGCTTACTAGCAGAAGTAGCTGCAAGTTGCGGAAATTCACTGTTGGTTGCCAAAAGGTTGGCAAAGGAGAGAAGCGAACTGCCTGGTCATTGTCTAGCCTCTCTTTCTCATTCAGGAAAAAGAGGGATGAAGGGGGTCAATATATTTATAAGTGGGTTTTCATCCCAGGTCGAAGGAAGACAGCCGTGTTAACCATATTAGACGGGATTCTATTGCCTGGGTCATTTAATCCTGGTGTTTCTAGTCAATGCTTCTGTCGCCCCTTGATCTGTTCAGCTAATGTCAAGATATATTTCCTTACTAGTGGCCCAATGCTGATTTTATCGCCTGCATTGTGTCATGCCAGTCAAAGTTTCCTGTCTCCCAAAAACTTTGTTAGCCAGTGCCAACACGAAAAATTGTCTCCGTCTGCACATTCTTAGGCTAATCACTAATTAAAGCGGTCTACCACTGCTTCCCTCCTGTCCCGTCCCTTCTGTCCGTGCCAAAATTCCAGTGGCAGACTTTTATGTGAAGGAGGCCATGCCATGAAGTTGCAGAAACTCTAGACATAGGTGAAGGAAGATAGTTAAACGGAGGTAAGTGTTAGAAAATATTGCTCTTCTCCTCCAATAATCTGCAAACAAAATAAAAGAAGTTAAAGTTACCGGCCTCTGGGGAAGTCGCGCACGAAGCACTGCCCTAAGAGTTAATCCGGGTCTATGTGCAGACTTTTCCGGATGCTCCTAGTGGTAAAACTCCCGCTCTACCGGTATCCCGTCGTCGCACATAACTCGGGGAGATTGACCCTGACTTAGCTCTGCCCAGAGCAACAAACCAAGAACAAAAGAGTTTCGGAGTGACAAGAATTCGAGAGAGCGAGAGAGAGTGTCTTGTAGTAATTTTCAGTATGTTCAAAGTATTGAGATTGGCCTCAATATATAGGCTTTTCTCTAAGGTTAGGGAATAAAGGAGAATGAAGACAATTTAATCCAGCCAATAAATACTGAACGTTACAAAATTCAAATGAAAAACCATGTGGTACATTGTACCTGGACATGAGTTGATGTTACAAGTTTAATGGGTTCATAACGGTCACAATTATTGTAAGGGAGTGAGCTTTTGCTAGCTCATGTGTGTGTGAACACAACATACATACAACTAACAATCCCCTCCCAAAAGGTCAAATCCCGAAGTAATAGAAGGAAAAAAAGTAAGACAAGAATAAGAGAATGTCTGGACAATTGTATACTATGCATAAATGAGATGGACTACAGCCTTGAATCTCACGTAGTGACTATTGTCTTTGTCTGAAGAAGAGCTTGATGGACTACGCCTTGAATCAGTCTTCTTGAACCAGACTCGAAAATAGCACACATAGTACGCTAGAGGTACTTGGATCTATCGGGTGGCGCGTTTGGTTGGCCATACGTACTTTTACACATTCATGAGAGTTGTCTAGGATCGTCCTTTCCTATAGTCGCGGTCCTCACGACCTCTCATATAGGTAAGTCCTTAAGGGTTGGTGATAGGAATCAACCCTGCATATCATGTTTGGACTTATTAAGAGTTTAAACTCAACCTATCCATATCACAAAAGGAACACTGTCACCATAGGGATGGGGTATGAATGTACACATGTACAGCCTCCTGGGCTTTTATTTTAAAGAGAATTTAATCTCAGGCCAGTGTTCCATAATAGTCACCTAGTCCAGCTTGTTTCTACCCATTGAACCGGCTTCTTGGAATCTCCAGTCAGACTCGGTTGGGTTGCCACTGCTGGTGACTATACTATGGACTTAACCCCATCCTCCTCGATAATTCTAGGATCAATGTCCTAGACAAACTCTTCGTCAAGAGTAAACAGACTCTTCGTCAAGAGATCTGTAAAGTTCTTTTATGACTTTATAGTCAAAAACTATAATTTTGTTTTTTGTAAGGCTCTTTACATGTCTTGACATGCAGCTGCATGTACCTGTTCATCTTAGAGTTCACAAGATAATGCTTTTAGCATAATTTTAAAACAAATGACATGTACAAAAATATGTAGTATAAAATGTTGAGCCATACAGCTAGTTTCAGTATAAGATGCATGTGGCCGAAGATAACATTTCAGACTATATAATAGTCTTAGCTATGATAGATTTGTTACACAAACCTCAAGAGATGACAACTTTTCATAGAGTAAAAAAAAAAATATCCATAAATGGATTAGATGTCATATGAATCAGTTACTCAGTTTGTATTTAAAATGACATTTCTCTGACATAAGAGTATCTAATATGATACAATTTATAGCCTAGAATATCTTTAAAATATTCTTTCTATTACTATATAGAATAGAATAACTAGTTTGGCTGATTTAGAAATCAGAGTTAGTGACATCAGACTCATGTGATTTTACTAATTACTGATATAAGTCTTAGAATAGTGAGTCAAAAATTATTTGACTCTGTCACAGTATCCATGGCTCTAAAGATTTATCTTTACTAGCCATGTTTGCAAAAATGGCAGTTTAAAGTACTAGAATAATAGTTTAAGTGATTTTGCTAATCAACCTTAAAAAATCTTTAGTTTATCAAGTGTTGATTAACTTGGGTTAGCTGTAGGGGCCGGTTCCCAGCTAGCGGAGGTCCACAGGGGAACGATTAAGTACCGTGTCGCTTAGGGCTATTTACACCCGGTTGACAGAAGGACCCTTTCGGCTTGTACCCAAAATAATCTCAACTTTTAAAACTTCAAATTTAAAGGAATTTGCAATTTCACTAACTATTTTCTTGTGACTAAATTGTTTGAATGTGTCAAAGGAATTATAATGTCACGGGTTATATGCAAACCAATGTTTGCCTAACATATTCTAAGTATTGTGATAGAACAATGTTGTGATTTCTTTGTCTGATTAGAAATTCTAATATCATGGTAATATAATCGATAAGATTCAAACATGCAAAACTAACATGCTAAAGGTGAAGGTATATAAAACAAAAGTTCTTTGTTCTATCTTTATGAATGTGCTGTTTTGTAAATCTTATTTTCCAAAGTCTTGGATACTAATGATTATTTAGTGAGAATAATGGAACTACTTAAAATGATATACAAAATCATATTTCTTTTGAAGTGTCATTGTTAATAGCTTCTTTCCAGAAAGGAGCATCAGGAGAGGATATGGCTTCTTCATAAGTTGAGGGATCACCCTCTATCAAAAAAGTGAAGAATCCTTCTCCTAAATTTTTTTCAATCCTTTCTCTTTTACTCCTTCTAGGTTCTATGACTTGTTCAGATTGAGAATTAGGCATTTGGTCATGAGAACTAGTAGACGGAGTAAGAGAAGGGTTAGAGGAAGATGAAGGGGTTCTATCCTTGAAGGAAAAAATATTCTCAAAGTAAACTGCATCTCTAGCTTCAATGATTGTGTTATTAGATATTTCATTTACTTCAGAATGGGTTACAAGGAATCTATTAGCATTACTATCTAGGACATATCCTATGAATACAGCATCTACAGTCTTAGGTCCTATCTTCCTCTTTTTGGGTTCAGAAATTCCTACTTTAGATAGACATCCCCAAACTTTGAGGTAATTAATTCTAGGGGTTCGACCTTTCCATAACTCATATGGAGTCTTATCATTAGTCTTACTGGGTATCCTATTAAGAATATAACAGGCTGACAATAAGGCTTCTCCCCAAAGATTATCAGGGGCACCTGAGCTAAGAAGCATGACATTGACCATATCTAAAAGAGTACGATTCTTCCTTTCAGCAACTCCATTGGATTGTGGTGAATAAGGAGCAGTTACCTCATGAATAATTTCGTGCTCTTCACAGAAGTTAGTCATTTCATTTGAGGTATACTCTCCACCACGATCTGATCTAAGAATCTTAATCTTCCTATCCAACTGGTTTTCAGCTTCAGATTTATAGACCTTGAATCTGTCTAGAACTTCATCTTTGGTCTTAAGGAGGTAGGTGTAACAATACTTTGAATGGTCATCTATAAAAGTAACAAAGTATTTTCTACCGTCTCGGGTCAAGACCCTATTGGAATCACAAACATCACTATGGATAAGTTCTAGGAGTTCAGAATCTCTATAGACAGATTTGAAAGGTAATCTTGTGTGTTTGGTTTGAACACAGATCTCACATTTGTGTTCATCATCTATAGGAGTCTTAGGTATAAGATCTAAGTTCATCATCCTTTTAATAGATCCTAAGTTCACATGACCTAATCTACCATGCCAAACATTTGATGATTCAACATTTGCAACAAAAGAAGGATTTAAAATTTTATTCATGGTACTTAAAATAAAGAGTCCATCTTTCACAAATCCTTTCCCCACAAACAAATCATTCTCACAGAAAACTACTTTATTTGCCTCCATAACAATTTTGTATCCTAAGGCTACAAGGAGGGATCCACTAACAAGGTTTCTTCTAACAGACGGCACATGAAGCACATCATGGAGAGGTAGAATTTTTTCTGATATCATCTTCAGATCTATTCTTCCTCTTCCCACAACTTGTGCCGTTGAGCCATCTCCTAGGGTCACGCCTCCTCCACCTGATTCCTGATAGGTTGAAAAACAGGAGCGATCAAATGAAACGTGAACATTAGCTCCAGAATCCAACCACCAATCATCAGAATGGAAAGACAGGTTTACTACAGGTTGGAAGCTTACTGACCTGAAGGAGCTGGAAGACCCATTCAGAATCATGTTAGCCTCTGGCTTGCCTTTTCCTTTGAAGGAGTTCTGGATAGGTTCTTTCTTCCTTTGGAAGCAGTTGATGGCTGTATGGTTGGTTCTACCACACACAAAACAAAATCTTCTTTGATCATGAGCCTGACCAAAGTTTCTAGGTTTTTGGGGTTGAGGGTTTTGGTGGTGATGGTTTTGGTGATGATGATTTTGGTGAGGAGGTAGAAAACTCTGCTTCTTTTTGAAGGAGTTTTTCTTGGATTTGAGATGGTTGTTTGACTTAGGTTTTGCATGACTTTCTACAAGGTTTACCTTAGCTGTGGCATTTGATCTAGCTTTGGTCTTGGACCTATATTGCTCTTCTGTTCTAATTCTCTATAGAGCTTGAGAGTACGTAATAGATCCTTGTAGATGTAGAAGGTCCTTTGCCACTTTAGACCAGGAAGGAGGGAGTTTATCTATCAAGCATCCTATTTTGTGCTCAGTAGAAAATAAAGTTCCCTTGGCTTGAACCTGCCTAAGGTGTTCTTGGAACTCATGGATTTGGTCATTGATAGGTTTGTTATCTACCATGACATATTGGTTGAATGTGGTGGAATTGAATCTATCAATTCCAGCATCATCACAACCATACTCATCTTCCAAAGCATCCCAGAGTTTTTTAGCGCTTTTATATTCAAAGAATATGTCGTAGAGAGACTCAGACATAGCGCTTAAGATTCTGTGGAAGCAATGGTAGTCTATTTCCTTAGGGGTCTTGGGTTTAGAAGAAGAAGAGGACTTGGAAACCCCTACGTCAGACTCAGTCTCATCAGAATCATTTGAGATGGGTGTGGACCCATCAGTGGCAGAAATCAGACCTAAGGTGGTAAGCCAGAATTTCATCTGGCTCTGCCACCTCTTGAAGTAGGTGCCATTGAATTTTGCAGGCTTTGCAGAGAAAGTCTCTTCCTTGGAAGTCATATTTCTAAGGTCTGAAAAAATTATATTTACTCAATAAGATGGTTTTGAGCTAAAATTAACAATTAAAATAATTTTAGTAATAAATCCTTAAATTTTTAGTTTTTCAAGTTTTGATAAGGTTGGATTAGCTGTAGGGGCCGGATCCCAGCAAGCGGAGGTTCACTAGGAACTCTTAAGTACCGGTCGCTTAGACGAATTTTCGCCTTGTTGACAGAAGGGCCCTTTCGGCTTGTTCCCAAACAAATCTCTACTTTAGAACTTTGAAATTAAAGGAATTTTACTAAATCAATTAACTGTTTGATTTAGCCTAGAAATGATAATTGGTACTAAAAAAAAAACTTGTTTATGGGAAGTTTCAATTCCTAGAGTCTTGTGAAGCCAAAAAATTGGTAATCAAGATTTGTTGAACAATATGCTACTAAAAGAGGATAATTATATAAAATAATTTGTTGTCTAAAGTTGAGGAATGAAGCTATTAACAATCATTTGTTAATAATTATATATAGAGGATAATTAAATTATTTGAAGATAATCTTAGTTGCTAGAGATTTCTCTTTATGCATAAAACTGTTAGATAATAATATAGAGATGATGCATGTTTGTCTTGACACTTTTGAATAGTGTCCAACATATACATAGTTGGAATAAGAATGTGATGACCATGGTGTGTCCTGTTTTCGAGATCATAACTATATGAATTATTGAGGTTGATTCAAGACTTATCTTGTATCAATCTTCATACAACTTATCATAGCTTATATATAGACACAATTTTATATCATTTTTTTTTCAAGACTGATAATATATATAATCATTTCAACTTTGTTAGTTTTGATTTTATATCATTCTTGTCAATTTTATATCATTTTTTTTTCAAGACTGATAAAAATAATATGCAAAACATCAACTGCTTCCAAAGGAAGAAAGAACCTATACAGAACTCCTTCAAAGGAAAAGGCAAGCCAGAGGCTAACATGATTCTGAATGGGTCTTCCAGCTCCTTCAGGTCAGTAAGCTTCCAACCTGTAGTAAACCTGTCTTTCCATTCTGATGATTGGTGGTTGGATTCTGGAGCCAATGTTCACGTTTCCCCTAAGAGATAAAAGGTTGGGTTGTAAAGTAAGACAGCACAGGATTCTGTTGCCTGGGTCATTTAATCCTGGTGTTTCTAGTCAATGCTTCTGTCGCCCCTTGATCTGTTCAGCTAATGTCAAGATATATTTCCTTACTAGTGGCCCAATGCTGATTTTATCACCTGCATTGTGTCATGCCGGTCAAAGTTTCCTGTCTCCCAAAAACTTTGGTAGCCAGTGCCAACACGAAAAATTGTCTCCGTCTGCACATTCTTAGGCTAATCACTAATTAAAGCGGTCTACCACTGCTTCCCTCCTGTCCCGTCCCTTCTGTCCGTGCCAAAATTCCAGTGGCAGACTTTGATGTGAAGGAGGTCATGCCATGAAGTTGCAGAAACTCTAGACATAGGTGAAGATAGTTAAACGGAGGTAAGGGCATAAATAAGGGAACATGAGCTATGTACAACCCATAACCTCTAATCAGCTGAATGTGAGGATTCAGGGTAGAAAGAGCTATAATTGCCAGAAACCACAGGTATCGAAAGACTGAACAAGATTTAGAGAAGGGCCCAGTCAAAACCAAAACCTAATTTATGAGTAGGTTTAGGAAAGCATTCTATCTTTATCTTTCAAGTATTATACCTATCCTTATCAAGTGCTATCTTGAGCCTTTAACTCTATGTTTTGTGTACCTACTAGAGACTGGAGAAGCCAAAGCTCGAGAAGTTCGATCTCCCTTCCTGATCCTATCTTTGGAAAAACCCCTCTCCGCTCTTTGAGTCTTTTGGCATGCACAATGGGATCCTATCCTTTGTTTTATTGGTTTGCTTTATGGTTGAAATCAGAAACTAATGAGCAAGAAGATCTGTCGGTCATTCCCAGTTGCATCAGTACCTCCAGCGCCTGTTGAGTTGGTTGAAACATGCTGGCCAATATAGATTTGTCACCTAAGCAAATCTTTTTTTACACCACGGACTATTGTGCAAGTTCAACAGTATCGGTTTCAGACTTCCTATTAGTATTGGTTTGAGCAGTTCCAAGCACTGTTCTAAAAGGCGGTCTAGGCGGTGCCTTGTGCCTGCCCGATGTCCGCCTAGGTGCCTGTCTAGACCCTCCGACGTCTGACTATGCATGTTTTGGGGTTTTATAGACTTTTTCTGCAATTTTCAGTAGTTTTTTTGGATTTTTTTAATTTATTTTTGAACCGCCTAGATCTAGGCGACTGCCTAGGCGGGCTAGGCACTAGGCGGCGACTGCCCGCCCGACTAGCGCCTGGCGCTTTTCACAACCTTGGTTCCAAGGGTGTGGTTTCACTATCAGTATCGATCCAGCCTTGCTATTGCACTCAGGTCCAGTATGAGTTAACTGCGTGTCTGCATGAAGATATTAACAATGGACTTGGATGCTGCTAATTAGAGATGCTGATGGTTCCTAATTTTTTTGGACAAAACTTGCTGAAATATATGATTAGCAGTCGATCGTTAGGACCTTACACATCCCAGGTTTGAGTAATCTAGTTTCTTTTTTTTACTTTTGGATCCATTAAACCTTACTTGCCCAATACACTTTTTTTCTGAGTGTAGTTAGAATGCTGTTTCACACCTGCTCTTGATATTTCTCACCTACTTGTCTCTTTTTCCTTTTCTTTAAGTGATGCTTAAGAGTTAAGATGCATCAAATTAAGTAACTTCATTTATGGTTCAGCATGACATGTAGCTCATCTGTCAGTCCAAGTTTGGTTGGATGTCTACTTTTATAGGTTGCACTTGGTAACCATTTTGAAGTTGGAAGCATCCCTGTATATGTTCTGAGGATATGCCCTTGTGTAGAATGGCTACTTGTTATGCTTACCTGGATTCTACTGTTTGATGAATTAGTCTCAATCATCTTTATAGTGCCGTGTAATTATAAGATTTAGTACTTCGAAAGCTATCTTTACCCTTTTATAGTAAAGATCTGTATAATAATAGGATCCTAGAATTTCAAATACCTTCTACCGCATTTCTGATCCATCTATTAGCGAGCGAGGTTGTATCATATAATCATATACCACCTTTGTTAGGTTACACTCTACTTTTCTTTTGCTCATAGCTATTGACCGAGTTAAACGAAAAACAAAAAACAAAAAACAAAACAGGTCGTGAAGTTTTCTCTGCTGCTATATAACTTTATTAGGTTATCTGACACTCGTTCCGTAAAAGATAAACAAACAGTTAAACTAATTTTGTGGAAATTTCGATAAAAATACATAGGAGGTGTTTGACCGGCCGCCCAAACTAGCCCCATAACCTTCGACTCTGTTACCACTTGTTGGGAATGCGGGTGTGATCCGAACTGAAGTTGGCCCATGAGGTACGATATTGAATTGGGCCCATAAGTCCTAAAAGAGAATTCTCATGTAAGGCCTGAACCAATTCCAATAATCTACACCACACGATTAAATTACCAACTCCATTGTCATCTTCCATTTGAACGCTCAACTGGAAAAAAATATACAACCCAACAAACACTTTCACAACTCTGCTTACATGTTGAACCATTTTATTCCCCATTTGAGGTCCCGGAGTCTTGGGTTCCTGTCACCATTGATGGGAACAGTTCTGAGTGGTTCGTGAAACAAGCTGCCATGGTGAAGCAGTCGGTGAGTAGCTTCCCTGTTCATCTCCAAGTTACCTACAAAGAGAACATGGGCGAGGAGAACAAGCTGGTTGTCTGTGGCAGCGAGCTGTTCTATGTCCCTCGGCGATTTGTATCAGACTTTGCTGACCTTGTGGCCCTTGTCGGAGATTTGGATGTTCATCACAAGGTTGTTGTGCCCATGTTTTTCTTGGCGGTCACTACAAAAAATATTCCTATTTTGCAACTGTTTTAGTGCAACGCTTTTATGAATGTTGCTGAAACTATAGTTTGCAACAGTTACGTAACTGTTGAAATAACCGTTTTTAAATTAAATATATTTGCAATGGTTAGAGATTGACCATTGCCTAATACATTTTTTACAACGGTGTATAAACGTTTGCTAAACAATTTTCTTTTTTACAACGGTCAAGCAACAGTTTTATGAAAGTGTTGTCAAAACGAGTTGAATGAGCAACGGTTAAGCAAGGGTTTTAAGTATTTGTTACAAATTTATTAATATTTTGTAACGATTGCATAAAGCTTTATAAAAAGGCTCATTGTTAGCAACAGTTGCGTCACAATTTTTGCAACCTGTTGTGAGTGGACTTATTATTTGTAATAATTGTGCAACGATTTATGCTACCAGTTACAACTTTTTTTTGTTTAATAACAACGTTTATGATAACCATTGTCAAAAGAATAAACAACTATTACAAAAATATTGATCTCGCAACAGTTTGTTTATAGTCGTTGCAAATTCAATATCCAATTTGAATTTTTAATAGGAATTTAAGCATTAGAATTACTCGTATTAATTGGTTCCTTGTTCGCTAACAAAAAATATTAGACACTTAATATTTAACATCGATCCAAAAGTTTCAATTGATGAAAATGATATAAGTACATATATATTATAGGCTAAATTGCACTTTCATACCTTCAACTATTCCGGTTTTTTAAATTGATACTCTAAACTTTTTTACTCAACAACTTAATACCTCAACTATTTTTTTTTTTCAACTTCATACCTAAAATTCTAAAAATTCCGAAAATACCCTTATCCCTTCCCTCTCCCCTTCTCCCTTCCTCCCTTCGGCCACCCCCTTCTCCCGCACAGCCCTAGCCCCCCTCCCTCCCGTCCCGCCCCCCCTCCGACCACCCCCTTCTCCCGCTTCCGGCCGCCTCCCCCCCCCCTCTCGCTTCCGTCCACCCTCCCCCAGCCCCCACGCTGTCGTGCCCGAGGGGGAGAGTCGGGGGCGGGGGGCCGGAGCAGGAGGAGAGGGGGGGGGGAGGCGGCCGGAGCAGGAGGAGGGGGGGGGGGGGGGGGGGGGAGGCGGCCGGAAGCGAGGGGGAGGGGGGTGGGGGTGGCCGGAAGCGAGAAGGCGGGGGATAATTTTAAAGTTTGACCATGGGTATTTTCGTCCCAAAAAATTTTCGTGTATCAACTTGTTACAAAAAAAAGTTTAGGATATCAAGTTGAAAAACCGGAATAGTTGAAGGTATCAAAGTGCAATTTAGCCTATATTATATATATAAGTATTTACATACAAATAAGCCTGTAGCCTAGTGGTAGAGAGGAGGCATGCGATTAAGGAGGTTGGGAGTTCGAGCCCAATTGGAGGTTAAAAAAAAAAACTACAATAATTTTTAACGGTTGCATGAAATATTTTAAGCAACAA
Source organism: Iris pallida (assembly GCA_029216955.1). Taxonomy (NCBI): domain Eukaryota; kingdom Viridiplantae; phylum Streptophyta; class Magnoliopsida; order Asparagales; family Iridaceae; genus Iris; species Iris pallida. The sequence continues at coordinate 16,205,477 of JANAVB010006599.1, read as the reverse complement.
TTATCAACCATCATGCTTTACTTAATATTTACAATGGTTTGTTAATATTTACCAAATATATTATTGACAACACTATGTAACCGTTAACTATTTATAGGCAACAGTTATCAACCATCATGCTTTTTACTTAATATTTACAATGGTTTGTTATGAAATATTTTAGGTAACAGTTATCAACCATCATGCTTTACTTAATATTTACAATGGTTTGCATGAAATATTTTAGGCAACAGTTATCAACCATCATGCTTTACTTAATATTTACAATGGTTTTTTAATCGTTACCAAATATATTATTGACAACACTATGTAACCGTTAACTATTTATAGAAACGTTGCAAAAATCTCATATAACCGTTGAATAATTTTGCAACGGATCGTATTATTTTTGCAATGGTTTTCGACCGTTGTAAGACATCCTGATTTTTTGTAGTGGGTGGACTCCCCTCGGAATTTCGACTCCAAAGCTCTCTCGAAGGCGGCTTATAGGACCGGACCGCCAATTAACGGATCGTCTTTCGCGAGTGTCTGTTCGGCTCAGGTACCTGCGTTGTATCCGGTGGATATCCGTGACGAGATAGAATTCATTAAGCTGATAAGAGCCATGGCTTCTGGCGACCCTCTCCTGATGGAACTGGTATGATTTTAGCTGGGTGCAGTGATTTAAGTACATTCCTGGGGTTGGAAAATGGAAATGAAGAGAAGCATTCAAGTACTCAGAAGTTTTGATTTTGGTTGGTAGGCCACATTCAAGTGGTGGTGATTCTTGTATCATTGATTTTTTTTTCTCCCCTCCTTTTTGATGTGCATGTTGTAAGTTGTAATATTCATTTAAGTAAAATACAAGTTATAAAGGGTAATTAGTACACCCTTACGAACAAGTCCTCTCCCATCCTATTTTACTCAAATGTGCTTCATAAAATTATCAGCTTCAATCATGTAAACTTGGATACTTAGAGCATCTCCAATGCAAGTGTGAGTTTAGAAAAAAAGTTGCTGCCACATAGGAATAACAAGGCTTTATTGAAAAAACCTTCTCCAATGCAAATGTCAAATAAGTTGTGAAGTTGATACGGCAAAGACATTGTGAAGTTGGTTGTCTAGTTCTAGACAATGCACTTCACAATGTCTTTAGCTCCACATCATCAATTATGAATTTAAAAAAAAATTAGAAGGGAAGAAGTCTTGAAGTTGAAAAAAAATAGATTTTATTGTCTTCTCAATATTTTTGCATTGTTAAAGATTTTTCTAATTTATTGTCTTGTGTGAATATAATCTTGCCATCTAGGAAATACATTGTCTTGTGTCTCATGCCACATAGGAATCACATCACATTACAAGACATTAGGGTTGGAGATGCTCTTAGCATCAAGAAGATCTGAGACTGAAGGATGCTAAATGTATATAATGTACCAAAAGTCGATATCATAGGCAATGATAATTTTGCAGATTTGGGTAACTGGGTTTTTGAAGTATCCAACAGGACAGGTGAACTCATACAAAAATAAGTAATGAGTCATTTTATGCTCTCACACCAAAACTTGTGTGTATGTTTGTCATTAGGGTTGCCACATGTGAAACTAAAATGAGTATGGTCAAAATTTCGAATGGAATGATGAACATCTACACAAGTTTTGACCACTAGTTTCACACGTGGCATGCAGCATGTAGTATGAACTGTATCCGAACTAAAGTCTGAATTAGCCATGTCCCTCGGGTTGGTGCTTGGGAATTGGTTATCAGCTGTTGATATCCTCCGTCAGCTTGCGATAGTCTTGCTGTCCTCCATGTCATCTCGTCAAAAGAAATAGGTAACCATGTCCATCCTCGTTTCCATTTCTCTGCCAGTTGGTACTTTTAAACCTAGTTTCTAAAGTCAGAGAAGTCGATTTCAAATCACTCCGGCACGCATGTAATGATTTATATACTTCTAAGATTCATTTTGTATTAAGTTACAGATCTTACTCCCAGGAGAGGACTTGGATATCACAATTTATTCAGTCTGCACATTCTCCAGTTGGTGGGACGCCACTATATTAGTTGCAATAAAGCACATAAATAATCAGACTTTGATCGCATGTTCAAATAAATCACATGGTAAATATATCTAGGTATATTTAGTTACTATATATATTAACAAAAAAAATACATAAACAAAAATATCGAATAAACCGAACCGTTCGGTTCGGTTTGATTCGGTTATAGGACATTTTGGTCGGTCTTGCTTATTCGGTTTTCGGTCAAATTCGATTTTCGGTTGTTCGGTTCGGTTTGAACAGAATTAACCGAATGCTCACCCTTTTTTTTTTGGTGTCCACTTCTTACTGGTGCTTGGAGGCATGCCTCCAAGGGGGCTCGAACCCGCGCCACTGCGCCGGAGTGCTCTACCGTTCCCAACGGACTACGGCCACGGGGACAATGCTCACCCCTAATTGTAGTCATCCTGCTGCTTTAACACTGGATGGAGAATGCATGCTAAAAATAGATAAATTTGGATCAAGATTGCTTGCCAGTACGCAAATCAATCGAACCTCTGAGATGATAAAGAGTTGAGCAGATTCTGAACATATTCTGCAATTCCGACATGGATGCAATGTGTAGTGATAGTTCGGCAAACTAACGCAAAATCAATGTCTAACAGATTAAAACGGTCATCTAATGACAAGATGCTTTTACTAGCAACATTTTCAATGTGCCCTTCAATATGTAGTGTGTAAACATGGACGTTTTGAGGAGCAAGCCCACGGTCTACTTCCATCAAAACGTACCATGTAGTCTGACCTGCATATAGACCAAGTTATTTATTTTCCTATTCACGTTTTCTGTAATGCCTGCGATGAAGCTTAATTGGGAGTGAAAAAGTTCAGGTCAAGCACGATAACCAACTAAATATTGTAGCAATCCCATAGTATCGTATCGTGCCAGTTGGTGCAATATCAAAAGTGGCTTCTCAGGAGGCTAATGCTCATAAAAACCAAAGAAATGTATTCATCACATATCACTCTGCATAGCCTCACTCCAGCTCAGTTTATCTGCATATTCTGACTGAGAAAATTAGGAGGAAGATCATAATAAAGAAACGCTATATGGGCCCTTCAAACATGTTTGAGTGCCTGTGTACGAAAAAAAAACACAAATAATAGAACCATAGCAATGGATAAGAAAATATATAACCATAGCAATGGATTAAAAAAAATAGTTGCAGCTTGAACGTAGTAACAAGTAATGCATGATTGACCTCATTTACGAGTTATGCATACAGCTAACAGTTTTTCACCCCCATGGAGTACAGTTGAAGCCACCATAAAAAGTACATGCATATGGTCTCGAATCCCAGGAAATGTGAAACAGAGGCCAATACATGAGAGGACCAGAAACATTGGAGCCAATTCTTAGAGAAGGAAGCATAAGAAGATAATTACTTGTCATAGATACCAATTGGCCCACAATGTACAAACAAAAAACAACTTAATAAATATATCCTGTAAGCAACAGAGTAATGACAGCAGGCACCAAATATATAACCTGGCTAAAAAAACACAAGATACCGCCTATAAGCCTTATGATATTTTGTATTATACTTTCCATTATGTGGTGTATAATTACACTAACAAACCTCCAATATAACAATGGGCATGCTGGTTGTGTTACAATTTTAGAAGAGCTCCTTCAATTGTTGTACAACATCTGCAAAATTTGAGAAATATGAATAATTATCCTCATAGAGGAAAAGGCAAAAATGTGAACAAGGAAAGAAAGTAACTTTAAAAGCCATTTACCTTGAAGAATGTAAGGTGTAGTCTGGAACTCATGCCAAATACTTTGGTAATAGGAAAGATCAAAATTGAGGAATCTCGCAGCGAGGTAGGCAGCTCCTGCCGCAATATGATGGGGCTTAAACTGAAGCCAAAGTGAACTCCGTAGTCTGCCATTGAAAACAGAGTTACCAGTCAATATAAGCAAGCATCCAAAATGAGGAAAAATACAAAGCTTAAGCACCGGAACAAATGGCATACACATCAGAATCTGCGAAGAGTTCCTCTACATAGAATTATGCAACAATTAGTAATTATAAAGCTGCATATTTAGAATACCTTATTTTATGTAATCAAAGCAATCCAAACAGGTTAAATTCTGGCTTTTCTCCTTACCAATTATAAAAGCAGCCGTCCAGATGAATACTATCCAAGAATCTTCAGTAGATATGCTGGCACAATGCAAAAAAATGACAGATGTGCTCTACGTAAGCATCAATTTGTTGACCCAATCATGCTCCAGGGCATGTACTCTCAAATTCCAGAGTAACAACCCATCCAAAAAAATGCAAGATTTCTAGAACACAAAGATTTCACCCTTGGATACCCACTATCTTCTGCTTGATTGTCTCTCCTTAAGAATGAACTATTCATCTACATCGTGCCAAAACATGGTAATCTCATATTGCCTCAATTGCTAGTGCATTCACAACAACAATAGTCAGGTAGCATGAGTAAACGAAGCCACTGATGTTACATCTTTAGAAGAGTGGTCTTGGCATGTTGCAGTGATCTGGGCCACAACTTCAGCATGATCTATAATTTTGGTAACAATACAAGTAACAAAACTCCAACTTCTTCAGACAGCTAACCATATACTCTCCTCTCCCCATGTCAGTGATAGAATTTTTTCCCTCCAATTATGCAGCTACGTAATATTTCTAAAAACAATTAAAAAAAAAAGATAAAATAGGAAGTCATAGTAGTAGAGGAAGATAAATTCACCATATACCTCAACTTTTATTTCAACTTATAAATGTAATGTGATAAGTAATCGGAGAATACCCTTCTTTTTTCAGATAATGTACATGTATCTTTTGTGATGAGATGGAATTTAATAAAGTTGCCAGCAAGTCAAGTGTTTCTTCTTAGCTCTAGCATTGTTGTAAGTGATAATGTGTAGGATTAACATAATAGAAAGTCACATCAAAGGAAAAAAAATGGGTATGAACGTCTCATCAAGACCAAAATACGAATTTAACCACTCTGATATGACAAAAATACAATGCTCTTTCAGATGATTTGTTGCTAGTAAGTTTTAACAAAACAAAAGGTGGCAGGAATAGATCAAAGCCAAACCAAAAGATTAACATGTTTGCCATTGACAAAGTAAACAAATTGAACAAATTGGAGAATGGAGGGATCAGGCTTAAGAGAAGGTTGCAAAAGAGGAAAGATTTACCTAGAAGATGATAACAAAAAAAAAAACTAACTTGGATGTAAAAAGAAAATTACCGGAAAAAGGCAAAGGAATATTACAAGTCTTAGACAGCAAATATCCCAAAGGCCAAAGCACATGAATCGTGTCAAAAATTTGGAAACAAGCATTGATGTTTCCAGAACATGGCAAGTGCTAAGAAATAGGGAAACAAAGAATTACAATAATCATATGAGGACAAATCAAAACATTAACATTAATTTCATTGAGGTGGAAAAGATAAATAAACGAGAGTGTCATATTCCTATACAAACAAGGTTTTTTATAGATATTAGTCATATAAATCTATCATATTTTAAATGTCCAACAAATCTTGTTATTTGATTAAAAGTAAAATCACTAACATCTCTACGATTATAATGCGGCTTGGAAACGGCTCAAAATTGAGCCGTCCAAGCAGTTTATAAATCCTCCACCTTTTAATTAAAAAAATACATAATAATTTAAAACTTTTTCTCTTTTCTCTTTTCTTTTTTCTTCAGCATAAATGAATACCCTCTCTTTTATTCACATATATCCATAACAAATTATAATTACAATATAACTAAATCTTTAACAAATCTTAATTAAAATATAAATATATAAAATAAATCTTAATTCAAATATATTTAAATATTTAAATTATTTTTCAATAATATCAAAAAGAAAGAAAAATTATTTTATGTGCAACGCACGTGAATTTACTAGTTTTATAAGCCTCCTCCGTCTCTAGCAGTCAAAAGTTAACATAAACCCATCGTTGAGTAGGCTAAAAAGTCCATTTTGTCCTCATCTTCTTCTTCCCCTTATTTCTCAACTTTTCTTCTCGGCCGTAAAACTCCTTCGTCATTTTTTCCTCTCCTTCCACTCATCCTCCTCCCACATTCTAAATCCATCACCACCAACTATTTCTTACCCTCAACGCTCAATCCACCATTTTCACTACTCTTTCACCTATCTCTTCCTCCCCAACTCTAAATCTATTACCAGCACCTCCTCCATCCGAACATCCACTACATTTTTCTCCCTTCCACTCCCGCTTTAAACCCTTCATCACAGCCATTCCTCCAAGAAACTCATCCACTTGGCAAATAAAGAGAACACATCAAAATGGTTAAGAATGGTAACCCCCATCTAAAGATCTAATTTTAAAGGGAAAGAAAGTGTCATGTTGGACATGTATATTCTCTATCTTGGTATGTGATAAGGGTCACAAAATGAGAGCATTCAATTGAGACCAAGCCTTTGTGGGTGGAAGGGGAGGTGTCCAGGGTTCCGAAACCAGAGGGGGGCAACAAAGAAACTGGCCCTTATTCTCATAAAAGTATAGTGAGGTGAAGAAAGATGAGAGTACAAGAAGATGAAATCTCCAAAACTAAAAGAAGAGGGATAGGAATGAAGTTGGGGTGGGTTGGTAGGATGGAGACATGGAGCCTACGACAATACAGTTTGTCTGAACGGCGAAAACATTCAATTGCGACCAAGCCTTTGTTGCTGTATCTAAAGCTACAGTTGGAAGTTTTAACAGCAATCTCAAACAGCTGGAAAACTATTTTGATGTCAAACACATCCATAGCTTGCTAATTGATCAACTTCATATGTATAAAATATGCTTTCCAAGATCAGCAAATCAATCCTCCAGAAAAGTATATCACACAGGTGAGCACATATTCTCGTGAAGAAAGACCCTGCAATTTATGCCATACCAAAAAATCAATATGCCACACCAAAACAATCAAGGTAGTGAGTAGTCTCACTGGGAAATCAATATTATATTTAAAAGCAGTTAAGACATTATGAAAAAGGACAAGCTGCATTGGCCATAGTATAAGATAATTGATGTTAATAGACACCAGATCGTGATGCAGAAAAAGATATTATTACAGTTTTTTTATTTTTTTAAAACAGGTGTTAAGCATTTATCAATTAGATGCTAGATGGAGCAAGTTTAACTTGTCTAGAATGATAATTTTTCTCACAAGTCAGTGGCTTAGTTGAACTAATAGCAAAGAGGTAGCCAAATGTATATCCTCCTCGGATACGTAGCTTCTTGTTCTTTTCTTCCAAGGTAAATGAAAGATACCAGTGGAAACAAAATCTTCATCTTCATTGGAACCATGAGTCTTCATCCACTTTTCCATCTTCGAAAAGATGCAAATGTCAAACTTTAAGTAGATAGTTTGGATAATATAGCGGCACTATTCACTCTGGCATTTCACCCCAGGGATAAGATAAGCACCAAAGAGAAAGGCATCCAAATACACAAGCATGGAATCATCTTAATCCCAACATAATTGGAAGAGAAAACACATAAATTTAAAGAAATTTAATAAGAAAAACTTATCATTACAATTCAAAAGCCTAAATCCTAAAATTTTAAAATTTTGAATTCTAAAAAAACAGAAGAATCTAGAAAAACTTACTCTCAGCTGAATCAAAATGAATAAAGAGGGGTGATATATATATATATATATATATATATATATATATATATAGGAAGCGGATCGAAAGCCCCCCTTAGAAAACCCCCTAAAAACCCCCCTCACTCTAATCCGTAATTTAATGTTAATATTAATGTTAATGTTAATATTAATGTTAATATTAACATTAAATACTAAAATTAACATTAAACTTAACATTAAAATTAATATTAACATTAACATTAACATTAATATTAACATTAACATTAACATTAATATATAAAAAAATAAAAAAAATTAATATTAACATTAACATTAATATTAACATTAATATTAACATTAATATTACGAATTAGAGTGAGGGGGGTTTTTAGGAGGTTTTCTAAGGGGGGCTTTTGATCCGCTCCCATATATATATATATATATATATATATATATATATATATATATATATATAAACTTTTAGAAGGTTGCTTCATAGATTAATATATCTTTGCCAACCAAATGGACATACACATACGAAACACAAGACATATAGATAGATATTGTTTCAGAACTTTTAGTAATAAAAGTTACTTTGTCAAAAGGAAAAAACAAAAACAAGACAAACACTTGACTCAATCCATGCCCCTTAATCATTTCCTCGATCGCCTGCTCCTATTTCATTAACAGGTGGGTGAGGACAAAATATTTTCCCCATGCACCACAGTTGCCTACTTGTCATAGAAATAAGGGTGGGCAATTGAAGAATTGAACAAGGGCCAGGTGATAGAGCAAAGTATCAGTATTGTTCCCAAAAAAAAATAGAAATATAAGTTTCCCTTTGGCTGACCAATGTATGTTATATCACGTGTTGAGTATACAATTTTAGTAGAAGATGAGTAACGCGTCATTGCCATCGAAGCCTTCTCCCATCAGAATGAGGTCTATGAGCATCGAGAAAGCTCCACAAAGATTTGCCAAAAGTTTACAATGAACAATTTTTGCAATCTTATTCAGAGCAAGCAAGTCAAGTCCTACTAGAAAATGCATTGAAAACTCAAGAAGCATCGGGATTCAGTTGTCCACCGGGCCTCTGTAGCTCATTGTATAGAAAAGGGGACGGGAAAATAAGATTAAAGAAATCCCAACATTGTCGTTAGACCGGCACAAACCACAGGAACCAGGTCCAAAAGAATAGTTGCTGCCCTACTGCATTATTACTCACATGGGTGGACATATGGAAGGGTTTGAGCCCCCAATGGATTCGATGTAAAAAAGAATCCAATGAAAAAATTATCTGACATTTTTAAGGAAACATAGACATAAAAATGGACCTTTACTATTCAAGCCAATGGATTCGATGTAAAAAAGAATCCATTCGATCTCTCCTAATAAAGCACAGACACTCCAAAAAAGGTTGTCCGTATTGACACAACTACGACATATCAAAATTGGTGATGTTTACTCTTTTCGTGCTTGTATTGCGTCATGTCATGCCTATGTCTGTGCAACATTGATCTCCCACTTGTTCCCTTTGCCTTAAAGATAGGATTTGGTGAATAGCGAAAAGTATCAATGGGTTCAAACCAGGTTATTGCAAGTGGTATGAAATCCTTATATTCAACTTGACTGAATGGGATCAATGCTCCCATTCCATCGAGACAAGCTAGCAGGGGTTCAGTTCCTAACCTAGGCAGCCTGTGCGATTGATTGAGGAAGCGCCATCAGGTCATATTGAAGGTGTTGTCTAGCAGGGGTTCAGTTCCTAACTTAGCAGCTTGTGTGCTTGATTGAGGAAGCATCATCAGGTCATATTGAAGGTGGAACCAAACTGCAGAGGGTCCTTTAGAAAATGTTCATATCCATCCAAATGGTTTTACATTTGAATGGGAAAAAAATGATTTTTAATGTTTGAGAAGAAGAGCTCAAACATGGGTACAGACGTTGAAATCCTTATACTATGCCACATCCTACAGTGATCTGTTTGTATTTCACCTTTTGTATCATTAGCACAAAGCAAGAGTCAAGACAAGGAACACTTATGAAGCAACCAAGAAGCTTACCCTTCGCTGATCAAATTCCAAGCAAGATTCAACAGAACAGTTTGTGAAAGTCCTAATTTCTTGAGAACTGAAGTAAGTGGAACATATGGGTGTTGCACTTCAAGTTCAAAATCAAGGGTTGTCAATATCATTTGTTCAGCCTCAGTAACTCGCTCACGGTATTGTTCAAACCAATCCTGCTGCAAGAAAAACATGAAAATGGAAAGGGTCAGAAGACTATTTTGGGGTAATAGAATAGTGATGCATTAAAAGGATCACCTTTAATTATGGTCAACAACAAACCATTAACAATCTCACGTGACACACACAGAAAACTAAACATTTTATTAGCCAAAGAGAATTGAAATACTTACACTACAGAACAAATAAGGAAAGGAATCAAAGTTCTGTTGCTGACAAATTTCACAGGATGCTCTGAGCACAGAGTTCAGAAGGCATGGTGTCTCTTCGGACTTTGCTGCCAGGAACAGAGCTGCTGTAGCAATTAACTGTGTAAAAAGTTAATGTTAGTTAATTGTATTAGAAACAAATGCACTTGCACACACCAACACACAATGTAAGTAAAGCAGATCATAAAATAACAGTTCAAATTATATTCATCAACCACTGCAAGCTTAACAGGTTCAAAGGAATGAAACACAGAATTTCATGCTGATTTCAGATACCTATAAAAATTATGCTCATAAAAATGCAATAGATTGGCCGAGTTTGTGTGGTTAAAAGGAAAAAACAAAAGATGCAATCTTAATTGTAGAGTGCCTCAAATATCAGTCATATAGAGTAAAAAGAGCATCAAAATAAGAGACAACTGAAGATGTCACGGCCACCTAGGAAGCATGAAACTCCAAAATGGTTGTTGTGACGGTTGGGCACGTATCATAAACGTATTAGACATTACACAGACATTCCAAAATACATAGGACATGCCAAAAGTGGCATCGTTTCTGTCTCACAGTCCGGTAACAAGACAGCCACGAATTCAAATTAATAAAACAGTACGATTGCATCTAGTCGAGCTTGGAATTTCATATTGCTCATGTAGAATCATCGTGTACATATCAGGAATAAAAGTGCATCATGATCACTAAACTAAAGAATAATGCATCAATCTAGGGAGCAAGAACACACCAAATATAGTTGCCGTGTTGTTGAGTCAGACACAACACATTCACTAAACACACTAGGGAGCTACAAAATCTAAATCCGTGGGTGTGTCGCATAGTATGCGTGTCAGTGAAGCATAGGTATCAATCAAATATTGGTCTAATTGTCAACAATTGGCACAATTAACAATCAGTTTACTGACGAAACTCACAAATCTGTCGTGTGAAGCGTGTGATCTGTGGAGAAAGAACCGGTGGCAGAGCACGATCGCCGTCCCGATCGTTGTCTGCGGTCTGCAAAAAAAAAAAAACCCCAAAACAAACCCTAAATCAATTCCATCCAAAATAAATAAACAATTCGAGATGCCAAAGCCAAAGAAGAGGATGATCGTTACATCTGGAGCCTCGTCCCCAGGCTCTGGAGGTAGGCGCAGTAGGAGTACCGGAGCCGCGTCTCGAGGAGCCGGTCGATGCCGTCCTTCCTCGACGGGGATCGGCGGTCGATCTCGTTCCTCGACATGAAGGACTCGTCCTCCGCCGCCGACGCCGACGAGGCCGAGCTCTTTCTTGAGATGTCCCCCTCCTCGTGCTCCTCCGGCCGGTGCTGGCTAGGTTTCTTCCTCTTCTTGAGAGGAGGAGGTCCGACGCCGGCGTCGGAGTCGGCGAAGGGGCGGTCGCGGTGGTAGGAGGTGGTGGCGATGGACTGGGAGGAGGAGGACGGGATTGATCTGTAGTGATTGTGGAGATCGGCGGCGGATGCGGCAGTGGTTCTGCCGGCGATGATTGTGGATCGGCGAGTTGACATGGTTGATCGGAGATGGAGAGACGGAATATCTGACGGTGCGAACGGAGGGAGGGAGGGATATGTGACTATTTGGGGAAAAAGTTGGATTTCGTGTGAAGCGATACAATTTGGTATATAAGCTATTTTTTAAGCAGAAAATTTCATATAGAGGGAAAATATTTAACCAATTTGCATAGAACAGAATAATTTTCAAATATTTCTAAAAAAGGGGATCTGGTGCCAGTGCAACTGGCGCCGGACAAAAAAATTTAAAAAAAAAATCAGGCGCCAGTCATACTGGCGCCAAAGATTAAAAAAAAAAAATTCAATCCCGGCGCCAGTTCAACTGGCGCCAAACTCTATTTTCTTTGGTTTTTTTTTTCTTTCGGTTTTTGTAGTTTGGTTTGGTTTGATTTATTTTTTAGTTTGATTTAGTTTGATCTTTTAGCTTAGTTTAATCTATTAGTTACTTTATTATTATCTATACTATGTATAATAACCAAATATACCAGTTAAAATTTGTTATTATCTATACTATGTATAATAATAAAATATATCAGTTTAATCTATTAGTTACTTTGTTATTGTTATTGATGTATTATTATTTATTTTTATTTGTATACTAATATATTACTATGTTTGGAGATTAATCAAATTCAGGTGTCAATCCTGTGAGATCCTCTAATGTACTATCCTCCGATATATTAGTATACAAATAAATATAAATTAAAATACATTAATAACAAAATAACTAATAGATTAAACTGATATATTTTGTATTATCCACAGTATATATAATAATAAAAATTATTTTTTAATTTAAAATTATTATATGTATATATATTAACTGAGATATTTTGTTGTTATCCATAGTATAGATAATAACAAAGTAACTATTAGATTAAACTAAGTTAAACGATCAAACTAAATCAACTAAAAGACAAATCAAACCAATCCAAATCAAACCAAACTACAAAAACCGGAAAAAAACCAAAAAAAAAAAAAAAAAGTTTGGCGCCAGTTGCACTGGCGCCGGGTTTGAGAATTATTTTTTTATTCTTATTTCCTCTTTGGCGCCAGTTTGTCTGGCGCCTGATGTTTAAAAAAATAAATAAATTGTCTGGCGCCAGTTGCACTGGCGCCAGATCCCGTTTTTTAGAAATATTTTAAAATTATCCTGTTTTATGCAAATTAGATAAACATTTTCCCTCTTTATGAAATTTTCCGATTTTTTAAGGAGAAATTGACTACAGAAATTCCAACAAGAACTTAGCTATTAAATATAAAAAGCAGGCTTTAGCTAGAAAGTTTTTTCCGAAAATATCTTTACCTATATTTATTAATTAATATTATTTTATTAAATTTAAAATAAATACTTATATAATTAAGTATACAAATAGTAAAAAATTAAAAGGTTATTGTCTTTTTTTCTTTTCTTTTTTTTAAAATCTCATGCACGCACACAAAAAATTGGGGGACTCGAGCCTTGTCGGCCCCTTCGGATGTCCGCTGTAATACCACTAAGTTAGAGAGATTGGACCCATATATATATATATATATATATATATATTATTATTATTATTATTATTTTTTTTTTTTTTTTTGGAAAAGGTAATTGATTTTATGCATGTCTCAAATGCTCATACATTTAGTCCACTTCCAGAACCATAATTTGGTCCCATCATTTGTACATCTCTCTCTATGTTGTGAAGTATACCTATATTAGAAGTGTATAGCCCTTCAAAAATTCTATTATTCCGCTCCTTCCAAATGTGCCAAACTGTCGCGGATAGACGGAGACGTGCCTCGCTGTACCATTGGATGCCCCTGGGCTTCAGGTGTATGATATTGTTGATTACTTCCAGTATGGAGTGATCGTTTCTCCAGTTGATAGTAAGTTTGCTACATTGCGCCTTCCATATGTTCTTCGTTAATACACAATTGAAGAAGAGATGTTACATGTCTTCATTTATTCGGTTACATAGGTTGCATAACTGATCCCCATCCCGTACGCCAAACCTCGCCAACCTGTCCTTCGTTAGTAGCCTCCCCAACAATAGCCGATACATACAATATTGCATCTTCCGACTTGCCTCCTTGACCCATACGAAGTCTGTAAAAGGGAAATTTGGATGTCTGTTTCGAACAAGTTCATAGCATGACCTGGACTCGAATTCTCCTGTGGACCCACGATCCCACATCCAGGAGTCCTCTTGTATGGTTGGGTCTATTTTAGCCTGCTGGATCTCGCTTGAGAACCAGTGCGTGTGTAGATACGCGTCCGGCCGCCAAGTGCCATTAACCAGAATGGTACTAACCCATTCCATTCCCCTCCGAGTTTGCCTATCGATGCCCGATAGCTCTAATAGGCTATGATGGTTTATTGTAAGCCCCCTGAATTTCAGGGATATTTTAAATTTTCTAAATAAATTATTTTTGATAAATATATTATTATTTAATTGTTTTGATCATTAATGTACCTTTCCGTAACTTTGACTTCTGGAGCGTCAGGGATGCCAATCTCTGTAAACTCTCCTTACGAGTTTTGAAGTAGACAAGATTATCTTTGTTTTGATATATCGTGTCCCACTTAAATTAGTTCCTTTGTGCTCTTTTTGTATCGCGCAACTTCGGGTCAACTTAGACCAATTAATCGTTGAATAATTATTCCCACTTTTATCTTTGATCATCGTTTGCACGTTACCGTGACTTTTAATTTAGGAGCACCAGACCAGTCGTTTTCTCATAACAAACTTCTCATGAATGATCTACTCGAGACGCTCTCCACCCATGACCTTCGTGTCCCACTCAGACACTCTATTTTGTGCTTCATTTTTTTCGCATAATTTTTGGGTCAATTTAGGCCGATTAATTATCTACCGTAAACCCTGATTTATTTTCCAATTTAATTTTGGGACCTGACATCGATCCAACCTGTCAATCCGAAGTATGGACGTGGCCCATATGAAGCCTACTACCCACATGACACTTGTGTCCCATTTATTGGAGTTCCTGCATATTACTTATTTATCCGTGATTTTAAATACCTATTTAAATCCAATTATTGCCTCATGTCCGATTTTGACCCGATCCGGCTCGACCGAACCCAAACCCAAGCTCCATGTTGTCCTCTCATGACTACCAAACACCCCACATAATTTTTCTATTTTTTCTATTTTGAAAATACCTCCCTCTTTTAAATAATATCTCTATCTCTCTCTCTTTCTCTCTCTCTCTCTCTCTCTCTCTCTCTCTCTCTCTCTCTCTATATATATATATATATATATATATATATATATATATATATGTATATGTATGTATAAAAACATATATCGCTCTCTCTCTCACTTTACACCTACACTCCCCCCCTCCACCTCACAGCATACACCCCCCTTGGACCGACCTCTCTCTCTCCCTCTTCAATAATATCTCTCACTCTCTCTCCTTCTATATTATTATACACACACACTCATTTAATTATAACTCCCTCTCTCTCTATCTCTTTACATTCAAAAACACACACCCCTCACTCGGCCGACCTACTCTACCCATGGCCGACCACCACTACAACCACAACCTCCATCTTCTTCTCCTTCTCTTCTTCATCATCCACATCACAACATCATCAAGTTCACCACCATCACCATTGCTATCGTCACCACCACCTTTTACCACCTCCACCCACGCACGACGGCCGTCGGGTCTCCGCCACCACCGACGAACGCCGGCGCAGCACGTGCGCCAGGCCAGCGCGGTCCCTCCCCCGCGGCCAGTGCGGCATGTAGCAAGCGGCAGCAGCAGTGCGCATGCACGCGCGCGCAAACGCGCGCTGCCGCGGTGGCCGTGCGCCACCACGTGGTTGGCTCGCCCCCGCGAGCTCCCCACGCCTCCGACGAACTCATGAGACCCCCCTGGGTGCATCGCCTCCCTCCTCAGCGCGACGTATAGCCGATTCGTGCGTTTGGCACGGGTTCCCGTCGTGACGAGCTCGGAAACAAAGTTGAAATGGCGTCCCGTCGCAGCAACTTCACGCACGTTTTTCGAGAGATCCGACCGTTGGATCGACAAACTCCTTGCTCCGTCGCAATCTTGGTATATAGCACTTCACTCCCCTTAATTTTTGTGCATTAATTTTGTCGTTTGATACCCCAAAACTGGCCACCAAGTTGACATTTTAAATTGAACTGTTTTTGGACAGTTTCGTGGAGTCGACTTCGTCAGCTCGTAACTCCGCCGTTGCAGCTTCGGTTGGCGTGCTACCAGTTTCTGTGCGCAGCTGTTATAACCCTCTTCATGTCTCCTTTAAGTTTTATTTCATTATAAGCATGTTTGGTTGGTCGAATTCGACGCCAAAGTTGGCCGTCCGAATTCTTTAATTTGCACTTGTTAAATTCCATTTTTGAACCCGGGACTCCAGATTCAATTTCTGAAACCACTAGTAGACTCGTGGCATCGTTCTGGCATATTTTAATATAAAGTTTGCTTGATTTGGAGAACGTGGGCCCTGGCACGTATTTCGGTGCAAAGCGGGTCCCACTTTTTGCGTCAACGTGTCACTTTGAGATCGGCTCATCGGAATCCTATTTCGGATATATCGTTGAGTTCGTATCGTCATTCTGGACTCGTTGACATATAATTTGCTGAGTTTTGAAGACATTTGCTCCAGCACGTATTTCGGTACAAACCGGATTCTAAATGTCCGCGTCAACATTTCATTTTGAGATGGGCACATCGAAATCCTATTTCGGACATACCGTTGGGTTCGTATCATCATTCTGGATTCGTAGACAAATAATTTGCTAGGTTTTCTAGACTTCTATCCTGACACGTTTTTCGGTGCAAAGTGTGTCCAACGGCGGACATCATTTTGATCCAAAATTACTGTTTTGCCCCTGTGTCTAAATTGGACTTATGGGTAGGCTATCCTAGCTAATTTGACCGTTCTGGACACGTTGGTAATATTTATTTTATCATCCGACAACATCTGTAGATTTTGCTTTGTATCATCCTTAATTTGTAATTAATTATTTTTCTAGGAATTGTTACTTTCTGTTTTTGAATTTTTATATATATTTTAATTGCTGTAAAAATCTGGAAAAATTTGTATTTAAATACTATGTTAATTTAGCTAATTTACTATAAATTTTTAAGCATTTAATAAGTACTTTTGGTATTTTATAAAAATAGGAAAACAGAACTCATTTTCAGTATATTTATGTTTGTTGATTTTTAATAAATATTTTTGAAGGTTTATAAATCCCATAAAAATTATTATAAATTTCTATAATTAACAAGGATCATTTTCGTACTTTATTTTATGTATATTTGAGCTTTTTGTCTATCTCAAAAATTATTGGAACTCAATGTACAGTTTGATTTATTTATTGAATAATTACGACTTTCAATATTTTGTGTTATTTTGAGTTATAGACGTATTGGACCTTATCCCGCACTAGTGCAAAGACCCTAGGAAAATTAGTTTGGATATAGTGGCACTCCATATTAGACTTTTATGCTATGTCCCCATTTAGCTAGTATCCAGTTAGGAGTCGTATCACACCACTAGTGTAATATTGAACATAGCTTAGAACTGAGTTTGTATATCATTATTGATAGGACACCAGGCATCTATATCTTCGTACTAGTATTCTTGCTTTGCTCGAGGCAAGTACATCTGTAAACTCATTTACTGTCTTTTAATGCTAGAACATGTATTAACCATGTTAAAATACTGATCCTTGAGGTAGCAAGTTAAATCTTCACATGTACTTTCAGTACCTGTCATAATTAGGATAGTTCTTATATCTTCACATGCTTCTTACTGGTTCTCAGTACATGTTCTACTATATTTTATACTGCTCTCAGTACCTACCATGCTTATAATGTTTCAAGTATCTTTCACATGCTTTATACTGTTCTCGTATCACTCACATGTTAATAAAAACGGGTTAAGGAAAAACTGTTAGTAGTGTACGTGATCACGACCCCCTTCTCCGTATGTATTTACCGCGCACGGTAACATTCTATATGTAACTTTGTCGTAGGTTCTGATCCCGCATTTGTGTATGGATATACACCGATGCCGTTCGTACACGTATGTGCATGCCAGAAAAACTTGATATATACCGCTGTACATCCTATTCACTTATTGATCGATCATATACATGCTACGATTTTAAACTTTTAAACAAATATATGTTGTCATTTCTAAAAAGAACCAATTAAACCAAGATATGCCATGTTCCCTATGTTACTATGATACCGTGATCCCAGTTGTACCATGAGGCCATGTTTCCAGTATTTCTTGTTTTATAGACTTATCACACCATGTTTCTTGTCGTACATCTCTTTCATTATATATTCAGTACTTTAGTTGTAGAGGTTGTACTTGCTCCCGTCCTGACAGGATAACGTTGTAGGTATACTTTCCGAGGAGGAAACGCTATGTGTTACATATTATGGCACTGATTTTGAGGACTTGGCCTTAGCTCCAGAAGAGGCCCCAGCGGGGAACCTTGCTTAGATATCTTTCATGTGTTTTGAGACTTAGATTTTGGTCTGTACTTATATTTGGATACTGGACTTTGTCTCCAGTTAGATACTTTGGAAGTGAATTATTTAGTCTGTGCTTATTTTACCTTCGTTTATAGATGTTGTGTTGTGATGAACCATTAAATATGATTTTAGAACTGTTAGCAGCTTAGATCCTTTATTGTCTATTCTTAGAACAGCTTACTACGCTTTAACCAAGCGTAGGCTGGACATGGCTCGGCCCGGCCTAACAATTTGGGTAACGGGTCGTGACATGTTTTTAGTGGTGCCCCCATGCAGGTCCAGACTTAAATTGTTTGGTTACACCAAACATGCCTGCAATTAGGATCTATGACAACTTGTTAATACTAAGAACAACAATTAGAACACCTAGAGGATATCTAGGATTGCAACATAGGAAAACTCGTCACAACATAGGACCGTTAACTGTATTTATATCTTGTTTGAAATTCAGTGGGTTATAATTTTGACCATGATAGTACCCTTGGGATGACCCATGAGGATCTTACTCTAATATTACCTCAAAATCTGTTTTCACTTATTTTTATTTGCTCTTCCTTAAATTCGTTGTTAAAATTGATTTTTGATTTTCGTTGTTAACTTTGATCTTGCGTCGTGATAAATTTTGTGGATTGAATTGTGATATATCCTGATAAAGTAAACGTCTGCTTTATTTATGGAGTTTAGAATTTATCGCAGCCATATTAGCTGGTATGACAAAAACATAGAGCCTGATTTCGGATATACTTATCCTAGTTATGGAATTTAGATTTTCTCGCAGCCATACCGGTTGGCGTGGCGAGGATTCTAGATAACATGATTATAGGGTGTATACTATAGTTATGACTCTATCGTTTATTGCATATAAGCTTACTGGTGTGGCAAAAATTCTGGCAACATGATTTCAGGAAGACGTGTATGGTTATCAGATCATACCTCAGCTTGGTTTACTTCGTTATGACCGATTGAGCAAGAATAAATTCTTATTATCATTCTTCTCCGTCTTGACTAGCTCTGTCATATCTACATCTACAACTAGGATTACAGGTTCTCTAGGACTCTCCAATAGGATTGCTTTTGCGTTATTTTTTGGACATAATTATTTTTGTGTTCCATCTTTCCTATGACTTGACTAAACTCTTTTTCGTTAACCTCTTGGGTAATTTTTCTCGTTATGCATCTCGTTGTCTCCGTACCATTCTTGGAGATATTCCAATAAACTTTCCTGTCTTGCTTGACCCTTTAACTTGTTTGGACACTGTTATGGATTGCTTGACCCAATCTTAGGCCTTATTACCTTCTATTTGATAGACGACCGAAATAGCCAAACCTTGTTAACTGATTCTGTAGTATAACTATAGATGTATTGTGTGTTTGTGATAAATACTTTTCCTAGTAATTGGTTAGATTAAGCTTATAGGACAAGTATGGGTGACTGACTATAGTAGACTTGGAAACCATTAAGAACGATTGTATTGATAGTATGACTCGATGATAGGGTATCTAAGATGGAATAATGAGATATTATACTGTTGTGATTACAGAATGAGGATCCGAATCATGTACTTACAAATTGAGGATTTAGCATTTGTAGAATTTTGGTTGGTTATCTATAGCTGATTACATGTGATTAGATGGCAGATCGATATATGGATTAATATAGAATAAGTTAGAATGAGATATAATATTGCGTACGAGATCGGAAAGATATCGGTTAAAAAGACAAGGAACGAGGCAAAGACATATGTACATTGGTAATTAATAAATCGGGAATTTTGAAATCGATGATTTATATTCGGAGGACTTGTTGAGTAAAAGAAGAAGGCTCTACGCCAAGGATAAGAATTGAACGTATGATTTCAAGAAGAAACTATAGGAAAGGATTGGCGACAAATAATGCAAAGGGCCAGTGGATTGATAGAATATGGATACTTAGGATACGACAAGGAAATCAAGTATTTACAATTGAGGTTGGAAATATGATTGATGATTAAGCATTTTAGGCTTATAGACATGTCCAGAGAATGACCTATATTTTAGGGTATACGTTAATCTTCCATGTTAGTATGAAAGATTCTAAAGGATATATGACGTAGTTATGAAAGAAGGACCATTGTTGAACCTGAACCAAAAAGATTGTAAGGAGAAACAGAAGAGATGATTACAAAGGTAGCAGATTGAGTATCGTAGCCAGAGCAGCTACATGTTATAGTTTGACCTATTGGATGATTTTTAATTTCGAGGACGAAATTCTTGTAAGGTGGGTAGGATGTAAGTCCCCTGAATTTCAAGACTATTTTAAATTTTCTAAATGAATTATTTTTGATAAATATATTATTATTTAATTATTTTGATCATTAATGTACATTTCCGTAACTTTGACTTCTGGAGCGTCAGGGATGCCAATCTCTGTAAACTCTCTTTACAAGTTTTTAAGTAGACAAGATTATCTTCGTTTTGATATATCGAGTCCCACTTAAATTCGTTCCCTTGTGCTCTTTTTGTATCGCGCAACTTCGGGTCAACTTAGACCAATTAATCGTTGAATAATTATTCCCACTTTTGTCTTTGATCATCGTTTGCACGTTACCGTGACTTTTAATTTAGGAGCACCAGACCAGTCGTTTTCTCAGAACCAACTTCTCATGAATAATCTACTAGAGATGCTCTCCACCCATGACCTTCGTGTCCCACTCAGACACTCTATTTTGTGTTTTATTTTCTTCGCACAATTTTCGGGTCAATTTAGGCCGATTAATTATCTACCGTAAAACCTGATTTATTTTCTAATTTAATTTTGGGACCCGACATCGATCCAACCTGTCAACCAGAAGTATGTACGTGGCCCATATGAAGCCTACTACCCACATGACGCTTGTGTCCCATTTATTAGAGTCGCCGCATATTACTTATTTACCCGTGATTTTAAATACCTATTTAAATCCAATTATTGCCTCATGTCCGATTTTGACCCGACCCGGCTCGACCGAACCCAAACCCAAGCTCCCTGTTGTCCTATCATGACTACCAAACACCCCACATAATTTTTCTATTTTTCCTATTTTGAAAATACCTCCCTCTTTCAAATAATATCTCTATCTCTCTTTATATATATATATATATATATATATATATATATATATATATATATATATATATATATATATATATATCACTTTACACCTACACCCCCCCCCCCCCTCCACCTCACAGCATACATCCCCCCCTTGGACCGACCTCTCTCTCTCCCTCTTCAATAATATCTCTCACTCTCTCTCATTCTATATTATTATACACACACTCATTTAATTATAACTCCCTCTCTCTCTCTTTACAATCAAAAACACACACACAACCCCCCTCACTCGGCCGACCTACTCTACCCATGGCCGACCACCACTACAGCCACAACCTCCATCTTCTTCTCCTCCTCTTCTTCATCACCCACATCACAACATCATCAAGTTCACCACCATCACCATTGTTATCGTCACCACCATCTTTCACCACCTCCACCCCCGCGCGACGGCCGCCGGGCCTCCGCCACCACCGGCGACCGCCGGTGCAGCACGTGCGCCAGGCCAGCGCGGTCACTCCCCCGCGGCCAGCGCGGCATGCAGCAAGCGGCAGCAGCAGTGCGCATGCACGCACGCGCAAACGCTCGCTGCCGTGGTGGCCGTGCGCCACCACGTGGCCGGCCCGCCCCCGCGAGCTTCCCACGCCTCCGACGAACTCAGGCGACCCCCCTGAGTGCATCACCTCCCTCCCCGGCGCGACGTATAGCCGATTCGTGCGTTTGGCACGGGTTCCCGTCGTGACGAGCTCGGAAACAAAGTTGAAATGGCGTCCCGTCGCAGCAACTTCGTACATATTTTTTGAGAGATCCGACCGTTGGATTGGCGGACTCCTTACTCCGTCGCAATCTCGGTATATAGCACTTCACTTCCCTCAATTTTCGTCCGTTAATTTTGTCATTTGATACCTCAAAACTGGCCACCAAGTTGACACTTTAAATTGAACTATTTTTGGACAGTTTCGTGGAGCCGACTTCGTCAGCTCGTAACTCCGCCGTCGCAGCTTCGGTTGGCGCGCTACCAGTTCCTGTGCGCAGCTGGTATAACCCTCTTCCCGTCTCCTTTAAGTTTCGTTTCATTATAAGCACGTTTGGTTGGTCGAATTTGACGCCAAAGTTGGTCGTCCGAATTCTTTAATTTGCACTTGTTAAATTTCATTTTTGAACCCGGGACTTCGGATTCAATTTCTGACACCACTAGTAGACTCGCGGCGTCGTTCTGGCATATTTTTATATAAAGTTTGCTTGATTTGGAGAACGTGGGCCCTGGTACGCATTTCGGTGCAAAGTGGGTCCCACTTTTCGCGTCAACGTGTCACTTTGAGATCGGCTCATCGGAATCCTATTTCGGATATACCGTTGAGTTCGTATTATCATTCTGGACTCGTTGACATATAATTTGCTGAATTTTGAAAATATTTGCTCTGGCACGCATTTCAGTGCAAACCGGATTCTAAATGTCCGCGTCAACGTGTCATTTTGAGATCGGCACATCGGAATCCTATTTCGGACATACCGTTGGGTTCGTATCATCATTCTGGATTCGTGGACATATAATTTGTTAGGTTTTGTAGACTTCTATCCTGACACATTTTTCGGTGCAAAGTGTGTCCAACGGCGGACATTATTTTGACCCAAAATTACCGTTTTGCCCCTGTGTCTAAATTGGACTTATGGATAGGTTATCCTAGCTAATTTGACCGTTCTGGACACGTTGGTGATATTTATTTTATCATCCGACAACATCTGTAGATTTTGCTTTCTATCATCCTTAATTTGTAATTAATTACTTTTCTAGGAATTGTTACTTTCTATTTTTGAATTTTTATATATATTTTAATTGCTGCAAAAATTGGAAAAAATTGTATTTAAATACTATGTTAATTTATCTAATTTATTATAATTTTTTTAACATTTAATAAGTACTTTTGGTATTTTATAAAAATAGGAAAACAGAACTCATTTTTAGTATATTCATGTTTGCTGATTTTTAATAAATATTTATGAAGGTTTATAAATTCCAAAAAAATTAGTATAAATTTCTATAATTAACAAGGATCATTTTGGTACTTTATTTTATGTATATTTGAGCTTTTTGTCTATCTCAAAAATTGTTGGAACTCAATGTACATTTTGATTTATTTATTATATTTTGTGTTGTTTTGAGTTATAGGCGTATTGGACCTCACCCCGCACTAGTGTAAAGACCCTAGGAAAATTAGTTTGGATATAGTGGCACTCCACGTTAGACTTTTATGCTATGTTCCTACTTAGCTAGTATCCAGTTAGGAGTCGTGTCACACCACTAGTGTAATATTGAACATAGCTTAGAACTGAGTTTGTATATCATTATTGACAGGACACCAGGCATCTATATCTTCATACTAGTATTCTTGCTTTGCTCGAGGCAAGTACATCTGCAAACTTATTTACTGTCTTTTAATGCTAGAACATGTATTAACCATATTAAAATACTGATCCTTGAGGTAGCAAATTAAATCTTCACATGTTGTATTACTTTCAGTACCTGCCATGATTAGGACAGTTCTTATATCTTCACATGCTTCTTACTGGTTCTCAGTACATGTTCCACTATATTTTATAATACTCTCAGTACCTACCATGCTTATAATATTTCCAGTATCTTTCACATGCTTTATACTGTTCTCGTATCACTCACATGTTAATAAAAACGGGTTAAGGGGAAACTGTTAGTAGTGTACGTGATCATGATCCCCTTCTCTGTATGTATTTATCGCGCCCGTAGGTTCTGATCCCGCGTTTGTGTATGGATATACACCGATGCCGTTCGTGCACGTATGTGCATGCAAAAAAAACTTGATATGTACCGCTGTACTTCCTATTCATCTATTGACCGATCACGTACATGCTACGATTTTAAACTTTTAAACAAATATATGTTGCCATTTCTAAAAAGAACCAATTAAACCAAGATATGCCATGTTCCCTATGTTACTATGATACTGTGATCCTAGTTGTACCATGAGGCCATGTTTCCAGTATTTCCTGTTTTATAGACTTATCACACCATATTTCTTGTCGTACATCTCTTTCATTATATATTCAGTACTTTAGTTGTAGAGGTTGTACTTGCTCCCGTCCTGACAGGATAACGTTGTAGGTATACTTTTCGAAGAGGAAACGCTATGTGTTACATATTATGGCACTGATTTTGAGGACCTGGCCTTAGCTCCAGAAGAGGCCCCACGGAAAACCTTGCTTAGATATCTTTCATGTGTTTTGAGACTTAGATTTTGGTCTGTACTTATATTTGGATACTGGACTTTGTCTCCAGTTAGATACTTTGGAAGTGTATTATTTAGTCTGTGCTTATTTTACCTTCGTTTATAGATATTGTGTTGTGATGAACCTTTAAATATGATTTTAGAACTGTTAGCAGCTTAGATCCTTTATTATCTATTCTTAAAACAGCTTACTACGCTTTAACCAAGCGTAGGCTCACTACCAAAATAAGTCATATCAGCGACGTATTTAGCGACTCCAAGAAAGTACGTCGCTAATTTTGGGGGGTTTAGCGACGTTTATATAAGACGTCGCTGTTTATCGCCAACAGCGACTAATAGCGACGTCTAGCGGCTACAATTTGTTAAATGGGAACCTGCGTCGCAAGTTCGTCGGTACCTGTCGCTGATATAGCGACGTGTAGCGATGCATTTTAAGAAGCGTCGCCGTTTATTAAATATCAGTGACGTTTAGCGACTTCCTATAAGGACGTCGCTAATCGTTTTATATAGCCAGCGAGGGTTTCCTTTTCGATCATTCACAAATTTTTTCCCTCAATTTTTTGCGCGCTCCTCCTCCGCGACGCTCCTCCGGCGATTTCCCTCCTCCGGCCGCCTCCTCCGCGGCGCTCCTCCGGCGATCTCCCTCCTCCGACCTCCTCCTTCTCCTCCTCCCCCTTCCTCAGGTAGCTCCTCCTTCTCCTCCTCCTCCTTCCTCAGGTAGCTCCTCCCCAGTTTCTCCTCGTCTACTAGCTCTCTCTCTCGCTTCTAGTTCGTATCCACGTGTCACGCCTCGCTTCCGTAGGAACGATCGTCCTCGCTAAGGCGTGATGCCGTACGAGCCTAATTGCGCTCGTGCAAGGCAGTTTTATAACGGCCGATTACATCGGCGACGACGGGGTCGTTGCACAGAAGTCCCAAGCAGAAATATTGAAACATGCAGCGGAATTTAAGAACAAGTACACATGAACACAAGTCATTCAAAAGAAGCTCTTTATTGATATTGATTACAAGATTACATTTGTGGTCGCAAGGCCAAATTACAAGTCTCTCGTGCTCACTTTTCTCTCATTTTACAAGTCACTCTGCTCTCTCTTATCTCTCGATACAAATGCTTGAACCAGCGGAAGCTTCGGAAGGCGATGTCC
Organism: Iris pallida; assembly: GCA_029216955.1. Lineage (NCBI taxonomy): Eukaryota > Viridiplantae > Streptophyta > Magnoliopsida > Asparagales > Iridaceae > Iris > Iris pallida. The sequence continues at coordinate 16,179,857 of JANAVB010006599.1, read as the reverse complement.
ATACATTATGTCCTGTATAAGTCTTCGGTCCACGCAGCCGCACGCTTCGGGTCGCCAAGGAACTCCGTGCCTCGACGCATCCAAGCGAGCTCCGCGCCACGAGCTTCTACCTGTGCCTGCACATGAACACTGTGTGGGTGTCAGTACTCAACTGTACTGGTGGAGTGAGCTTCTCGCCCACCCATACATAACCGACACGTTCATTTACTTTGTGCAGCTTAAGTCCCTTTCGATTGTCTTTCTAGTCTTGCCTTAGGATCAGTTTTAAGACTTGACGTCTAACCAACTCGATGTGCAACGACAGGGTCGTACTATAATATCGACGTGTATTTCGATTAAGGCAGTACCTTATCCCTAGGTACTTGACCAAACTTCAACTCGGGAAGGCAGGGTCGTGCCACATTCTATTCGCAACTGAGACATATTCAAGACAATGCTATGCCAAGGAGTAACTTACGCGAACTCAGCCGTGCCAAGACCTTTACTTAAACTTCAGCGCCACTAGACCAATTCTCGTGCCAACGATTCAAGTGCCAAGGACGGCAATGGGATGACTCGTGTAGGCCGTGCCTCTAGACCTTGCTTAGACTTGTCCGTGCTTCGAGATTGAGGCCGCGCCTCACAACATATCAAGACTTATCATGCTGCCGCCTTGCGGCCCTTCTATTCGACTCATGAACCAACTTAGACAAGACTTGCCAAACCTAGCATCGATCTCATGGACATCCCGACGCCAATCTATCGTGCCAAGCACGGTGCCTATGCTGCAGCCCAGTCTTAGGCCCAGACCTTGTGTTATCGACTAGACCTGCATTCAAGCTCTAGACTCAATCCAAAGGCATACGTACACGCGGTGTGCCACTATTGCCGACACATCTACATGAGTGGTCACTAGCAATTTCAAGCTATCTTGGACATGGCTCGTGGGATATCTACCTGTACCAACACGGGTAGCTAGCCTGGTGGGGTGGAACTCTCCCATACGGTCATCCAGCATCCTACTTTGAGCCACACTCGCTTCTCCCAGGCTGAATGATCCCAGCGCCCCGGTGATCACTCGAGAAGACTACACCTTGTCGACAAGTTGCCCAATGACCATGCATACTCGATCTATCCAGTCTATCCAGTCCTTTCTTAACATGACCATGCATTCCTTCTTTCTATCAAGACTTAGCGAGACTTCCAAGCCGCGGGACCGATCTCGTGTGCGGGACATATCAAGACTTAGCGAGACTCCCAAGCCAGGGGACCGATCTCGTGTGCGGGACATATCAGGACGTAGCGAGACTCCCAAGTAGCAGGATCGATCTCGGCGACAACCAGTCGCGTTGACTTCCTTTGTTCGTGGCAAGCTTTTCACTAAACTGACCACAACTCGTGCCTTAGACAGACCTGGTTCTCTAGGCGATGCTATCGTTCAAGTCATATACTTATACGACGAGCCTTGTTCTCAAGGGACTACGCGACTTGACAACCGCAGATAGAGCGAGACAGTGCTAGAAATGGCTTCGATAGCCCAGCACAATTCTTGTCTAACTTATTCGGGCAACGACTCGACGAGCAAGGGCTGCGCTGAGCTACGGGTCGAGGGAACGTGCTAGGCACGGGGTCGACTTGGACAACCAACTTTTCGGGTGCCTAGACTTAAGCCAATGAGCCGTACGAGACGACTTAACTTGCGGGACGTGCGAAGGCTATGCCAAGCCTTGCGGGACAGGACAATTCAATGCTTTATTAAGCGTTCATGCGGGCGACGCCTATAACTTAGGCTAATTCCAGTGTTGGGACAAAACGACGGGACCGTGCATGCTTTTCAAGCATTCACGCAGGCGACGCCTATGACTTAGGCTATTTCAAGTGTCGGGGAAACTTAACAACTTAAGCCAACTTCCTCCTCCCAAGCCACGGGATCGAAGGATCGTGTGTCATTTGAAAGCACGCTGAGCCGACTTCTATGTTGACCGTGGGACCATTTTCCATATTCTAGGACATTCCGACCCGACGGGATTAGTCCCTTAGCTATATTGGTGCGTAGCTTTTAGATTAGCCTACCAGTGCAAGTTGAAAACATGCGTATTATTAAGTGAAGGCTAAGATGAGGCAAGTTCACCGAAACTACCCCACTTGTGTGAGGAGTCGCCTCGGACGAGCGAGCCTTCGAGCAGCCGTTGCAAGGCTAAGTTCCAACGCCGTCGGCGTTTCGATCCCTCCGATTGACTTTGCGGGACAGGGCACTACAACATACACCACTCAGAACAAGTCTCGTCCTCGAGACTTTCCTGAAGGCAAGCCATCCTACCATTTCCATGGCCAAGACTTAATCGAGCCTAGACACGGGACTATAACAGTCGAGCGAGATACGCCTACGTGTTTCCTTGAGTTCGAGCCACGCTCGTACTATTATCGTTCTTTTCGTTAACATGATTCAAGATCTCGACACACTCCCATCTTTCAAGTCTTGCTTGAACTCATTGTATCACTTGGCTGGATCGTGCACGCATTCCAAGCGTCCCCAAAATACATGCATTCAGCCAAGCCGCATGATAGAGAATTTGTCATTCTCACTCGAGTTGTCTCGTGCACATACCCAGGCGTCCCTGAAATATATGCATGTCAGCCGAGTCTCCTGAGCAAGGTTTCCTACGTTCGTGATTCATGCTATCCGTTCAAACCAATCCTCAAGATCAATTCTTCGATTGATAACTCTGCACAGGGGCATTTCGCCTAACTGCTAGGCCAATCTTTACGAGGCTAAGTCAATGTCAGGATTGAAATCATAGTTCCCCAACAATAATGCCAACACTGACCCCAATCCTAGGGTCAAACCAGGTTCGGTAATACGGGGTTTTCTACCCAAGCTCGCGTCACTCAGATTTCTAAACATCAAGCTGTAGAAGCATGGAATTTCACAACCAGAAAGCCCATGCGCCAGACACTACATACGCCAGAGCTCGGACAAAATAATTCACAGCAAAAATAACAGATATAGACAGGGAAAGAGAATTTTTTATTTCACATATAAAAGTCTATTACATGTCTAGAGAAGGTGGTACAAAAGGAGAATTTCTACAAAGGAAAGATCCCAAGTCTACGACCAGCAGCCACCATGCGCCTCAAAACAGGCGCAGCAGTCACCATGCGCCTCCAGTCAGGCACAGCAGTCACCATGTGCCTCCAGTCAGGCGCAGCAGTCACCATGCGCCTCCAGTCAGGCACAGCAGTCACCATGCGCCTTCAACCTGGCACATCCCACCATGCGCCCTCAGCAAGGCGTATCCTTTTCAGCAGCTCAGTTATGTGCATCCCCAGTTAAGTGCCGCTCTTCCAGCCAGGCTCACATGGCCGAGCAGGATAAGGGTGGCATTTAACCCCCCCCATCCAGAGAAAGAGCCTCAAAAGCCAAAGAAAGACGGTCGGGGCACCGCCATTCCGATCTACGGCCCTTCCGGAACAACGGAGACGAGGCCCGAGCATCCCTATCTTTGGATGCAACATGCACCTTCCGCCTGCCTCGGAAGCCCTCGACTCCGTCTTTTGGATGTAACAGTCACCTTCAAGTGCATCAATGACGACATGGCGTCTCATCTTCACCCTCGGGAGCACTTCGTCAACAGAATGCACTCGAGTACCCAAGATTCATGTTGGAAGTACGTGAGAGAACGAGAAGCAAACCTTCTCTCTATGCTACTATTTATAGGCCGGACAGATCAAACCCACGCGCCAAGTGGATGGCTCTCCGAATTCTGTGCAATGAACTTGAATTTAATGGATGAACCGGACGCCTCGAATTCAGCCAAACGGCTATTCAAAGCACTCGAGGAACGAAACAGCCGCACGCGCCCTTCGACTTCAGGCGCATCACACAGACGCGCCCTTCAGAACCAAGCGCATCACTGAGGATGCGCCCTCATGCGTCCCCATACCCAGTGGAACGCCAATCGATGCGCCCCCTCAGCTGTCCATCGAATGTCAGAAACATTAAATGCTGAACTGACAGAGTTGGCAGCACACCTTCCAAAGTCTGAACGTTTGACAGCTTTTTCAGAAAACGAAGCATCGGCAACGTCATCATCATCATGACTTTACTCCGACGGCTACTGCCACGTGGCCACTCAACCGCCCGCATGCGCCTCTGCAGCCATGCGTCCAAATCTGCATACGCCTCAAAAGCCATGCACCTCAGACTCTTCACTGATCCCTAAAGACAGAAGAAAAGTCTCCATTTGAAGCTCTGCATGTGCCTCAAAAGCCATGCGCCCCAGACTGTTCTCTGATCCCAAAAGACAGAAGGAAAGTCGCCTGCATCGCCTCAAAAGCCATGCGCCCAGAATGGTTCGTGACTCCTAAAGGTTACGAGCCAAAGTCTCCTCATGCGTCCAATCCTAGGCGCATCCTACCAGGTCATTCCCTCCCACCAAATCCGAGATCTCCGAGCCATGGGTCGATGACACGTGTCCTTTGACTCAACTCATCCAAGATCTCAGCAACAGAAAGATCTTCTTCTCTGCTACGTGCCGGCTCACAACAGCAACATGAAGAAGTCAACCCCTCGATCAGGGCGCATCACCCATGCGCCTCCATCAGCAATCTCCATGTGGCGTCCCCACGTACCGGCGCATCCTACATATGCGCGCATGAGCAGCCAACCTGTCCAGCTATAAATAGAGGGATCATTTCCTTCTTCCATACTTACCTACACACGGACAAGACAGAGAACACCCAACGAAGGAACATATCACCAGAGAGGCAGATACAGACACTCAACGTCTTCCTCCTCTCAGCCAGCTCCAGCACCCAGAGCAATCCAAACCTTCAGAGAACCGATAACCGTCGTCAGCTCGTCAACGGAGTCAACGCATTACCACTCGCTCTATCGGCACAAGGGACCCAGATAAACAAAAGTGTACTCCTAGGACTACGTCTAAGTCCTATATTATAACACTGTTCTGTTTGTATTGAAATTTGTAATCAAACAATTTTAATGGCAAACAAGCTGGCGACTCTGCCGGGGACCTCTTTCTCCTCCACCGAGAAAGTCGTGTCGCAAGCCGACGACGTGAAGGTGGGCTCCTTCCACAAGACGCTGGTCGTACGCATCAATCAACAGGCGTATGAGGAGTTCATATCTGAAGGCAGTGCGAGTCCTTCGAAGCGGCTGCCGAAGCCGAAGAAGACCCGCCGAGTCTGGGTGCGCAAGGTCGACGCCTCGGGCACCACCACCAAAGGGGATGCACCAATCCAGCCTTCCCTTCCTGCTGACGTCCTCAGCAACCAAGATGCTCCCGCTAGTGCAGCGTATCTCTCGGGGAAACGTGCGGCTAACCACGTTCCCCAGCCATCTCCCTCTCAGGCGAGGAAGATGCGTCGACGGAGCAGGGGCGCAACCAATGCCCTGCGCATCACCTCTGATGCGCCACAGAAGATCTCTGTCTTTGACAGACTCACTCGCTGTAGTGGCGAGGAGAATTTGGATTCTGAGTACTACGCTCCCCAGCGGCCTGGTACGAAGAAGTCCAAGGTAGCACGGGCCATGCATCCCAAACGTGCTACGCCAGCAACAAGCCAGAAGCATGCGCTCACAATCATGCGCACTGCTGATGGTAAGTTGTACAAGGTCGACTCGAGTGCTGCGGCACCGAGAACGAGCCGACCTTCAAAGCCCTTGTCTCACTTGGGCGCATCTACTGTGTACACAACAAAGTCGAGCAAGGCAAATCCAGTGGTCTTGAACTCCCGCGCCTCCTCCGGCGGTGCGTTTGAGGTCCGTTCAAGTCACTCCAAATGTTGTGGTTCCCCCACTACTGATCGGGATGCCTATTTGGTATTAGATCAGGGGGCGCAGCACTCACCTAACCACCCCGACGTTTGGCCTTGCCATGCGCCTGAAGGGGGTATGAAGGTAGCACTCTCCTCCAACGACCTGCGTAACGTGATCACTCACAAGCGCCGGTCAGGAGAGTCGACCAACAAGCATGATGCGCCTCTCACGGGGCATACTTGTGCGGTGGTCACCATCAACTGTTGTTGCAAGGCGGCAGTACCACCAAGGCAGTCAGTCTTCCAGCGGCTGCAATCATCGACACCCCTCCGACATCGCCTTGGGATGAAGGTGTCAACAGAAGAGGAGCCAAGGGTTGCTTCATGCAACGTGATCTCCAACTCCTCGTCAGTCCGAAAGACGACCGGCAATTCCTTGTCCTCATCCAAAAACCAGCCGAGAAAAACCAAGGCAGCTGTCTCGTCCTCCGGAGTATTCGAAGGCACTCGGTCGAGGAAGAAGTTCTTGGAGGAAGCTGGGGGTAGTCAGACCCTTGTTTTCGAAGACGAAGATGTCCAAAGCACAGCTGCGGGGGATCTTCATCCTCGAGGCGAAGTCAGCCTCCCAGAAGCCCCTCAAAACGAGGGTGTCCCCCAGAACACAGCTGGGGATAGTTCCGGAGACGAAGAGGCCCTTCAAGACGGAGCTGAGGGTAATCAGACCCTTGCAGATATGCCCATCGAGAATGACCTCCAGAACGTGGTTGGGGGTGGCCAAGATAAAACTCCAGGAGAGGCGACTCCCCTACATGAGAGTGAGACCGAGAGCGAAGCCTCAACCAATCCATCCACTCTCGGCCGTGTCATGACAGTATACATGGCTGGGGATGATTCCGAGTCTGATGCGCCGCCGCAGGACATCGTCCAGCGCATAGACACATTAGAGGGAGGACTCAAAACCCTCTCTGCTTCCATGCAAACACTGACTCAAGCGGTGTTTGAAATACGGTCGACCTTGACCCGAACACCTTCGACCGGTCCCCACCCAGGGGCCAATGGGGAGTCGAGTGTATCCCTTCAACGGGTATCCTCAGACACAGACCGCCGAGAAGTACCCCGGACGTCTGAGCCCTCAAATGCTCAACTCCAAGTGGTACCACCTTCCCCGACTCCTAGCTCTACAGAGGATGTGGTCGAAATGATCAAGGACTTGCGGGAGCGCTTTGAGTCCAAGAACAGGCAAGAGGAGCGCCAGAAGATGGGCATCCCCCAACCCTATCCCCTCGAGTGGAACAAAGTAGTTTATCCTCCAAAGTATAAACCACAAATACTGACGCCATACGACAGAAAGGGCTCTCCGCGCCGCTACCTGACGTACTTCCAATCCCAAACGGGGCATCTTCCAAAGGAGGACGCACTCCTCACTAGCATATTCGTCGGAGCATTGAAGGGAGTGGCGTATGACTGGTACTGCAGCCTCCCCGACAATTCCATATCATCCTTCGACGACTTGACGCGCCTCTTCCTCGACCGCTTCTACGACGGCGGGAAGGACATGACGATGGCATCCCTCATAGAGATACGCCAGAAGGAGAAGGAAACAGTTCGGGTGTTCATCAAACGCTTCCGACAGGCCTGCTTCAGACTACCTCCAGGCATGCCGGAACATGCGCTCCTCTCCTCTTGCAGCATGAACATGCTGCCTGCAGTCAAACTCTGGCTCAACTCTATTCCTTCTCCCGACTGGAGCTCCCTGATCATCGAAGCAGAAGCCGCAGAAAAGAAGGCGGCCAATGCACGTCTTCTGGGGGTCAGCTTCCCTGTCTTTGATGACAAGGGGAAAAGGTCTGCAGCCAACAACCCCGGACGTGAGACAAAGGGCAAGCAAGCATTGACTGTTAATGCCTCAAAAGGCGCATCTGTGCCTACTCAGAAGCCTCCACTTGCACTAAGGCCCAAGGAGGTTTATTCGTTCAACGACGAAGACACTCTGCAACTGTTTGAAATACTGAAGCAGGGTGACAAGATCAAGCTACCAGACCCAAAGCGGCCCGATGAAGTTGGGAAAGTGGACAACCCGAGGTACTGTCACTATCATCGGTTTGTCGGACACCCGACCAAGGACTGTTATGTCCTCAAAAATTACATCCAGCGCATGATCAATGTGAATGTAATCTCCGTCGACTACGAAGAGAAGACGGTGTCAGCCAATATGGTGTCACTCCAGTTCGGCACCTTGCCGCCAACTACCTCACAAGATGGCGTTGTCCCCATTCCTAAGGCGACAATGGAGGTGGTTAACTTACCACCTACCCATGACAATATGAGTGGACTCACCACATCTCGAGGAGAGGTCCTATGGGTCCACCCCGACCTCGTCTCCGAGGTGACTCAATCGGAGGCACGTCCTACCTCCAAATCCAAAGGCAGGAAGATCAAGTCTTGCCGTATGGTCTCTTCTTCAACAGAAGAGGCACTTCCTGTGCAGACGCGTGCACAACAGAACGCCCAACCCGGCAAAGCTGCCGCCGAGGTAGTGCCTCCTTGCACCGTCCCTGCTGTCCAGGAAGAGGGCCCGTCTAAGCCCTCAGCAGCCAATAAGCAGAAGCAGGTGGAGGCTCGTTTTGACAGACCTCTACGAAAGGATAATGCTTCGGGGCTAGCCAAGCCCCACAACTTCGACATACTGGCACAACTGGCCAGTACTCCTGTCCGTCTATCTTTGTTCGAGCTCCTGCATTTTTCCAAAGACTCCCGAGAAGCTCTCTGCGAAGCTCTGAAGGATGCCGAATCATTTCTCAGTCAGGTCAAGCAGCCTGAAGACCTCCCAACTACTTGTGCGCACTGTCATTGTGTGGATGAAGTTATCCCAAACATAACTTTCACCCAACAAGATATGCTGCTCAAGCACCACCGACATAACCGGCCGCTGTATTATACAGGGTATATCGGTTCAGTCAAGGTGAACCGGATTCAGATCGATCCGGGGTCTTCTCTCAGCATCATTCCGAAGGCGCTGTTATCAATACTGGGGATCCCAATGTACCGGCTGGCGCCCTCCAACACAACCATCAGTGGCTTCAACGCCAGCAAAAGCGTGCCACTGGGCAAAATTCGACTAAAGTGTCACATCGGTAACCTCAAAACTAAGGTGACCTGCTATGTTGTGGATGTCGAGGTCAACTACAACATCCTGCTCGGTCGACCATGGCTACGTAAGTACATGGTGGTGCCCTCCACGCTCCACCAATGCATGAAATATGTATCCACCAACGACGTCATCCGAACGGAGTTCGCAGACATCGATCCTTTCAAAGGGATTGAAGCCTACTTCATCGATTCCGACTTATGCAAGTCACTTGACGAGGAGGAAGCTAATGATGCTGATGACGAGGCAGAGACGGCAGCTGACCCGGATATGGAGCCTGAGATGACTTCCGATGCCCCTTTGAAGATCCAACTCAAGGGCAAACCGCCCTAGAAGGTGCCTCCAATGAGCATCAAGCTACCAGGAAAAGCACCAACTCCTGAAGCTCCCCTGAAGATATGCCTCAAGGGAAAGCCGCCTCAAACATCGGCTCCCCTGGTGGCAAAATTACAGGGGAAGGCACCAATCACTGGAGGCGCAGTTGAGGCACCACTGAAGGTGCGTCTTAAGGGCAAGCCGTCGCAGTCATCCAAGATGCCAGGGAGGGCTCACATAACCCTCTCGGACCCCAAAATCAAAGCTATGGTGGACTCTCCTGATCCAACCCCAGTGCTTACAGATGAGGAGCTTGACGAATATATCTCTGCTGATGTAGATGCACCCTCCTTAGACAATGTAATCCCACGGGATAAAATATCGTATTTTATCAATAATAGAGCGTCTTTTAATTATTCTTGTCTTCCACATTGGAATGCCATGTATACATTAGATAACGCTCTACGGTCGTTGCAAACACAAATAACGACCGCACATCATGTAAATCGAGTAGTCCCGTCTCAAGGAGTCTGTTACATAGTCCCTCCACGAAGTCGAGACGAAAAATCCATCATCTTCGACAAGGTCGAGCGTCATCAGGACCTCCCGCCACTCAAGCCAGAACCAGATGCCGGCAGAATGCAACTCTATCGGTACACGGATAAGGCAAAGTATCTCATCCAAAAGATGGGCTACGATCTGAAAAGCAATAAAGGCCTAAACTACGGCAAGGGTCGGCGTCTCCCTCTTCGGCTTCCAACACCTAAAGGAAAGCCGCAGGACTATTACAATCGAACTCGACGGGGGGTAGGCTATGTCACGCCGCCATCAACTCCAGAGAGTTCAGACGCAGAAGACGTAGAACATTCTCACTCGTCCGAAGCATCGACTTGGGATTCCGATACCAGTATCGGATCAATCTTCAGGAAAGTGCTGTCAGCTAACATGACATCAGCACAACCTCAAAAAGATGAAGGCAAAGACCAAGCGCCGGAACCCTTCGAAGAAGAACCCTGGGCTCAACGTCTAGGAGAACAATGGGAGTCTCGTTTCGAGTTACGCAAACCTCCTGCCGAAGACGAAGTCGAGCAGATCGACCTTGGGGACGGGTCTTCTTCCAAACCCATCTTCATCAGCAGAAGCCTAGAAGGAGAAGACCGAGAGTCTTTAATCCAACTGGCTAAGGAGTATATCGACGTCTTTGCCTGGAGCTACGAAGACATGCCGGGACTCGATCCACAGATTGCAATGCATAGGTTGAACATCTTACCCGATGCCAAACCTATTAAACAACAATAGCGACGCTTTCGGCCGGACATCATGAATGCCATCGATCAGGAGGTAGACAAACTCTTGACTAGCGGCTTCATCCGTGAAGAGCAACAACCAGATTGGGTAGCCAACGTCGTACCGGTCACCAAAAAGAATGGGAAGATACGAGTCTGTATCGACTTCAGGGATCTCAACTCTGCTTGCCCGAAGGACGAATTCTCGCTTCCAATCACTGACGTGATGATCGACAACACGTGTGGCTTCGAGCGCATGTCTTTCATGGACGGGTATTCGGGCTACAACCAGATCAAGATGTTCCCTGATGACGCAAAATATACGTCATTCAGGACTCCAAAGGGCGTTTTCTGCTGTACAGTGATGCCCTTCGGCTTGAAGAACGCCGGTACGACATACCAACGAGCTATGAGCACCATCTTCCGTCAACATCTTCGTAAAACAGTCGAATGCTATGTTGACGACATCGCAGTCAAGAGCCGTCTTAAAGGAGATCACCTACAGGACCTGAAGACAGTCTTCGATCTCATGCGGGCACATCAACTCAAGATGAACCTCGCTAAATCCTTCCTGGGAGTTTCTAGCAGAAAATTCTTGGGCTTTGTCATCACGGCGAAAGGCATTCAAGTTGATCCCGAGAAGACCAAAGCCATCCTCAACATGGACCCTCCGAAGAATCTTCGAGAACTTCGGGGCTTACAGGGACGTCTGGCATACATCCGGAGGTTCATAGCAAACCTTTCCGGTAAATGTCAACCCTTTACTCAGCTCATGAAGAAGGAAGTCTCTTACGTCTGGACAGAGGAGTGCCAAAAGGCTTTCGACGACATCAAGGCTTACTTGACAAGCCCGCCAGTCCTGGTAGCACCTGTCGCCGACAAACCATTTCTCCTCTACGTCCGTGCCAGGGATCATTCCCTCGGCGCTCTGCTGGCTCAAAACAGCGATACAGGTTACGAGCAAGCGATCTACTACCTCAGTCGAACGCTCATCGGGGCTGAACACCGGTACAACCCCGTTGAAAAGGAGTGCTTGGCCTTGGTGTTTGCCATCCAGAAGACTCGCCATTATGTCTCGGGCCAGACAATTCATGTCATCTCCCGAGTCAATCCACTCAGAGTCCTCATGACGAAACCAGGGTCATTAAACTCCCGGCTAGCTACATGGGCGATCCTGTTAACACCATACAACATGGTGTTTGTGCCATAAAAAGCCGTTAAGGGTCAGGCCCTGGCCGACTTTTTAGCTGCACACCCCATCCCGGAGTCCTCAAGACTCTATGAAGACATCCCGGATGAGGTCCAAGAATCGAATGTCACCGAAGGAAGCTCCGTTTGGCGGATATTTTTCGATGGCGCTTCAAGAACAGGCCCCAAAGGCCAGATCGTCGCAGGAGTGGGGGTAGTCTTAGTCTCCCCCGATCAGCTGGTCATCCAGCGTGCTTACTCTCTTTCGAAGCCGTGCTCCAACAATGTTGCCGAGTACAACGCGCTCATTATGGGACTCCAGCTGGCACAACAGTTGGGGGTGGATCATCTGGAAGCCTACGGCGACTCAAAACTCGTCGTAAACCAGATCAGAGGGCAATACGAGGTTCGCCATAAAGATCTGATCCCTTACCATGAAGTTGCATTGAACATCATTTCAACCTTCACCGGGTTCTTCATCGAACACGTACCTCGTCTACAAAACCTAGAGGCTGATGCTCTGGCTGGCCTCGCGGCCTCATTAGCAGCACCCCTTGGGACTCAACACTACGTTACGGTAGTTGTCCAAGACTTGGTTTGTCCTAAAAACAACTATGCTTACGAGTGGACCACGCCATGCCGACATGTACTGGTGTTAATGTCCGAGAATGGAGGTTCCCGTTCATCGACTTCGCCGTCTACGGAATTCTCCCAGAGGACCCGAAGGAAGCCGTCTCAGTCATGAGACGTCCTCTTCGATTCTATTATGATACAGCCACTAAAATGCTGTACCGACGCTCCTATGATGGGCTTCTCCTTCGATGCCTGTCCAACGAAGAGGCGACCGAAGCTCTTCGAGAAGCTCATGACGGAACTTACGGAGCTCATCAACCTGGTCCTAAGTTGCAGGATCGACTGCGACGTATGGGCTACTATTGGCCAACCATGGCCACTGATGCTGTCGACTATGCTAAGAAGTGCCATGCGTGCCAACTTCATGCAGACTTCATTCATACGCCGTCAGAACCACTACATCCTACAGTCGCCTCCTGGCCCTTCGAAGCCTGGGGTATGGACATTATAGGACCGATCATCCCTCCTTCATCAAGGGGCACCGCTTCATCCTGGCCATTACCGATTACTTCTCCAAGTGGGCAGAAGCAGTCCCATTGGCGGAAGTAAAGAGCTCCAGGGTGGTCAGCTTTATCAAAACCATGTCATTTACCGTTTCGGAGCACCCAGGCGGATCATCCATGATAATGGTCCTCAGTTCATCAGCCATATTTTTAACAGATTCTGTGATAAAAATGGCATTCAAAACGTGGCATCAACCGCCTACAATCCGGCAGCAAACGGATTGGCCGAGGCGTTCAACAAAACTATCGTTAGGCTGCTCAAAAAAGTCGTATCATCCAACAAATGCGACTGGGACGAAAAGCTTGGCGAATGTCTTTGGACCTACCGCACAACGGTACGAACCCCAACAGGCAACACACCATTCTCTCTGGTCTACGGGAGTGAAGCGGTACTGCCTCTCGAGATCCAGATACCCTTACTCCGCATAGCAATCATAAACAAACTCACAGAAGAGGACAATCAACATCGTCGTCTGCGGAAGCTGGAGGCACTCGATGAAAAGCGTCTTTTAGCTCAACAACGTATCGAACTCTACCAAGCCCGTATATTACAGGCTTTCAATAAGAAGGTCGAACAGAGAACTTTTTAAGTTGGCGACCTGGTTCTGGCAGTCAGGAGGCCGATGGTGTTAACTCACAAGACACCAGAAAAGTTCGAGCCCAAGTGGGAAGGACCTTTCATCATTGAGACGGTATACTCAAACGGTGCTTACCGCCTCACCAAACCCAATGGGGACTTGTTCATGATGCCCATCATCGGCAAGTTCCTGAAGAAGTACTACTCTTGACATCTTTCAGATATGTGCTTCCACAAGGGGATCTATTGACCCAACCATCAGGATTCACAGACAATTTTCTTCCAACAAAACTATACGCTTCCGGAACCCAGCTGTTCCATAGCATCCTCCAGTAAAAAGACAACCACGTCCACATCACCTCTGAGTTGTCCCTCTACACCCTACAAAGCAGAATCTTACACTTCGTAAGCCTACGCTATCCTTCATGTTTACCACGTCCACATTACATCTGAGTAAACATCTCGTACAAACAACCCCTGCGTTGTCGTACATTGATCGCAGAACTTTCACGTCCACATCACCTCTGAGTTGTTCAGCGTATCCCCCAGGATCACTCCTACTACGTCCATAATACCTCTAAGTAGGAAGATTCTATCATTTGAAGCCCAATGATTGCCACGTCCATATTACCTCTGAGCAAACATGTTGGTTCCTTCAAACTTATTATCTGTACCTAAAACCAAGGTGCACAAAAGATAATAGGTCCACACAAATCATCAAGTTTATGATAACAAAAATGAACACATCACAAAAAAGTTGCGTACTTCTTTATTTTCTAAAAAAAGAGAGTACAGAACTACACTATCCCCCAGCAAGAGTTGCAAAAACATAAAAAGGAGAGGCTACAGTCCCTAAACATCTCCAGGGTTGGCTGAGAGCTCTCTAACTCGACGTCTCAAGTCGGCTGCATGAGTCTCCACAGTTGCCAGGACTCGACGCTCAGCTTCTTGACGCATCAATTCAACAGCCTCAACGGAGGTATCATTCCCATGCTTCTCATCAAGCTGTTGTCGCTGCCGAGCCAGGATAAGAGCCCGGTGAGTAAAAGTTGCTTCCTCCTTCTTGAATGCTACGTGTTCAACCTGGACACGTTCGGCATCTAACTGGAGTCGGGCCCGTTGGTCCTCAAGGCGGCACATCTGGGCGTTGATCTCCGTGATATTAGCGTCCAACGCAGCTCGCGTTTCCATTGTCTCCTTCATGGACTGAGACAACTGCCCTACCGTAGCCTCAGTCTCAGCCACCTCGCGCTCCCAGATGCTCACAGTGGCCTGGTAGGAACACTCAATCTCGGTGATCAACTTTCCTTTCTCCGCATCCATCAAGACGGAAAGGTCATTTCGCTGGATGCGCTGAAGTTTCGTGAGCCGCTGGTCCAGCTCGATCACCGAAGCCTCCAGGACCTCGGCCATATGGTCATGGCCTTGGTGAACGCGGATCATCTCGATATAAGGCATTGCCAAAGTTTTTGTCGTCTCAAAGCTCCCGTTGTCATCCATCACCGCAGATACACCCCTCTGCAGCATTTTATACATCCCCTCGACGATGAATTTCACATATTCATCTGCGTCCGCCAGCACCTGCAGTGTCATAGCAGGAGTTGGAGGAGCTACTGTAGTTAGCAGACCGAAAGAAGATCCGCCAACCTCAACCTGCGAGACTGGAACCTCGGTATCAATAGGCTCTTCATCAAGATGGGCCGAACTGCTAACCCGAGGAGCCGAAGGAACAGAGGAAGCCGGCACAGGCGTCGAGATAGTACCCTAAGTAGGAGGAGCAACAGAGGGTTCCACACCCTTACCCTTCTCAAGTTCGGAGGAACCACCGACGTCAACGACCACCTCTTTTGCCCCCAACGTCCTATCAACGGGACAGGATCTGTCGCCACCTCCTGATCGGTAGCCACCTAAATTTCTACGGGTGAGGCTGGGGTAGGACTCGGCAATGATACAGCCGACCTTCCCTCATCATGACAAGGAGGGGAATCAACCCTCTCCTTTGTTCCAACCATATCTGTTGCCCCCGAAACAAACTCTTGCAACGCTGGAGGGACGTCATCGGAAGGCGACGAACTCCAATCTACTTCATCATCAGGATGCCTCGAGTCCGTAGGACCCTCAACGTCCAAGGCCTCCACGGCAGATTGTACCTTTCCGGAAGTTGTTGCAACCTTCGCAATTCTTTCAACAAAGTCAGGAGATACTAAAACCTTCGCAGGAACATCTTCGGAACTCTCCTCCACGGGAGACATTATCATCGGTGGAATGCGCTCATCAGAAGAGCTTGCCACCTCCTTCGGTTTACTAACACCCGGTTTTGAAACACGGGTATTCTTCGACGATCCCTATAAGAAGAAAATCATAAGTCACCAAAATGACAAGATGAACCAGAATTACAGAGGACGCCTTACCTCAGCAGGAACTGATCCCGCTGGCGTTTCAAGTGGCACTCCTGTAGCTTTTGGAGTCGACGTCTTTCTCGGCCTTTTTGGTACAGAAGAACCAGCTTCTGTGTCGGCCCGCCTCTTCCCAACAGACGGATCTCTCACTGGTGCTGCAGCAGCAGCCCGATATCCTGCCAATTCTGGTGGACGATATGATCGGACTGCCATCAACATATTCGTCGTGGCCTCCAGCTGAGTTTCAATAATGAAACTAGTCTCCCTGTCATAACCAGGAGACGCAGTAATCATAGTGCAATACAGCTTGGCGGCCGAATACAGGATCTGTGGCCGAGGGTTGTAAACGGGCGTCGTAAACTGAACATCAGTACACCCGATATTGTAATATTGCCAGCCCCTGGCTCCGTCCAGCAAACTACCGATGAACCCCAGACTGCTACTGGGATTTCGTAGCATCAGCTGAGTATAGCCAAACTGGCGAGCAAACCGGCTGGGCAGATATGGCTCCAGATAACATCTATTTTGGTTGCGGTAGACCAGGTGAGAAGGTCGAATGCTTTGCAACCAACGAAAATCCCATTTCGGCAAAGTAATCACATCTTCGCCCGAGTCAACTAAATCTTGATCGGCCTCAAAATCTTTGAAGATGGGGCCAACCTTGACAATCTCCCACCCCTGAAGGTAGGACAAAACCCTCCTGCAAACGAAAACGCCAGTGTATAACCACTTCCTCTTGTAGAAGCGGCGGATGAAGGCATCTCCTTCAACATGATCCTCCTCCGGACCGGGACTTATCACATTCGGATGATGCAGAATTAGCCATCCCATAAGATAATGGAATGGCAATTCAGCCCGGGGAAAGTTGTTATTTTTACCTCCCCTGGATTACGTCATCAGCAAAAGTCCTCAAACCCCGTAATAGGTTACACACCATAGCGGAAAGGAGAGCTAAGGGACGCCCGAAGGCCAACTTTACGGCAGGCAAAATAAGGTTCCGGTGTACCCTCTCCACTACACCGGATCCTCCCGCAAACACACAATCTCGGAGCCATATCATCAAGTATGCTGTCAGCACCGCTTTAGACGACATCCGGTATGCACAGTGCCAGAAGCAGCTATACGCCTTCTGTCGCGACCCGCACCCGCAAAAAGGGCACGTGACGCGACAACGTCCAGTCCTCACCGAAAAATCGGCGTGGAACGCTGTAGATTTTTCTACTCTAAACAGTTTATATATATAACAAAAACCTGTCGAGAATATGGTCAACTCCGAACGGAGGACAAGCAATGAATATATATATGAGTACTCAATCACGACTCTAAGATAACAAAGTAAAGACTGAAATGAAAAGACAACAAGACGATAAAATAATATATAACCTGTCAAGTCCAACACAAGAATATATACAGTCCAAGTCTCTAATACAGTCCATAATAATAACAGTCTCAAAAGTAGCTGGAGACAATGTCCAGTTCAAAAGACCTACTCTAACTAAGTAATAGGTAGGGTCTCGTCAGGCGGGGCTAACCCCTGCTGGACCAAAGTCTCCAAGTCTATTCCCACTACGTCATCCGGACCGTAGTAGGTACTGTAGTCTCCCTCATCTGCATCTGTAATATTTTTAACATATCCTGTCAGGATGAACGAGTACAATCTACTAACAGCAGTTCACAAGATATGATAAAAGCTACAAGACTGTAAATAGATAGTATATACAAGAAAATTATGGAATGTACATGTGAATATCATGGCAAGGTAAGCTGTAAATCTAGAGCTAGAACAAGGCAAGTAAACTGATCATGGCATGTACGAGAATCAAGAACCATATCTCTAGGTGTGTGAGAACTAGCTGCAATATGTGGCCGGCTTGGGAACTGTACAATAGTAACAGGCCTGGCTAATCATACGTGGGGTGTATAATCAACACTCACAATCAATAGGTACACAATGGGTACACAATAGGCTTTGACCACATATCTACACTAATACTCTCCGTCCCCGACTGGTAGAGTGGATCCAAGCAAGACACGTTACGACACGGGATTCCATGAGAAGGAAGCAAGTCTCCTCGAGAATCGGTGTCCATGTACTGCACAAGAACTACAAGGGGCTTGCACAGGATATACCAAGATAACGAGGAATAATATCTCATGTCGGGATCCATGAATACCAATCCGTGTGACCAATGTGTCGAGAACAAGCATATCTACACTAATCACATGAATTATAACAGTTATCATAAATTGGAAAAGTGTCAGAGAATGTACTCGCCTGTAGTATAATATGGTATGTCAACCGGAGCAAATGCAGCGTCTCGAGGACCTATATAGAACAAGACGTATCAATACTATGTTTAGGAAATGAAATGAAATCAATTTGATTTCTATTAAGTCATTCTAGGTTGTACGGGGTCAAACTAAGTCATATTAGGTCTAACTGGGTCAAACTGGGTCAATGCAAGTCAAACGGAATCAATCGGGATCGATTTGAGTCAACAGTTGACTTTTTGGTCAACCGGTCAACTCTGGTCAACCGTGGTCAACTGTGGTCAACCCTAGGTCAACTCTAGGTCACTGGTGACTAACAGTTGACTTTCGGTCAACTGCACAAGTCTAAAGGAATTTGGGACTAAATTGGGTAAAGTGTTGATCCATAGTTGACTTTTGGCCTAAAAAGTCAACCGTGGTCAACCGGGGTCAAGACTAGGTCTAGACGGCTATTTCTACCCATTACCAACCTCTACAACCTATATCCAAGTCCATCTTGGACTTCGAAACTCATTTCTTGGCCATAGGCCAAATTCCTATTTTACCCTTAAAAAGGGCAAAATTCAACTTCGGCGATTATCTAGTTAGCCTACCTACGCTTGATATTTTGACTCGATCTCCCCAGGGTAGTAAGGTACTAGCCTATAGGTATATTATCTACCAAAATACTTAGGTAAAGTGGACGTCTAGTCCACCTTACGGCCCGTTGCCAAAATCTTGAATATTTCAAGATACGCACCGATACGGCGCGATACCGGCGCCCTACGACTCCGATTTCCACTCGGGAGCCTACCCGCAAAATCTAAATCACGTATCCTAGGCCTACGTCAAGTTTCATCGCGATCCGATACTCCGGGCTCAAATTCGCCCTCTAACTCGATTCTCCTAAAAACCCTTCTTTTCTTTTCTACTTTACTTCCTTTTTCCTATTTCCTTCTACTCCTAACTTCTTCTAAATTTCCTTACCCTCTAATCTAATCTTCATTTCCCTCTCTAAAAACATCTATATATATATATATATATATATATATATATATATATATATATATATATATATATATATATATATATGGATAGGGGGGTTTAATGGGTTAAAGGGGGAAAGGGGGGGGGGGGGGGGGATAGCTGCTGATTTCAGCAGCTATGCAGCTGCTGCTGCTGCAGCCCTCTACTGCTATTGCTGCTGCTCTTATTCTTCTTCTTCTTCACTACTTCATCTCTTCCTCCTCTCTACTTCTATCTCTCTCTCTCTCTCTATATATATATATATATATATATATATATATATATAGATATAATCTATCTATATATCTATATATATATCTATCTATATATCTATCTATATAAAAATATATATATATCTATCTACATATCTATCTATATATATATATCTATATACACATATATAGATATAATCTATCATCCATCCAACTCCACAAACACACACTCCTCTATACATACCTATACACACACACACACACACACACACACACACACACACACACACACACACACACACATATATATATATATATATATATATATATATATATATATATATATATATATATATATGTGTATGTGTGATATATATATATATATATATATATAAACACTCATACACATATATATATATATATATATATATATATATATATATATATATATATATATATATATATGTGTGTATGAGTGTTATATATATATATATATATATCACACATACACACATATATATATATATATATATATATATATATATATATATATATATATATATATAAACACACACACACACACACTCTCACAAACACACACAACCACACACACTCTCACCACAACTCCCATGACAACACCACCACTACCACTCTCTCTACACACACACACACACAAATACATATAACCATATGTATACATATATATATATACATTCATATATACATATATATATATATATATATATATATATATATATATATACCATTTAATATATATAAATAACTCCTAAATAAATTCTTAACCTAGATTTCTAGGGAACCCTATGAAAATTAGGGGCAAATGGTGGAGAATCTCATTTCCTACAATAAATGTGAAGACATTAAATGGAAAAGAGGAATTTATTAGAGTTTAAATGCATACCTAGGTTCTTGGAGAGGGAGAGAGAAAGCTTGGAAGAAAAGGGAATTTTGAAAGAGAGAGAGAGAGAGAGAGACTTAATGAAGAAGTAAAGGGAGGGGGGAAGACTTACATGGCCGGCCACCTCTTGGGGGGCTATTGGGTTGGGATCCAATAAGCCCCCAACCCATTAAGCTTAGTTTGGTTTGGTTTGGTTTTGAAATCGGTTTGGTTCGGTTTGATTCTAAATACAAATTAAGCCTCTTAAATGACTAATTAAGTCATGGAAATAGGGTTAAAGATTTCTAGCCTAATTATGATGGTATGTGGGCTAAGCCCAGCTATTATGGGGGTCCCACTAGGGTCCAGGCTACCCGGGTCTCCAATTTGAGTCCGAATTGGATAAAATTCAAACCAATCCAAATAAATCCCAAAAAATCACATAAAATCAAATAAAATTCCTAAAAATTATAAAACTTAAAAATAACAAAAATACCCCTAATTTGAAAATTGGGGGTGATAAATCTACCCTCCTTAAAAAAATTTCGTCCTCGAAATTGAATGAGAACTAACACAGCAATCATGAATAGAACAAGGAAAGAAAAAGAAAGAATTTTACCTCAAGGCTCGAAGAGATATGGGAATTGCTCCCGTATGTCGTCCTCCCTCTCCCAGGTGGACTCACCTGGAGAGTGGTATCTCCGTGCAACGCGAACCAAGGAAATGACCTGGTTCCGGAGCACCTTCTCTCTTCGGTCCAAGATCTCGACCGGCTTTTCTGGGTAACTGAGTGTCGGTCCCACCTCGATCTCTGAGTGGTCTAAGACGTGACTGGGATCTGCCATGTACCGTCTCAGCTGCGACACGTGGAACACACTGTGCACTCCCTCTAGTACGGGCGGTAACTCCAGTCGGTAAGCCACTGCACCGACCCTGCCCAAGATACGGAATGGTCCGATGTATCGTGGGCTAAGCTTTCCGTCGCCACCAAAATGAATCGTGCCACGCGTCGGAGAAATCCACAGAAAGACAAGATCACCAACCTAGAACAAAACACAAGACTTAGAGCTTGATCTAAAACAATCACAATCAGACTCAAATACTAGAAAAATCTAAACTATACCTCAAACTCCAATGGCCTCTGGTGGCTATCGGTCCAATGCCGCTGCCTACCCTGCGCCACCCGAAGTCGATCTCTGATAACCCTGACCTTCTCCGGAGCATCCACTACCATCTCAGGGCCAAGCAAAACCCTCTCGCCGACATCATCCCAAGACAAGGGAGTACGGCACCTCCGTCCGTATAGAGCCTCGAAAGGTGACATCTCTATACTGGCTTGGTAGCTGTTGTTGTAAGCAAACTCTACCAAGTGAAGGTTGTCCTCCCAAGATCCCCCGAAGTCCAAGACACAGGTACGCAGCATATCCTCGAGGGTCTGAATCGTCCTCTCCGACTGCCCGTCTGTCTGGGGGTGATATGCTGTACTGAACTTGAGCGATGTGCCCAAGCTAAGCTGTAAACTCTGCCAGAAATAGGAAGTGAATCGGCTGTCCCGATCCGAGACTATACTCACTAGCACTCCGTGTAATCGGACTATCTGTCGCACGTACATCTCGGCCAACCTCTCCGTCGATAAACCCACTTTAAAAGGCAAAAAGTGGGCCAATTTGGTCAATAGATCAACAATGACCCAAATCGCATCCTTCCCTCCTGGAGAGCGCGGAAGCCCAGATACAAAGTCCATAGTGATATGCTCCCACTTCCACTCAGGAATGGGGAGTGGCTGGAGCAATCCACCGGGTCTCTGCCTCCCGGCCTTCACCTACTGGCACACCAAACATCTCGACACGAACTGAGCCATCTCACGTTTCATGCCATACCACCAAACATGCTGTCTCAAGTCTCTATACATCTTGTTGGCTCCTGGATGCATAGAGTACTGAGAACGGTGCGCCTCCTGAAGAACCTCCTCCCGAAGTCCTCCGTTCGGCATGCACAATCTGGTACCATGCCTCAACGACCCATCCCCTGCTAAAGAGAACTCATCCAACAGCCCTATCTGGACCTGCTCCCTGATGACCCTCAGAGCCTCATCCTCAAACTGAGCTGCCCTGACTCTCTCCATCAGCTCCGACTGCACCTGCAGACCCCACATCTGCGCCTCGAACCAGGAACTATCATCTCTATGCCCAAGCTCTCCAGATCTGCCAGAAGGTGACGATCTATCGTCAAACACATGGCCACGGGATACTTGCTCAGAGCATCCGCGACCACATTGGCCTTCCCTGGATGGTACTGTAAGGATATATCAAAATCCTTCATCAGCTCTAACCATCGCCTCTGCCTCATATTCAGCTCCTTCTGGGTAAACACGTACTTCAAGCTCTTGTGGTCAGTATAGATCTCCACACGCTCTCCGTACAGATAGTGTTTCTACAGCTTCAAAGCAACGATGACTGCTGCCAGCTCAAGATCGTGGGTAGGGTAATTCCTCTCATGAGGACGTAACTGCCTAGATGCATAGGCAATTACCTTTTCGTGCTGCTGAAGCACACAACCCAAACCCCGTCCTGAAGCATCACTGTAGATCGTATAACCACCAGATCCAGATGGCAGCGTCAAGATAGGAGCTGTAGTCAACCTCACCTTCAGCTCCTCGAAGGCGGCCTGGCACTCATCAGACCAAACAAACTCCTCGTCCTTCCTGGTAAGGCGGATCATCGGCTGGGCAATCCTGGAAAAGTCCTGTACGAACCTCCGGTAGTAACCTGCCAGACCCAGAAAACTCCAAACCTCTGCAACTGAGCTCGGCGTAGACCAGGACTCCACCGCAGAAATCTTCTTCGGATCCACTGAAATCCCCTCGCCAGAGACAACATGGCCTAGGAACTCCACACGATCCAAGAAGAACTCGTACTTGGACAGCTTCCCATACAGCTGCTCCCTCCTGAGAGTGTCCAACACAATCCTCAGGTGCTCCTCGTACTCCTCTGGCGTCTTCGAATAGATGAGAATGTCATCAATGAAGACCACCACGAACTTGTCAAGGTACTGATGAAATACCTTATTCATCAAGTTTATGAATACCGCCGGAGCGTTGGTCAACCCAAACGGTATGACGGTATACTCATATTGGCCATAGCGAGTCCGAAAGGCAGTCTTCGGAATGTCATCCCGCTTCACCTTCAACTGATGGTACCCGGTGTGCAAGTCGATCTTCGAGAACACTCTCGCCCCGCTCAACTGGTCGAACAAGTCATCAATCCTTGGTAAAGGATACTTGTTCTTGATGGTAAGGTTGTTGAGCGCCCTGTAATCAATACACAGACGTACCGTACCATCCTTCTTGGGGACGAAAAGAACTGGCGCGCCCCAAGGTGAAGAGCTAGATCGAATAAAGCCCTTGTCCTCCAGCTCGTCGACCTGCTTCTTCAGCTCCGCTAACTCACTGTTGTTGATTCTATAGACGTGCTGGGAGATAGGCTCAGCGCCCGGCACTAGATCTATAGAAAACTCAACATCACGATCTGGCGGCATCCCGGGCAGCTCCTCGAGAAAGACATCCAGGAACTCAGCAATAAGTAGATGTGGCAACACCGGCCTCGCCAACAACGCTCTGCAGAATCCATCTCCCTGTTCCACTGCACCCCTGGTGAACTCATACTCCAGCTCTCCCGGCGGCCTAAATAGAATCCTGTCCCCTCTGCAATCGATGCTAGCGTGGTGCGTGCTCAACCAATCCATACCGAGTACCACATCGTAACTCGGAAGTAGCATTACGAGCAAACACGCACTCAGCTCCCAGCCTCTCAAAGAAACTCTCCGCCCCTTGCAAACATTATTAACTAGGATGATGCCATTTCCAGTCATAATCTTGCAAGTCCTACCCAGATATTCAGCAATGATGTTGTGCCTAAGTGCAAAAGAAACTGACACAAAACTGTACGTAGCACCTGAATCAAACAATGCTAAGGCAGAAAAAGAATCAAGAAGAACCGAACCTGCAACTACATCTGCGACTGGCTCGATCTCCTCAGCTGCAAGAGCAAAGGCTCTACCCTGACCACCCCGCTGCTGGGGGTGCTGAACAAACCGCTGCTGCTGGGTCGGAAGCGGACCCCTCTGCTGTACTGCAGGAACTCTCGTCGGTGCCCTCTGAGCTGTACCAGTAACACGAGGGTTCACTGGACACTCCCTCAACTGATGGCCTGCTCCGTCGCAAAAGAGACACACTCCTAGCCTCTTCCGGCAAACCTCCCAGACGTGACCAGGCTTCTTGCAGAAGTGACAAGGAGCCCCATGCTGTGCCTGCCTCGGCTGGGTGTGCTGCACCTGCTGCTGAACTGGTGCTCGGGCCTGCACCTGCGGCGGGTGATGCTGGAAAGAACGATGCTGAAGCTGAGGGCGCTTTGCAGCCCCTGCGCTGCTAGTAGCCCCCGAGAAATGATCCCGCTCCCTCTTGGGCTTCAAGCCCCACTTCCGCTCAACCTTGCGGGCCTCCGCATAGATCTGGGCATATGTCTCATAGAAGGAGGGAATGAGGTGCTTGATATCCCAAGCCAGTCCCTCCTTGAAATGGCTCACCCTGATCTCTGGGTCTCGAACCATGTACTCTGCGTATCGGCTCAGACGGCCGAACTCCGCTGCGTACTCCTCCACAGATAGACTGTCCTGCTGCAGATCCTAGAACTGTCGCACCAGGTCAATCTTGTCCGTGGGGGAAAAGAACTTCTCCTTGAAGAGGAGCGTGAACTCTGCCCAAGTATGGCCCTCTCCAGCTAGGGCTGGCTTATTTCTGAACCAGGTGCGCGCAATGTCTAGCAACTGCAAACCTACCGCCTCGACCTTCAGGTCGTCTGCCAGGCGAGAGGCCCTCATCTGCCGCTCGATATCCTCGAGCCAATCATCTGCATAGACCACGCCCTCGGTCCCGCTAAAGTCACGGGGCCCGAGCTTCTTGAAGTCCTGGATATCCCCGTACCTCGGTCGCGTCCCCGGATGAGGAGCCCTCTGCTCCACGGCTGTAAGGGCCAACTGATGGGCATCCTCCATGCCATGACGCATCACGTCTGTCTGCCTCTGCTGAGCCTCGGTCTGGGCTCTCTGAGTCTCTAGTATCTGCTAGAGGAAGGTAAGCATCTGCCCCATATCTGTAGGCAGAGGAGGTGGAGGTGGAAGTACGCCTGCAACTGGCGGAGGAATCCGCTGCGCAGGAGGAGAAAGAGCGCCCACGACAGCTCCCGACACTACGGGAAGAGCACCCGTAACCCCAGGGACTGTCATCGAGGTAGCTGGAGGAGTACCTCCGAGAGCTCCAACAGAAGTCCCATCTGCAGGGGAGGTGACCGGAGCCTGTCCGCCATAGGTGGCAGACCTCTCCGTCTCCCCGTGCTCCTCGCCAGGATAATGAGTCATCACTATCCTGGAGACAAATTGAAAAGAAGATATCAATATGGCACATGAAGGCAATATCAAAGGAGGACAACTAGAATGCAGTAAATCAATATCAAAGACAATAAGCAAGATAAGCAAGGAAAGATCCTACTGTGATTGAGCACTCTTAGCCTACTACCACCTATATGTAACAAAGGCTCGTAGTCAACACTCTTAGACGAGTGCCGCCACGACATCGCACTAATTGCGACTTCAGGACCTGCGTGGGCCACCACTAAAACGTGTCACGACCCGCACCCGCTAAAAGGGCACGTGACGCGACAACGTCCAGCCCTCACCGAAAAATCGACGTGGAACGTTGTAGATTTTTCTACTCTAAACAGTTTATATATATAACAAAAACCTGTCGAGAATATGGTCAACTCCGAATGGAGGACAAGCAATGAATATATATATGAGTACTCAATCACGACTCTAAGATAACAAAGTAAAGACTGAAATGAAAAGACAACAAGACGATAAAATAATATATAACCTGTCAAGTCCAACAGAAGAATATATACAGTCCAAGTCTCTAATATAGTCCATAATAATAACAGTCTCAAAAGTAGCTGGAGACAATGTCCAGTACAAAAGACCTACTATAACTAAGTAATAGGTAAGGTCTCGTCAGGCGGGGCTAACCCCTGCTGGACCAAAGTCTCCAAGTCTATTCCCACTAGGTCATCCGGACCGTAGTAGGTACTGTAGTCTCCCTCATCTGCATCTATAATATTTTCAACATATCCTGTCAGGATGGAACGAGTACAATCTACTAACAGCAGTTCACAAGATATGATAAAAGCTACAAGACTGTAAATAGATAGTATATACAAGAAAATTATGGAATGTACATGTGAATATCATGGCAAGGTAAGCTGTAAATCTAGAGCTAGAACAAGGCAAGTAAACTGATCATGGCATGTACGAGAATCAAGAACCATATCTCTAGGTGTGTGAGAACTAGCTGCAATATGTG
>JANAVB010006599.1:15880753-16150753 GCA_029216955.1 Iris pallida | reverse complement strand
AGGGTCCAGGCTACCCGGGTCTCCAATTTGAGTCCGAATTGGATAAAATCCAAACCAATTCAAATAAATCCCAAAAATCACATAAAATCAAATAAAATTCCTAAAAATTATAAAACTTGAAAAATGACAAAAATACCCCTAATTTGAAAACTGGGGGTGACACCTTCTCACCATCCTCATTGGAACGAGGAGTCCTCTTGTCCAGCCGGCTTATCTCAGAAGTCACTTCCGCAGGTTTCAGCCCTTGCGGAGTCGTAAATCGGATCCTCGAGGGATCCGCCAAATCCTACTTGAAAACATAATCCCTCCAAGCAGTCACATGAGGTTGAGTCTTGACTTTGTCCTTCCGATGCATCAAATAATGATGGCTCGCCACTTCCTTGAAGACGGCCATCATCTCCGAGTCCTTATTTTCCAGAACCTGGATCTCTTCATTTGATGGGAAATATTTCTCGTACGGCTCTGAGCCCCAGGGAAGCTTGGACACTTCGTACATCTCGTGGAGAGCCAACCCCAACTCCCCTACGGGAGTGTAGAAAGTACCAGTCTAGGTATTGAACAACTCCAAGAGTGCAAGGAACATAGGCTTATTGAGATCCACGCCAGCCTGCGTGGCACGGATAGCGGCTGTCAGTCCAATCTCCTTAAGCTCAGCCTTGAACTTCGAAAGCACCCAAGTGGTCAACTCGTCCCACCTCGAGATATGATGACACCAACCTTCGACCCTAAAGCTACCTTTCGGATACACGACCCTCGATGTCAGCATCCGGCTCGCAAAGGTTGAAGCATTGAAGGCAAAAGTGTTAGTTGGAACTTCATTGTAGAGGCTCCCGGGACGCAAAGTTTGGCAAATGAACGAGGGACCGGTTCGTGAAGCAGATAGGGTATCCCTTTGATTCGAGATAGCGTCAATCGAAAGAGCACCTCCTAGGGCCCCTCCCTGAGAAGGAGTAAGATCCCAGGACATCCTTCTCTTCGAAGCTAGACGATAGAAGGCTGTCAGCGGCAACTGGCGATCGAGTTGTCGCATGTACAGCACCATGCCTTTTGCTGAAAAGAACCAGTCTTCTTTGACCTTCAGTATCTTCGCTTCCATGGAGATCAGGCGGTCACCGAACAAAAAGGCAGGTTTCAAGAAGGTCACATCTTCGGATTCAGCAGATTTCAGTTTTTCGCTCTCCATCATACTCTGGAGGAAAGTCGACAACTGGTTCTGGATCTGCAGCACCCTCTCAGGAGGTTGATCCTGTAAGATAACACCCTTGGCAGGATTGACAACAGCCTCGTCAAAATCAACTCCCATTTGACAAAGAGAAGCATCCAGAAGGACCTCATTCAGCAGCGAAATCGTTATCGATACTGGCACAACAAAAATCAATGGTCAGGCAAAAAGACAAACTGTGTCACGACCCGCTACCCAATTTGTTGGGCCAGGCCGAGGCATGCCCAGCCTACGTTGAGATAAAACGTAGTAAGCTGTTCTAAAGACAACAGGATAAGACTAAATGTGCTAAGCAGTTCTATAAGTGAAGAAGAATCATAAATGCTCCAAACACAAAAGTCGTCGTATATAGTAAAATATCCAAGTACAAGTAAACTGAAATGTAAAACTGGATACATGTCCAGTTATAAAATGACATGTCTACTCTCAAAAGTCTAAGTAAACAAAAGACAACTTGGCGAGGTTTCCCGCAGGAACATCCTCGTAAAGCAGAGCCGGGTCCTCGGCAGTAACTCCATAGTATGAGTCGCAGAGTAACTCCTCCTCAGTAAGGACACCTACAACGTTATCCTGTCAGGACGGGAGCAAGCACTAAATCTAGCAAACATATAATACTGATCATGTGATGAAAAAGAAATGACATATCATGTTGGTTCAGTTTTAGGTATGTTTTAGCATGGCGATAGATATACATTTTAAAGTTTAAAACTGTAGTAGGTGAGTGATCAGTCAATAGGTAATCAGGATGTACAACGGTACATATCAATTTTCTGATGTGCACATACGTACACATAACGGCATCGGTGTATATCCATACACAAACGCGGGACCAGACATACGACACAGATACATATAGAATGTAATGGTGCTCGGTAAATACATACGGAGAAGGGGGTCATGATCATGTACACTACTAGCAGTTTTCCCTTAACCCGTTATTTAAGCATGTGAGAGATTATGAGATACTGTATAAACATGGTAGAAACTGAAAGTATACAACATGTGAAGTTCTAACTTGCTACCCCAAGGATCATCATTTAACATGGTTGGTGATTCACAGTTTTATGATTTATAGCAGTATGTAAAGTTCGTAGAAAGTACTTGCCTCTAGCAAAGCAAAACAAAACAAGCTGCGATAACAATGCTATGGATGTCTGGTAGCTCGTCACTGTAGAAGTAAATGCAACAACTTAGTTTTACACTAAGCTAAGACACTAGGACACTAATTTGTGAAACACGACTTGTGACTGGGCACCTAGCCAAAATGATGACTTGGCATAGGAGACCAATGTGGGGTGACACACTATGTTAACTAACTTTCTAGGGTCTTTATACTAGTGAGGGATGGGGTTCAACACGACTAAAACTCCAAATAACACAAAAAGCTACAAGTCGTAATTAATCAATAAATAAATCAAAAGATCATTGTGTTCTAACAATTTTTAGAGATAGGCAAAAAGCCTAGTTTTTCTTAAAGTAAAGTACTAAAGCGATCCTTATTAATCATAGAAATTTATTATAATTTTTCTGGAATTTATTATCCAGTACAAATATTTTATAAAAATCAGTTTTCCTAAGTATACAGAAAATGAGTTTTGGTTTCATATGCCAACCTAGTGGCAAAACAGTAAATTAAATACTACAAAAATTATACTAAATTAGCTAACTTAACAAAGTATCTAAAAACTATTTTTCCATAATTTTAAAAATACTTTAAGTATTTTTAGAAAATCAAAAACAGCAATGCACACAATAATTAATTATCTGCGTATTTTGTCCATGTATATAATTTGAACCAGAGTTCAAATACAGGACCCAAGGCCATGAATCAAGTCCAATATGACTTGTACAGGTCTTGAATGTGTGAAAACACATTTGAGCCCAAATACCCATGCTAGGCTTGGACACCAAATGGTTGCAGTAATTTAAATACAATAAAAATACAGTTTGGTAATAGTTAAAATAAATATTATTATTTTAATAAGGCTAATTTATGCATATTGAAAATATACCTACATATGTTTTAAAAGTACATATATATACGTAAGAGAAAAATACTTAATTTATAAAGTATATATATATATACAAATATATATATATATAAGAACACACTTAATAATATAGTGTATATATATATATATATAATATATATATACATAGGAAAATGTATATATAAACATATATATATAGAATTTACTAACTATAAAATATATACATATATATTAAATACTGTTAATAAAAACAGTATATACACATATATATATACTAATATATATATATATACATATATATATAAATATATATATAAAACTGAAAAAAAGAAAAAGAAAAAGAAAAGAAACAGAAAAAGAAAAGAAGACAGAAAGGAGGGGCTCGAACTCGAGCTGCGCAGGGGGGGATGTTTAATCGGGTCGGGCTGGCCAGGGGGTCAGCCCGAGCTCAGTGTTAGGGTTAGAGGTTAGGTTAGTTTTATTAGGTTAGAATTAAATAACATGAAAAAAAAATAATAAAACTCGACCCTATGTCCGGACAGTTTGGGACACAGAGTCAGTGTGTCCGTGCTATGCACGACACGCACGAGCGTCCATCTACGAGTCCGAGTATGGGACGAGGGTCCCCGTGTCCTGGCGAACCACATACGTGGGTTCGAGACACGTACGACACGGTTTGAATCATGCTACTCACGTATCCGATTTGGGGAGGGGGTTTCGAACGAGCTGGACGGCGGTGGAGGCGTCGGCGTCGCGGCGCTTCGATGGCGCTGGGCGCGTCTTGTCAAGGCGAACGTAGGGGTGGGGGTGGTTTGCTGTGAGGGTTTGTGTAGGGGTGGGGGTGGTGATCGTCGAGTTAGGGTTCCGACGGGAAAGAGTGGGGAAGAAGGGGAGTTTGCGGTGGTCGTGGTGGTCGATTAGGGTTAGGGTTGAGTCTGGGAGAGGAGGGGAGTTTAAATAGGGGTTCAAGGTCGGTCGGGGAGCCGTGTGCTGGCCGAAAATGGCGGGGGCAGTCGCCGGTCAGCCGTCGGTCATCGGGCAGGGGGGTGGGTAGGAAATTAGCACTTAGGTCCTTGTAATTTAGGTAATTGCAAATAGGTCCTTAGCAGAGTCTAAATGCAAAATAGAATTTGCATAATCCATTCCGCACAGCTAATGTGCAAATAAAATTTGCACATAACAAATTTAGATTTGCAAAACGATATTAAAACAATCTAATTAATTGCAAAAGTCAATTAAAATATTTTAGAAAATTGTAAATTAATATTTTTATATATAAAACTCATTTATAGGCCGGGCAGATCAAACCCACGCGCCAAGTGGATGGCTCTTCGAATTCTGTACAATGAACTTGCATTTAATGGATGAACCGGACGCCTTGAATTCAGCCAAACGGCTATTTAAAGCACTCGAAGAACGAAACAGCCGCACGCGCCCTTCGACTTCAGGCGCATCACACAGACGCGCCCTTCAGAACCAAGCGCATCACTGAGGATGCGCCCCCATGCGTCCCCATACCCAGTGGAACGCCAATCGACGCGCCCCCTCAGCTGTCCATCGAATGTCAGAAACATTAAATGCTGAACTGACAGAGTTGGCAGCACACCTCCCAAAGTCTGAACGTTTGACAGCTTTTTCAAAAAACGAAGCGTCGGCAACGTCAGCATCATCATGACTTTACTCCGACGGCTACTGCCATGTGGCCACTCAACCGCCCGCATGTGCCTCTGCAGCTATGCGTCCAAATCTGCATGCACCTCAAAAGCCATGTACCTCAGACTCTTCACTGATCCCTAAAGACAGAAGAAAAGTCTCCATTTGAAGCTCTGCATGCGCCTCAAAAGCCATGCGCCCCAGACTGTTCTCTGATCCCAAAAGACAGAAGGAAACTTGCCTGTATGCGCCTCAAAAGCCATGCGCCCAGAATGGTTCGTGACTCCTAAAGGTTACGAGCCAAAGTCTCCTCATGCGCCCAATCCTAGGCGCATCCTACCAGGTCATTTCCCCCCACCAAATTCGAGATCTCCGATCCATGGGTCGATGACACGTGTCCTTTGACTCAACTCATCCAAGATCTCAGCAACAGAAAGATCTTCTTCTCTCCTACGTGCCGGCTCACAACAGCAACATGAAGAAGTCAACCCCTCGATCAGGGCGCATCACCCATGCGCCTCCATCAGCAATCTCTACGTGGCATCCCCATGCACCGGCGTATCCTACATATGCGTGCATGAGCAGCCAACCTGCCCAGCTATAAATAGAGGGATCATTTCCTTCTTCCACACCTACCTACACACGGATAAGACAGAGAACACCCAACGAAGGAACATATCACCAGAGAGGCAGATACAGACACTCAACGTCTTTCTCCTCTCAGCCAGCTCCAGCACCCAGAGCAATCCAAACCTTCAGAGAACCGATAACCGTCGTCAGCTCGTCAACGGAGTCAACGTATTACCACTCGCTCCATCGGCACAAGGGACCCAGATAAACAAAAGTGTACTCCTAGGACTACGTTTAAGTCCTATATTGTAACACTATTCTGTTTGTATTAAAATTTGTAATCAAACAATTTTAATGGCAAACACGAGCATGATCGCCTATTCGCATCAATGCATTCATTACGCGTATTCGAATCCATTCAAATCACCAATTCTAACCAATTCATGTATTCGATCACGAGGTCATCTAACTTTTGACAATACGTTGTGCCCCAATCTCACGCGAGTCGGATTATCCACGGTGGTTCATGAATCACCATGCAACGTACCCGCAGAATAATCATCCTCATCGGGGCGTAACTCTTGTTTGAGTTTAGACTAACTCATTTTCGATACGCGGATTGGACCTACTCAATCCTCAAGTTCAATTCTTCAAGCACACAAATCCATTCTCGAGTCACCTTTACATCAAACCACAAATCGAAGCACACAAATTGTCACGCCAAGCTAGGTCAATCACTCCCGCTGTATGAATCACCATACCAGCGCTCAAGCGGAGTGATCGTCTCAAATCGACGCGACGCATGTGCGAGGCTGGAGTTGCGCTCGCATAAGACAAGAATATCGAAGTTGTGGTTATCAACGAAGCAAATCCAAATGTTTTATTTTCATCCAAACCAAGATTTTAATTTGATAGTCCGCGTCATTCATTGAACCAGAAAATCCTCGAGCCAAGTTTTATCCCTTCTTCGACACGTTTCGATATCCCGAGTATAGCATCCATCAAAACAATGACATTTGCACGATCGTCATTCGCTGAGTCAGAGTACCCCCGAATTATCGCATATCGATCTTTGATACGCCTCAATACCATCGACGATATGTGTAACCTGACGATCTTCCTTTGCAACCAATTTCGAGTCGTGCATTGATGCTGTTGTCCGAGTTGGATATTCCACAATTTCTTTGATATTCAAGATCAAGTTCGATCGCTATTCCTCAAGCTCGTTTCAAGATCGTTGTTCGAAACTCAAGTCACATTTCGTTTACATCAATCCGATATCGTACGCGCGATCCTCTAAGTTTCCTCCATCAAGACCATTCATTTTCATTCATTGTTCCGAATCATTTTTCCAACACGCGTTGCCTATTCGCAAGTTGTCCGAACGAGATGCTCGTTCGGGACATGCGAAGTCATGACCCACTAAGCGTGACGCGTTCTAAGGCTTTGCGCGATCGCATCGTCTCGCCGACATACTCGTAATCCTCAATATTTGCTCGAATGATTTCCAAGAAAATCCATACACCACTCGGATTCGAGCCATCCGATCTAGCCCACAATCACGTTCGCTTCATTCGCTAAGACATCCTTCGAATTCGTTCGACGAATCCCTAGTATAATCGTTCGCGTCATATCGACGTGCTAAGTCGATCGCGCTATTCCTCAAAATCCAAGTCAATCCTCCGTGTACGCCTAAGCGTTAACTCGATAGCGTTCCTATCGATAGACACTCTAAGTGCAGCTTCGCTCCCGACCGAGCGGTACTTGATATCGCTCGCAACTCGTTTGCACCAAAAGTCGAGGTGCGCGATACGCGATGCAACTTAGCCAAAAGGTCGTGCGCATGGCTATCCCGTGCGGACTATATTCGAGTTTGCACGCTCAATTGCTAGGGTCAACGCATGACTAGTTAGGCACGCACGTGACATGTTAACTTAGCATGTATTCTCTATCGAGTCAAGTTTAACATCGTTTGGCACAAAGGCCTACGATACATCCGGCGATAGCCTACCGATGCGTTCGAGTGAACGCTTGTACGAGCTTTTGAAAATATTTAGACTTATTGTATGGACATGCCGAGGGACATTCGAGAGAGAGCGCGCACTTCTTTATCAACGACGAGCTTTCAAAACTGAGAATTTTGACGTAAAGTCCAAGGACGTAAAGCCGTGCTCTGATACCACTATGTCACGCCCCGCTCCCGTAGGAGCAATCGTCCTCGCTAAGGCGTGATGCCGTACGAGCCTAATTGCGCTCGTGCAAGGCAGTTTCATAACGGCCGATTACATCGGCGGCGACGGGGTCGTCGCACAGAAGTCCCAAGCAGAAATATTGAAATATGCAGCAGAATTTAAGAACAATTACACATGAACACAAGTCATTCAAAAGAAGCTCTTTATTGATATTGATTACAAGATTACATTTGTTGTCGCAAGGCCAAATTACAAGTCTCTCGTGCTCACTTTTTTCTTATTTTACAAGTCACTCTGCTCTCTCTCATCTTTCGATACAAATGCTTGAACCAGCGGAAGCTTCGGAAGGCGATGTCCATACATTATGTCCTGTATAAGTCTTCGGTCCACGCGGCCGCACGCTTCTGGTTGCCAAAGAACTCCGTGCCTCGACGCATCCAAGCGAGCTCCGTGCCACGAGCTTCTACCTGTGCCTGTACATAAACACTGTGTGGGTGTCAGTACTCAACTGTACTGGTGGAGTGAGCTTCTCGCCCACCCATACATAACCGACACGTTCATTTATTTTGTGCAGCTTAAGTCCCTTTCGATTGTCTTTCTAGTCTTGCCTTAGGATCAGTTTTAAGACTTGACGTCTAACCAACTCGATGTGCAACGACAGGGTCGTGCTATAATACCGACGTGTATTTCGATTGAGGCAGTACCTTATCGCCTAGGTACTTGACCAAACTTCAACTCGGGACGGCAGGGTCGTGCCACATTCTATTCGCAACTTAGACATATTCAAGACAATGCTATGCCAAGGAGTAACTTACGCGAACTCGGTCGTGCCAAGACCTTTACTTAAACTTCAGCGCCACTAGACCAATTCTCGTGCCAACGATTCAAGTGCCAAGGACGGCAATAGGATAACTCGTGCAGGCCATACCTCTAGACCTTGCTTAGACTTGTCCGTGCTTCGAGATTGAGGTCGTGCCTCGCAATATATCAAGACTTATCATGCTGCCTCCTTGCGGCCCTTCTATTCGACTCATGAACCAACTTAGACAAGACTTGCCAAACCTAGCATCGATCTCATGGACATCCCGATGCCAATCTATCGTACCAAGCACGGTGCCTATGCTGCAGCCCAGTCTTAGGCCCAGACCTTGTGTTACCGACTAGACCTATATTCAATCTCTAGACTCAATCCAAAGGCATACGTACACGCGGTGTGCCGCTATTGTCGACACATCTACATGAGTGGTCACTAGCAATTTCAAGCTATCTTGGACATGGCTCGTGGGATATCCACCTGTACCAATACGGGTAGCTAGCCCGGTGGGGTGGAACTCTTCCATGCGGTCATCCAGCATCCTACTTTGGGCCACACTCGCTTCTCCCGGGCCGAATGATCCCAGCGCTCCGGTGATCACTCGAGAAGACTACACCTTGTCGACAAGTTGCCCAATGACCATGCATACTCGATCTATCCAGTCTATCCAGTCCTTTCTTAACATGACCATGCATTCCTTCTTTCTATCAAGACTTAGCGAGACTCCCAAGCTGCGGGACCGATCTCGTGTGCAGGACATATCAAGACTTAGCGAGATTCCCAAGCCAGGAGACCGATCTCGTGTGCAGGACATATCAGGACGTAGCGAGACTCCCAAGTAGCGGGATCGATCTCGGCGACAACCAGTCGCGTGGACTTCCTTTGTTCGTGGTAAGCTTTTTACTAAACTGACCGCAACTCGTGCCTTAGACAGACCTGATTCTCTAGGCGATGCTATCGTTCAAGTCATATACTTATACGACGAGCCTTGTTCTCAAGGGACAACGCGACTTGACAACCGCAGATAGAGCGAGACAGTGCTAGAAATGGCTTCGATAGCCCAGCACAACTCTTGTCTAACTTATTCGGGCAACGACTCGACGAGCAAGGGCTGCACCGAGCTACGGGTCAAGGGAACGTGCTAGGCACGGGGTCGACTTGGACAACCAACTTTTCGGGTGCCTAGACTTAAGCTAATGAGCCGTACGAGACGACTTAACTTGCGGGACGTGCGAAGGCTATGCCAAGCCTTGCGGGACAGGACCGTTTAATGCTTTATTAAGCGTTCATGTGGGCGACGCCTATAACTTAGGCTAATTCCAGTGTTAGGACAAAACGATGGGACCGTGCATGCTTTTCAAGCATTCACGCAGGCGACGCCTATGACTTAGGCTATTTCAAGTGTCGGGGCAACTTAACAACTTAAGCCAACTTTCTCCTCCCAAGCCACGGGATCGAAGGATCATGTGTCATTTGAAAGCACGCTGAGCCGACTTCTATGTTGACCGTGGGACCATTTTCCATATTCTAGGACATTCCGACCCGACGGGATTATTTCTTTAGCTATATTGGTGCGTAGCTTTTAGATTAGCCTACCAGTGCAAGTTGAAAACATGCGTATTATTAAGTGAAGGCTAAGATGAGGCAAGTTCACCGAAACTACCCCACATGTGCGAGGAGTCGCCTCGGACGAGCGAGCCTTCGAGCAGCCGTTGCAAGGCTAAGTTCCAACGCCGTCGGCGTTTCGATCCCTCCGATTGACTTTACGGAACGGGGCACTACACCACGAGAGCATGGACTCGCTGCGGGGGACACGAGACTGATAGTGGACTCGCTGCGGGGGACACGAGAGCGTGGACTCGCTTCTAGTTCGTGTGATACCTATTTTGTTGGTTTGGACACGTCGTGTCCCACTGTGTGGACACGAGACTCACAGTGTGACACCTATATACTGATACTGGGAGTTTTTTTGGGCATATCAATTGTCAATTTGATGTTTTGCTTGGATTCAAATTCTAATTTAGGGTTCGAGCCCTATTTACTGATACTAGAGTTTTTTTGGGCATTTTCAGGGTTTTGAAATGATGAATAAATTGACTAATAATTATTATCGAGCCCTATAAAATTTCAGCTATGTCACGAAGGATGGATACTAATCCCGTGAATGAGTTTTCTCCTAAGTATTCTCGACAGTTGACTATGATTTAGCTCACTGACATTACTGAAATATGGAATGATTAGTGTAGGGTATGTTGGTCAGGTTTTGGCAGAGTTGGGATATGATAGTATGCATGTTACAATTAACAAGAAATGCTGTTGACACCAAATGTTGCACGACAGGTTACTTGAGTAACCTGGAATATTTTACCTACTGAAACAAATGGTTTGGGCAAGGGTGTGTATAGGTTTGTCATCAGATGGTATGGGATTTTGCCTGCCAAGTTCTGAACAGCAGTCCAGGCTGCCTGCTTAGTTTAAAGTCTTAATTAGACTTTCTGTTCAGTACCCTTTGACTGAATTAAGTTGACCTGAATACCATATTTTAAATCCTAAATCTACGGTACGACATCGTGATCAGGACATAGTCCCTGCAGCCATTCGACTGGCGAGGCAGAAACTATGTAGCCGTAGATAAAGTTGACTGTCCTCCGACCCTCATCCCTCGGCAATGATGATACGACAACCTATCACTATATCTTATATAGTAGTAGATGATGTCTTAGTATTACATTATGTGAGTTCATCTTGATTCTGTTACATTCTTCAGATACTAGATACGATAAGAACATATACTACACCATATGTACAGAACATAGATTATTCACACTAATGTATGCTAGAATGAATCTTGGGTTGTGTTCTGAGCCATCTGTTCTCACACTTGGCAAAAAATCAAATTTTTTGTACTTTATATGCTTTCAAAAATGTACTCAAATTACATGATGGTTCCTTTAGTTAGCTTGCTTATGTTACAATTATATTATTTGTGAATATCGATCTTACCAGATGGCACCCATGACCCGAGGAGCGGTACGTCGTTTGAGAGAAACAGTGAATGCTGAGGTGGCTCCTCCTACAGTTAAGGAGGAAGTGGTACCGGTTGCTAGTGAGACCGGGAGTTCTATTCATCCAGCACCGGTAGCTAGTGAGACCGGGAGTTCTATTCATGCAACACTTGCAAGGGACGACATCTCTCCTCACGCCAAAGATCTCGCTTTTTCGAGGTGGTTGCGTGATCGTATCACTGAGCGTTTGCGTGAGCTGCGTGGTTCTCATTAGCTATTAGTACTTATTTGTATTGGACTATTTGTATTGGGTTGTTTTTATATTAGACTATTTGTATTGGACTA
Organism: Iris pallida; assembly: GCA_029216955.1. Lineage (NCBI taxonomy): Eukaryota > Viridiplantae > Streptophyta > Magnoliopsida > Asparagales > Iridaceae > Iris > Iris pallida. The sequence goes on along the minus strand of JANAVB010006599.1, from coordinate 16,138,961 downwards.
CATATATGAATTAGTACTGTGTCAATCTCTGGATTGTATTGGTACTACGACCCTCATCATTCGGCAATGATGATACGACAACCAACCAGAGAGGATACTCTGAGAGATCCATCTGAGTAGAACGTATACTCTGAGAGATCACCTTTACAAGTATGATATCAGTAGTGGGATTGAGTGTGTACGTCCTACTCAGATGGGTCTCTCACCGTTACTATTTTTTTCTGACAGCATGGTGGATGTGCTCCGTCAACAGATTATTGCTCCGAGCCAAAACTTTGCCCCGGAGATCAAGTGGACATCCTTCGTATAGAGCTCGAGTGAGAGATTTCTGACAGCATGGTGGTCTCCTTTGTCAAAGTATCCGTGCTCATCACACATTGGTTGTGGGACGAGCACGGATACTTTAACAAAGGAGACCACCATGATGTCAGGAACCTCTCACTCGAGCTCTACACGAAGGATGTCCACTTGAGCTCCGGGGCAAAGTTTTGGCTCGGAGCAAGAATCTGTTGACGGAGCACATCCACCATGCTGTCAGAAAAAATAGTAACGGTGAGAGACCCATCTGAGTAAGACGTACACACTCAATCCCACTACTGATATCATTCTTGTAAAGGTGATCTCTCAGAGTATACGTCCTACTCAGATGGATCTCTCAGAGTATCCTCTCCGGTTGGGTTGTGTTCTGAGCCATCCTTTCTCACACTTAAAATACATATGAATTAGAACTGTGTTTTGTATTTTCGGCGAACCCAGGGATTTGATTCTGTATTTTGTATTTTGGTTTCTGTATTTTGGCTCCAGCTCCATTTGCATTAATCTACGGTACGACATGGTCCCTGCAGCCATTCGACTGGCGAGGTAGAAACTATGTAGCCGTAGATAAAGTTGACTGTCCTTCGACCCTCATCCCTCGGCAATGATGATACGACAACCTATCACTATATCTTATATAGTAGTAGATGATGTTTTAGTATTACGTTATGTGAGTTCATCTTGATTCTGTTATATCCTTCAGATACTAGATACGATAAGAACATATACTACACCATATGTACAGAACATAGATGATTCACACTAATGTATGCTAGAATGAATTTTGGGTTGTGTTCTGAGCCATCCTTCATCTGCCCCCTTCCCTGTCCCTCTCGTTATGTCGCGAACCTCTTCCTCTGTGTCATCAAAATCAGAATCCTCGACTCTCTTTCGCTTCTTGGATATTGACCCAGCTTCCAATCTCTCATTTCCCTCCGGGTCCACTCTACTCCCAATCTCTTCCTCTTTTATACACGGATCTACAGAATCAATACCATCCAAGGAAGGCAAAACTGAATCAGCATTATCTTCCGGATCGTCCTCATCAAGGCATAACGGGCTGCTCAGCGTGCCCAGCTTCTTCAACTTCTCGCTGGCTGCAGAGTCGAAATGGGAACGGGTCCTCTTTGCCGGCCTCGAGCTCTGACTCGCACTCGTCGCCTCGCTACCTATTTTCTCTCCTCCTCTGACGCGGGTCATAAGAAAAGAAATTTCGTACCTCTTCTTCACATAAACATCATTGTCGCCTTGTACTCGAGCCTCCTCGTCTGTGACGCTATCCAACTTCTCGGTGCCTACATTGTCACTCGAATTTCCCCTTTGACTCGTATCGTCCTCTTTTTCGCCTGTCTTTTTGTTTCTTGTCTTGCAAACATCTGCTATCACCGCCGTCTCATTCGACTCCTTCTCCGATGACTCCGAGGAGGAGGAGAAAGACTCGGAGAAGGAGTCGAATGAGTCGGCAGTGATAGCAGATGATTGTAAGACAGGGAGTGAAAAGACAGGCGAATAAGAGGATGATACGAGTTAAAGGAGAGATTCGAGTGACAATGTAGGCACCAAGAAGTTGGATAGCGTCACAGACGAAGAGGCTCGAGTACAAGACGGCGATGATGTTTATGTGAAGAAGAGGTATGAAATTTCTTTTTTTATGACCCGCGTCAGAGGAGGAGAGAAAACCGATAGCGAGGCGACGAGTGCGAGTCAGAGCTCCGGGCCGGCAAAGAGGACCCGTTCCCATTTCGACTCTGCAGCCAGCGAGAAGTTGAAGAAGCTGGGCACGCTGAGCAGCCCGTTATGCCTTGATGAGGACGATCCGGAAGACAATGCTGATTCAGTTTTGCCTTCCTTGGATGGCATTGATTCTGTAGAGCCGGGGGAAGTGGCTCCTCCTCGGCAATGATGATACGACAACCTATCACTATATCTTATATAGTAGTAGATGACGTTTTAGTATTACATTATGTGAGTTCATCTTGATTCTGTTACATTCTTCAGATACTACATACTAGATTCGATAAGAACATATACTACACCATATGTACGGAACATAGATGATTCACACTAATGTATGCTAGAATGAATTTTGGGTTGTGTTCTGAGCCATCCGTTCTGATCAAGTATCTTCCTTCTCCTCTCCTCCACCATTGCTCTGGACCCATCTGCTCCTCCCTACTTCCCTTCTTCTTATTTGACTCTCTCAGACACATATGATATCCACCTCAAGTGTAGAGTCGGGGGAGAAGAAGTGGACAGGAAGATGAGGGGGAAGCAGCACAGCCGGCGGCATGACCCGAAGAAAGTACAGATATTTTCTTCAAATCCGTAGGAGAACTATAAGGATATATCTTTTCACAACATGTCATCTTGTCAAAGACCCATAATGTGACAACCATGTTACCGCGGTGTCGGAAGACTAACATGTCATAATTTTCTAAGCCGTGTGTTTTGACATAATCCTCCCAACTCTTTCCTCCTATGTAGTAATCTTGACACCGCGGTAACATGGTTGTCACATTAAGGGTCTTTGACAAGGTGATATATTGTGAAAAGATATATCCTTATAGTTCTCCTACGGATTTGAAGAAAACATCTGTACTTCCTCCGGGTTATGCCGTCGGCTGTGCTGTTTCCCCCTCCTCTTCCTGTCCACTTCTTCTCCTCCGACTCTACACTTGAGGTGGATATCATATGTGCCTGAGAGAGTCAAATAAGAAGAAAGGAAGTAGGGAGGAGCAGATGGGTCTAGAGCTATGGTGGAGGAGAGGAGAAGGAAGATGCTTGATCAGAACTTGAGGTGGAAAAGTTGTGACGTTGATAGCGTGAGAGAGGGAGAGGGTGAAAAGTTCTTCTCCCCCGACTCTACACTTGAGGTGGATATCATATTTTGGTTTCTGTATTTTGGCTCCAGCTCCATTTGCATTAATCTACGGTACGATATGGTGATCAGGACATAGTCCCTACAGCCATTCGACTAGCGAGGCAGAAACTATGTAGCCAGCGAAGAGGACCCATTTCCATTTCGACTCTGCAGCCAGCGAGAAGTTGAAGAAGCTGGGCACGCTGAGCAGCCCGTTATGCCTTGATGAGGACGATCCGAAAGATAATGCTGATTCAGTTTTGCCTTCCTTGGATGTCATTGATTCTGTAGAGCCGGGGGAAGTGGCTCCTCCTCGGCAATGATAATACGACAACCTATCACTATATCTTATATAGTAGTAGATGACATTTTAGTATTACATTATGTGAGTTCATCTTGATTCTGTTACATTCTTCAGATACTACATACTAGATTCGATAAGAACATATACTACACCATATGTACAGAACATAGATGATTCACACTAATGTATGCTAGAATGAATTTTGGGTTGTGTTCTGAGCCATCCGTTCTGATCAAGCATCTTCCTTCTCCTCTCCTCCACCATGGCTCTGGACCCATCTGCTCCTCCCTACTTCCCTTCTTCTTATTTGACTCTCTCAGGCACATATGATATCCACCTCAAGTGTAGAGTCGGGGAAGAAGAAGTGGGTAGGAAGAGGAGGGAGAAGCAGCACAGCCGGCGGCATGACCCAGAGGAAGTACATATGTTTTCTTCAAATCCGTAGGAGAACTATAAGGATATATCTTTTCACAACATGTCATCTTGTCAAAGACCCTTAATGTGACAACCATGTTACCGCGGTGTCGGAAGACTAACATGTCATAATTTTCTAAGCCGTGTGTTTTGACATAATCCTCCCAACTCTTTCCTCTTATGTAGTAATCTTGACACCGCGGTAACATGGTTGTCACATTAAGGGTATTTGACAAGGTGATATATTTTGAAAAGATATATCCTTATAGTTCTCCTACGAATTTGAAGAAAACATCTGTACTTCCTCCGGATTATGCCGTCGGCTGTGCTGCTTCCCCCTCCTCTTCCTGCCTACTTCTTCTCTCCCGACTCTACACTTGAGGTGGATATCATATGTGCCTGAGAGAGTCAAATAAGAAGAAGGGAAGTAGGGAGGAGCAGATGGGTCCAGAGCTATGGTGGAGGAGAGGAGAAGGAAGATGCTTGATCAGAACTTGAGGTGGAAAAGTTGTTACGTTGATAGCGTGAGAGAGGGAGAGGGTGGAAAAGTTCTTCTCCCCCGACTCTACACTTGAGGTGGATATCATATTTTGGTTTCTGTATTTTGGCTCCAGCTCCATTTGCATTAATCTACGGTACGACATGGTGATCAGGACATAGTCCCTGCAGCCATTCGACTGGCAAGGCAGAAACTATGTAGCCGTAGATAAAGTTGACTGTCCTCCGACCCTCATCCCTCGGCAATGATGATACGACAACCTATCACTATATCTTATATAGTAGTAGATGATGTCTTAGTATTACATTATGTGAGTTCATCTTGATTCTGTTACATTCTTCAGATACTAGATACGATAAGAACATATACTACACCATATGTACAGAACATAGACGATTCACACTAATGTATGCTAGAATGAATTTTAGGTTGTGTTCTGAGCCATTCGTTTCCATTCTTGGCAATTAAGTTGTGGACCATTATGTTTGACATTGTTGTTACAAATTTTCATATATCTGTGTTGATTGATGAGATTGTGTTTCAAACGTGTTCGTGATTGTGTGTATCTGTGTTGTTTGATACTGTGTTCGTGATACACACCGTTGTTGTTGTAACAAATGGTGTAGGGGATGCTGCAAATGCTACAGGGGATGCTGCAAATGCTGTATTTTTTTCAATACTAGCGACGTTCAGCGACTCTCAGCGACGTTCAGCGACGAAAATAACGTCGCTAAGTAAGTACCCCAACGTCGCTAACTGTGATGAATACCGTCGATGATCGTCACTAAACGTCGATACGAAAGACGACGCTAGACGTCGCTATATGTCGGTACTTTAGCGATGTAGAAAAGTCGCAGAACGTCGCCATATGACTCTCAAGCCAGGTCAGCATCGATGCATGTAAAGTCGCTCAACGTCGCTAGGATACGTCGGTAAATGATGACGTTTTACGTCGCTGGTAGTCGCTGAATTAGTGACGTGTCCGCGTCGCTAAGGCTCGTCACAATAGCGACGTATTGCGACATTTTCTTGTTTAGCGACTAGGTTAATCGCGACTACGTGAAAATGTCGCTAAATACGTCGCTAATCGAAATTAGCAACGTATTTTCCCTATTTAGCGACGTCTTGAGGTGTCACGACCCGCACCCGCTTTTTCGGATACGAGACATGTCCAAGCCAGCCTACGCCGCAGAGTCGACGATAGAACGCTGTCAAGCCCGCAAGAAATAAATGCTCAAAATATCACATTTGTTGCTCATTCACATTTCTACATTTATTACAATATTTACAATATTTCTAATTAAAGAAAATACAAGATTTTACAGTTAATAAAATTAATACAATTGCTTTCTATTTCTAGGTCGACCTCAACATACCCATGTCTTCCTAGTGCTAAGAGTGATCGCGACTAAACCTAAAAAATATTGGTTTCCAGTCAGGAATGGAACAAGTACACAAACCGACGGCAATGCAAAACACAATAGAATTTACAAGACATGAAATAACATATGAGATATAAAAACTGGAAAGTACTGATGACATGGCACGGTGAAGATGAAAAGAAAAAAATAAAAGACATCTACCTAGGTGGTGTGAAATATCTGTTTCAACATGTGAATGGCTAGGGGGTAAATACGGCTCACTGCACGTGTTGTGTGCAGCTGCTATCATTCACGAAAGACACGGAGGATAGTTCTGGGTAGTCCACAAGTCTACTAAGATATTTTCCCTCCCGACTACTCCGTGTGACGAGCGTGTCAACAAGCAGCAAGATATATGTATATACATGAAATAAAAAGACTACTATGAATCGAAAGCAATCAGAAAGTGCACTTGCCTGAGGTCCTTAGCTGGTGAAACCAATAATACCATACCACTCGATGAGCCACAATCAGTCAACACATGCAGAAGTCTCCAGATGCTGAAATAAACATTACTAACGTTCTCAGAATAGTCAAATTAGCTAGGATTGCCTGTCCTTAAGTCCAATTCTGGACACAGGGACAAAACGGTAATTTCGGACAAAAATGGTGTCCGCCGTTGGACCCGCTTTACACCGAAAAATGTGCCAGAGTCAATGGCCTCTAAAGTCGTCAAACTATATGTCTACGGATCCAGTTTTTCGATACGAACCCAACCGTATGTCCAGAGTTGGATTTCGGCGGGCCGTGCACAAAATCGCCCGTTGAGTGGGACCGTAGGGCCCGTAAAACGGTGATTTTATCAACGATCTCAGAATCGGACCAAACTTGGCATACAGGACCAAAAAAACGATACGGTTCTGTTGGCACAAGTTTCGTCTCGATCCAATGAGCATGCACAAAGTAATTGAGAAATTTGTAAAGTACACGATACGGTGAATTTCGACGGATACGCATCAAATTCGTCGCGCACACGCGACCAATTTGAATTCCGTCAAAGCCCACACGGCCACGAAGTCGTTACACAGCTTTCGATGCTTTCGGTGCGCGACCACGTCGTCCGGAATGGCGGGACGCACGTCGTGTGGAGCGTTTTCGTGATTTTTAAAACAGGTTTTTCGGTAACTTTACAATCCAATTACTCATTATAATGTGAACGAAAAATTAATCTATCTGAAGGATTTTTTTGTCCTACATGCTGTCTAAATAATTGTTAAATAGAATTTCGATTCGGTCTTGTCACGACCCGCACCCGCTTTTCGGATACGAGACGTGTCCAAGCCAGTCTACGCCGCAGAGTCGGCGGTAGAACGCTGTCAAGCCCGCAAGAAAATAAATGCTCAAAAATAAATATTTGCTGCTCATTTACATTTCTAATTTATTACAACATTTACAATATTTATATTTAAAGAAAAAATAAAGTTTTACAATTAATGAAATTGATACAATTGCTTTCTATTTCTAGGTTGTCTTCAGCATACCCAAGTCTTCCCCAGTGCTAAGAGTGATAGCGGCTAAACCTGAAAAATGTTGGTTATCCAGTCAGGATTGGAACAAGTACACAAACCGATGACAATGCAAAAACATAATAGAATCGACAAGACATGAAAATAACATATGAGATATCAAAACTGGTAGATAACTGATGACATAGCACGACAGAGAAGTAAACAAGGAAAGACTAATAAAAGACATCTATCTAGGTGGTGTGAAATATCTGTTTCGACATGTGAACGGCTAGGGGGTAAATCAGGCTCACTGCACGTGTCGTGTGCAGCGGCTATCATTCACGAGAGACACTGGGATAATTCTGGGTAGTCCACATGTCTACTAAGATATTTCTCCTCCCGACTACTCCGTGTGACGAGCGTGTCAACAAGCAGCAAGATATATGTATAGACATGAAATGAGAAAACTACTATGAATCGAAAGCAATCAGAAAGTGCACTTGCCTGTGGTCCTTAGCTGGTGAAACCAATAATCCCATTGGGTCCAGATTAGTCCGATTAGCCTAAGTTGATATGAGAAAGTCAAAATCACAAGAAATAAGAATGTATGACTGGTCGTGATTAATATTCGATGGCCGAAGGAATTTCGTCTAAAAACAGAAAATCCTTGATAAGGAAATTCATTTAGAAAAGTACTTTATATCTTGAAATTGTATATAGAATATTTTAAACAAATACTTTAAAATCTAGAAAAACTATTTTAAGGCAAAAAACCCCTCTGTCAAATATACTTTTATAAAATTTATTTAATAAATTCTTAAGAAATAACATATAGAAATCCTATAAAAATACCTATTTATATTCAAAGTTCCAAAAGTGTTTATATAACAAAGATAATATATTTATTATTAATAAAACTAATGATTATCAATACTATAATCATATATTAAACCTCCAAATATAATTTGAAACTAGATTTAAATAAATTTGTTCAAGGAAACCTTATAATTAGAGATAACTAAACCCTCTTAGGAAATATACTAGATGCACTTGTTTAATATATATATATATATAAATATATATATATATGTATATGAAATTCCTTTAAAGCCCAAAATAATAATTAACCCAAACTTAAAATATATATTTTCCCAAATTCCATAATAACTGGCTTAGGCCTAAATCAATAATTAAAATTGAAGCTATTAGAGCCCAACATAATTTAAACCCAGTAAGATTTCCTTGTGGTTTTAAGGCCCAAAAGTCAATTTCACTAAATGATCCATTAATAAAACAAGTAATAATAATAATAATAATAATAATAATGATAATGATAATGATAATGATAATGATAATAATAATAATAATAATAATAATAATAATTGTCAGTATTACTATATATATATATATATTAATAGTATATACGTTTTTGGTATCCTATACTTTACTTTTTCTCATATTGGTATACGCAAGGCTATACAACTAATTTAATCAGAGCCATGGCCCATGAGGCTACAACCCAAGCATACTAGCTTCTCAGATAAGCTTCAACTCATAGTTAAGAAAGAGAAAATGCAGGGATGAAACGAGGGGTTACCAGAGCTCTCCTCCTCTCTGAGGACTCGGGAACAAATTGGAGGAGGCGACGACGAGAAGAAGGGACGCCCGACGGAACTCGGCGCTGGAAAAGCGAGCTCGCCGTGGCTCGCCCGCTCCGAATCTGGGCGGCGCTGGAAAATCGCTGTGGCGGTCGGGTCGGGTGGACGGCCACGGGGATGCTCACCGACCTCGGTCCGGTGGCGGAGCGGCTCAGAAAAAGGAGGCTGGTCGTCGGCCTGTTACGTCTGTCGGAACCCACAACGAGGGTGCCGCGGCTCGCCAACAGGGGCGCGGTGGCTCTTGGCGGGTCTGCGACGTCAGTGGGCTCGTACAGTGGTTCGGATCTGCAGCAGGAAAAGTGGTGCGACCCTGTCGACGATGATCCTCGCCGAGGTCGACGGCACCCCTGTGCCTAGCTACATTGAAGCGAGCTCAGCACCACTTCTCCAAGCGGCCGCTCCAGTCGGGTGGAGAGAACAGTCGATCGTTGCTCGGCTGTTGGCGCCACCAGGAGGAAGGGTCGGTGCGACAACGATTGAGAAGGCTTTGACGACGATTTCTCGATCACGGGGAGGAGTGACGCACGCGCGCCGAGGAGATCGACGCGGGGAGTCGAACGAGGTCTCACGGCCTCGACGGTCAGTCACAGTGGTCGCACGTGAGTAGCAGCCAATGTGGCAGGTCGGGCGCAGACTGTGGTCTGGTGCACGCCGGTGGTCGCTCTTCGGCTCGATGCAGCCCTGCGCGATGCTGAGGAGCGGAGGAAGGAGCTAGGCGGAGGCCTCGGCGGAAAGTAGGCATGTGTGTCTGTGGTTTGAAGGTGGCACCGGCCGTCTTCGCGGAAGACGGCATCCGCAGTAGAGGACCAGAGGGCTCGGAGATGCTGCGTCCGAGGTCGCTCCGGCACCGGGCGTCGGCGTGCGATCGATGCGCTGACACGGGATCGAGGCTCGGTATTCGAAGGAGGTCGGGGATTGGTATGGCGCTCGGGTTCGACTATGATGGTGGTGGTGATGGATGTAATTATGGTTTGAGAGCAGGAACTCAAAGGTGGGAGAGGAAGTCGGAGAAGAAGGCTGTGGAGGAATTGTTTTTTGGCATAATGCGGCTAGGTTTTTAGGTTGTGCTACAACACCATGTTGATATATATATATATATATATAGGTAGGTAAAAGAGATTGGGCCGGGCTGGTCTTGTGGGTGTTGGTGACTGGCATGACTCGACCATATATGGATTAATTATTACTTGGCTTGGCAAAAGATTTACTCTTATCTATAAGGAAAAATGGGTGAGAGATGGAAAACTTGAATTCAAATTATCGTAATAATGAGTGAGGGGCGATATTGAATAAGCATGATGATATTAAGTAATTGCACTTAATGCTACAATAAAACTATCGTGGCAATCCTGAAAGTGTTAGTGATGATAATACTATCATCACTACTAATGTTAGCAATGATAGCCTCGACTAATAAAGCAAAAGCAAAACTTAATTCTTTTATAATAATAAATAAAGTAATATTACATCGAGTATTTCTAGAAGTATATTTATAAAATAACTAGTAAATGTTTTTTTATAAAGAAATAATCATAAATTATTATTCACCATGTATCAGAGGAAATTACCTTCAACACAAAATAGATAAATAAATAAAAAAAAGTAAAGTCGGGAAAGAGGGGTTACAGGTCTATGGATTGGCGAGAAATTGCCTTCCAAATTGCGTGTCTGGACTGTACTAGCGTCCTGTTTTTGGACAGATTTTTGCCGGTTTTTGAGTCGCGGTCTACCGCAATCTAGGGCATCTATAAGTAAAGCAATTAAAGGGATTTAGAGACGTACATATTGACTTCATAGCCGAAGAGGAAAATCGCGAAACGATCAATCGATCGCTGTGCAATCGCACTGCGAAGTGGGGTCTTTGGCCTACTGCTACTGCTGTCGTTCTGCTACTTCGCGCGCGCGGGGGCGGCTCCGGCCGGCCGGCGGCGGCCCCCAGCGGCGCGCGCGCGCGTGCGGGGTGCGCCCAGTGTGAAACCCGTAAAATTTAAATTAAATTTATACTGCATATTTTTTTTGTGTTGCTAAAATCTTGTGCTAGAATAATATAATATTTCTTAATTTATGAGAATTATTTTAAAAAAAAAATAATTAAACAAGGATTTTTGTATTTCTGACCAGACCCGAACCCAAATAGAATCTAAAACAATTTTTGAGTTTTAAAATATTAGCTATATATTTTCTAAAAAAAAGAAATTATTCATTTTGGCCGAAGCCGTAAAACTAATTTACTAAAGTTTTAAAATCCAAAGCCTTAGGCCCAAAGCCATTTCATTAAATTTTAAAATCCATTGGCCATAACTAGCTTTGAAGCCCATAGTTAATTTCTTTCAGCCTTTTCAGTTAGGCCTAAAGTCCGATTAGTTTGGAGCCAAAACCAAATATTTACTAATTAAGTTAGTGGCCATTTAGCCTTAGACCTTAAGGCCCATTAAACCAAACCCATTGAATGGGTTTTAAACCCATTAGTTATTTTGTTAGAATTCATTCTGTTGAATGAATGGAATGTTTCATTCATTCCATTGTGAGCTTTAAATGGCAAGATTAGTGTTTGCTGTTGTGGGACTTTTCCTTTCCCAACCGAAAATTCTCAGTCTCCTTTCCGATCGAAACCGACGAACCCGTCGGCTCTCCGACTTCCTTGGCCGGCGGCGTTAATGGCCGGGGGACTTTTCTCCTTCCTCAAGTGGTAACTCCCCATCCCTATTTACCTATAAAAACCCACTTCCTCCTTCATTTTTTTTTACCACACCAAACTTTCCCATTTTTTTCTTCTTCCCTCTAACCTAGCTTCTCCACGAAATTTCCGGCGCCATCCCCTAGGCCGGCCGCCCTTTTCCGGCGCATCCCGAGGCCGTCGCTGTTCCGATCCGACCGCCTGTCGCCACCCCGATCGTTCGCCACCGCCCCAGGCACCCCGATCCAGGCCCTTCCCGGGCGCCCCTTTTCGCTGCCGCTGTTCCGCGGTGGGCGCCTGACCCGCTGACCGCCGACGTTTGCCCCGGTGGCCGCCCCTGTCCGACTCGAGCTCTTCCGGTTTGCTGTTGGACGACTTCTTTTGTTCCGTTACCGCGACGGTTCCCGTTCCGAGCTCCAATTTGGTTTCTGTTGTTGGTACACTCTGACCCAATATTTTTCTTTACAGTCTATGATGATATTCTGGTCCAACCGAATTCTTCGAGAATTCGGATTTTTCGGTAACGTTACGTTATCAATTCGGTTTTCCCGAAGTTTCTTCGGAAATGTATAGCTGCTGGTTGGTTCTGTGAATAATTGGAATATTTAGGACAGAACAATGTTCTGTGAATTCTCGGGATTTCCGAAAATTCTTCGGAGACGGTTCTGTGTTTTCAATTCTCGGGTTTGCTGAGAAATTTTCGGGAATAAATTCTGAGATTTAGAAAGTTTATGTTTATTTGGTTTTTGTTGGGTTTTCAGATTTGGGAGTTATTTTGCAGGTAAACGGAGTATTTCCCAATTTTTGGGTTGACCGAAAACAGAGGGAATGCTGCCAAAATATTCGGAAAAATTTTAATAAAATGATTTAAAAATGATTTTTGATATAAAAATATTATTTTATAATATTTTTGGGCGACGACCTAACGGTCACTGGGCCCCAGCGAAATGCAAACGCACCGGTTCGACCGGACGTTGAGGCAGAGTAGCTAAACGTGAAGACTGGACCAGAGTCTGAGACTCACAATGTTATAATTTAAAAATTAGAAATTGTAGTTTTATAGTTATTTAATTTTGAGGCTAACCATTGTTCGTCTTATTTGAAATTCATGTAAATCGGGTTGTAAGGACATAAGCCCAATTACTTATTCGTGCTGGAAGAATGTAATAATTAGATTTTATTATTTTCTGGATGTATTAGTATAATGCAAATGTTAGAATAACTATAGATAATATATATATATTAGTTGATTAATTAGTGATTTTCTCACTTATTAAATAAATATTAATTTTATGTATAAACTACAAGTTTTAACAACTTAAATGGTAATTACAAGTTTTTCTGAAAAGCAAAATAAAATTAAGTTTCTAAAGTACAACTCATTAGTAAATGTTGTGTTAGTTAGTTAACAATTAAAACTGACTAGGAAAGACAAATAGAGATTGCAACTAGACAACTTGTAAATGTTTCTGAAACAAGTTTCCGGAAATGTAGGATTTCAAGGAAGAGCGTGACTTACCAAATACCGAAGTACCAACTCTTCAAACCCGGAAATTAAGGCAAGTACATTTATGTGGATTTACGATTATTTTAACAATCATTTCATTGCAATTTTAAACCACTGTTAAACACGAACTCTTTCGAGAGTATTGACTGTACTGTTGGGGACTGGGGGAGTAGAGTAGTGGATATGACCAAATCCAAAAATTAGGATAACTGACTGTATTAGCTTTCCCCTCTTCACACGGGGACAAGCCATACCGTATCGCTAGGATACTACTGTAACCCAATCCGGTCATATTCATTACCTATTCATATCACTTTACTGTATTTCAAAATTGTTTCATCTTTAAAAACTGTTTAAAAGTGCATGATATTAATTGTCATTTTAATTATTAAAATTTGCATAAATTGTACTTTGCTCCCTCCTGACTGGAGACAACATTTTAGGTATTTCTGATGACCTGGAGATGCTAATCAATAGCTACTACGATCCTGACTTGTACCCGGCGGTACTTCCACCTGAGGAGGATGATGTGGCGTCAACTTAGATGCTACTTAGAAATTAAGAATTTTAGTTGCTCTTTTAATTCCAGTTTATGAACCTTGTATTTAGAACAAGTTTTTTTTTAATTATCGCTAAATAAAAGTTGTGGCAATTATCAGTTTCAATCTTGTTGTTGATTTACCTGCAAATGGGATTACAGCTTACTGCCGCCGTCTCATCAACGGTGCAGGCTGGGCATGATCCGATTCGACCCAAGTATTTGGGGACCGGGTCGTGACATATTTTTAGTGGTGGCCCATGCAGGTCTTTAATATCAACAACTTAGGAAAAACCTAGGAAACAGTTAGAACACTAGAACATCAAATTGCCACAACATAGGACCGATATATATACATATTATTATTAAATATTTTATGACTATTGATAGGCTACCTTGCTTATGTTTTTATCCTAAAACTTCCAGAGAATGACCACTGATAATACCAATCCTGCTGGCGATAGGATGTCAACACCTGACCATACCCCTACCTATTACTGAGATCTGTGAATGCCCTATTACTATAGCTGGCCATAACTTTATAGCACCTTTGCTTGTCATGCCCTTACCTAACTACGATGTAGTCCTAGGGATGGACTGGTTAAGTAAGCAGCATGCGCTGATAGACTGTCATCGAGGATGTGTAGTCTTCAGTCCACCTGGAGAACCGGAGTTTGAAATCTCTCGAACTCCGGAGGAGATGGAATGTGTTACCTATACCTCTATCACTGAAGAATCCAGACCTCCGCATCCTATCATAGCGAAATTTATGGATGTTTTTCCTGATAGTCTTCCCGGGTTACCCCCAGACCGAGACTTGGAGTTCACCATTGACCTAGTCCCCGGTTCTTCCCCTATTTCTAAGGGATGCTACAGAGTCAACCCGAAGGAGGCCAAGGAGATGAAGGATCAGATCAATGAACTGAAGGCTCTGGGATTCATTCGAGACGGAGCTTCACCCTGGGGAGCGCCTGTTTTGTTTGTACCCAAGAAGGATGGAACGGTGCGGATGTGCATCGACTACCGGGCGCTGAACAATGTCACAATCAAGAACAAGTACCCTCTGCCCCGGATCGATGACTTATTTGACCAGTTGAGTGGAGCCAAGGTGTTTTCCAAGATTGATCTTAGGTCTGGCTATCATCAGATCAAGGTCATGAAGGAAGACATTCCCAAGACGGCATTCAACACCAAGTATGGGCAGTTTGAATTCTTGGTCATGCCGTTTGGTCTGACGAATGCTCCTGCTGTGTTCATGAACCTTATGAACAAGGTTTTCCATGAATACTTAGACCAGTTTGTCGTCGTCTTCATTGATGACATACTGATCTATTCAAAGACGAAGGAGGAACACGAAGAGCACCTCAGGAAAGTTCTGGAAACTTTGAGGAAGGAGAAGTTGTACGGTAAGCTATCCAAGTGTGAATTCTTTCTAGACAATGTGGATTTTCTTGGCCATGTTGTCACAGGAGAAGGAATTTCCGTGGATCCTAAGAAGATAGCTGCTGTGGAGAAGTGGCCTACCCCAAGCTCAGTTGCTGACATCAGAAGTTTCTTGGGCTTGGCGGGCTACTATCGGAAGTTCGTGAAGGATTTTGCTAGAATTGCTGAACCAATGACGAAGCTGACTCGGAAGAATGAGGTATTCATTTGGACGGAGGACTGCCAAGCAGCGTTCGAGGAGTTGAAGAAGAGGCTCACCACTGCACCAATCCTTGCGCTACCCGCAGGATCCGGTGGTTTCACAATTTATAGTGACGCCTCGGGCAAAGGACTGGGATGTGTTCTTCAACAGAATGGGAAAGTGATTGCTTACGCATCTAGGCAATTACGGAACCATGAGAAGAATTATCCCACACATGACCTGGAGCAGGCAGCAGTTATCTTTGCGTTGAAGCTATGGAAGCACTATCTGTATGGAGAGAGAGTGGAGATATACACAGACCACAAAAGTCTGAAGTATGTTTTCACTCAGAAAGAGTTGAACATGAGGCAAAGAAGATGGCTGGAGCTAATGAAGGACTTTGACATCGACCTGCAATACCACCCGGGTAAGGCTAATGTGGTCGCTGATGCACTTAGTCGATACCCAGTGGTGATGCTCTTGACTAAGGAGCGGCATCTGCTAGAGGACATCGAGAAGCTTGGATTAGAGATCATATTGCCTGGAGATAGAAGGATGGAGCTGGATGCTGATTCAGTACTGATGAAGTTGCAAGTGAGCTCGTATCTGATGGACAAGATCAAGGAGACTCAGTTTCAAGATGAGGCACTTTGCAAACTGAGAGACCAAGTGTTGGCGGAAACACTTGAGGGTTTCTCAATCGCCAGTGATGGAGCTTTGAAGAATGGTGCAAGGCTTTGTGTACCATCTGGCGAACTGAAGAACGAGCTGATGAAGGAAGCGCACCAGTCGCAGTATTCTATACATCCTGGAGCTAATAAGATGTATCGGGATATGCGCACTATTGTTTGGTGGTATGGAATGAAGAAAGATGTGTCCAGATTCGTGGCGAGATGTTTGATCTGTCAGCAAGTGAAGGCCAGTAGACAGAGACCCGCAGGACTTCTACAACCGCTGGACATTCCGGAGTGGAAGTGGGAGCACATCACAATGGATTTCGTGTCAGGTTTGCCTCGTTCCCAAGGAGGGAAGGATGCCATCTGGGTTATAGTGGACCGACTAACCAAGTCAGCTCACTTTATCTCCTTCAAAGTTGGTTTATCCACTGAGAAGTTGGCAGCATTGTACATGCGGCACATTTACCGAATTCATGGCGTACCGATAAGCATTGTTTCTGACCGAGACACTCGTTTTACCTCACATTTTTGGAAGAGCTTGCATGACAGTTTAGGGACCCAGTTGAAGTTCAGCACAGCTTATCATCCTCAGACTGATGGGCAATCTGAGAGGACTATTCAGACACTTGAAGATATGCTGCGAGCTTGTGTCTTGGAGTTTGGAGGATCATGGGAAGACCATTTGCACTTGGTAGAGTTTTCTTATAATAACAGCTACCAAGCCAGTATTGGTATGACCCCATTTGAAGCTCTTTATGGACGTCGTTGCCGTACACCATTGGCATGGGACGACGTAGGAGAAAGAGTACTGTTGGGTCCAGAGATGGTGACCGACGCAGCAGAGAAGGTGAAGTTTATCAGAGACAAGCTCAGGATTGTTCAAGACAGACAGAAGCACTGGGCAGACTGCAGTCGACGACCACTGGCATTTGAAGAAGGAGATAAGTTCTTCGTGAAGATTTCTCCTACCAGAGGTACAATCAGATTTGGTAGAGCTGGGAAGCTGAGTCCCAGGTACATTGGCCCGTTCGAAGTTCTGAGCCGGATTGGAGAAGTGGCGTATAGGTTAGCTCTACCAGCTAATCTAGAAGGTGTGCATAACGTCTTCCACGTTTCACAGCTCAGAGAGTATGTACCTGATGAGAACCACGTCTTGGACCATTCTGAGTTGGAGATCGGACCGAGTCTCACTGTACCAGAGAAGCCTGTAGCGATTTTGGATAGAGACGAGAAGAGGACCAGAACTTCAGTGACTCCCATAGTCAGAGTTATGTGGAGGCACGATTCCCCAGGCAAGTCTACCTGGGAGCGAGAAGATGAGATGCGGGAGCAGTACCCGTATTTATTTGAGATTTGAGGTAATTCCTAACCCTATCTCTTTAAATTTCGAGGACGAAATTTTCTAAGGAGGGAAGGTTGTGAAACCCGTAAAATTTAAATTAAATTTATACTGCATATTTTTTTTTGTGTTGCTAAAATCTTGTGCTAGAATAATATAATATTTATTAATTTATGAGAATTATTTTTAAAAAAAAAATAATTAAACAAGGATTTTTGTATTTCTGACCAGACCCGAACCCAAATAGAATCTAAAACAATTTTTGAGTTTTAAAATATTAGCTATATATTTTCTAAAAAAAAGAAATTATTCATTTTGGCCGAAGCCGTAAAACTAATTTACTAAAGTTTTAAAATCCAAAGCCTTAGGCCCAAAGCCATTTCATTAAATTTTAAAATCCATTGGCCATAACTAGCTTTGAAGCCCATAGTTAATTTCTTTCAGCCTTTTCAGTTAGGCCTAAAGCCCGATTAGTTTGGAGCCAAAACCAAATATTTACTAATTAAGTTAGTGGCCATTTAGCCTTAGACCTTAAGGCCCATTAAACCAAACCCATTGAATGGGTTTTAAACCCATTAGTTATTTTGTTAGAATTCATTCTGTTGAATGAATGGAATGTTTCATTCATTCCATTGTGAGCTTTAAATGGCAAGATTAGTGTTTGCTGTTGTGGGACTTTTCCTTTCCCAACCGAAAATTCTCAGTCTCCTTTCCGATCGAAACCGACGAACCCGTCGGCTCTCCGACTTCCTTGGCCGGCGGCGTTAATGGCCGGAGGACTTTTCTCCTTCCTCAAGTGGTAACTCCCCATCCCTATTTACCTATAAAAACCCACTTCCTCCTTCATTTTTTTTTTACCACACCAAACTTTCCCATTTTTTTCTTCTTCCCTCTAACCTAGCTTCTCCACGAAATTTCCGGCGCCATCCCCTAGGCCGGCCGCCCTTTTCCGGCGCATCCCGAGGCCGCCGCTGTCCCGATCCGACCGCCTGTCGCCACCCCGATCGTTCGCCACCGCCCCAGGCGCCCCGATCCAGGCCCTTCCCGGGCGCCCCTTTCCGCTGCCGCTGTTCCGCGGTGGGCGCCTGACCCGCTGACCGCCGACGTTTGCCCCGGTGGCCGCCCCTGTCCGACTCGAGCTCTTCCGGTTTGCTGTTGGACGACTTCTTTTGTTCCGTTACCGCAACGGTTCCCGTTCCGAGCTCCAATTTGGTTTCTGTTGTTGGTACACTCTGACCCAATATTTTTCTTTACAGTCTATGATGATATTCTGGTCCAACCGAATTCTTCGAGAATTCGGATTTTTCGGTAACGTTACGTTATCAATTCGGTTTTCCCGAAGTTTCTTCGGAAATGTATAGCTGCTGGTTGGTTCTGTGAATAATTGGAATATTTAGGACAGAACAATGTTCTGTGAATTCTCGGGATTTCCGAAAATTCTTCGGAGACGGTTCTGTGTTTTCAATTCTCGGGTTTGCTGAGAAATTTTCGGGAATAAATTCTGAGATTTAGAAAGTTTATGTTTATTTGGTTTTTGTTGGGTTTTCAGATTTGGGAGTTATTTTGCAGGTAAACGGAGCATTTTCCAGTTTTTGGGTTGACCGAAAACAGAGGGAATGCTGCCGAAATATTCGGAAAAAAATTTAATAAAATGATTTAAAAATGATTTTTGATATAAAAATATTATTTTATAATATTTTTGGGCGACGACCTAACGGTCACTGGGCCCCAGCGAAATGCAAACGCACCGGTTCGACCGGACGTTGAGGCAGAGTAGCTAAACGTGAAGACTGGACCAGAGTCTGAGACTCACAATGTTATAATTTAAAAATTAGAAATTGTAGTTTTATAGTTATTTAATTTTGAGGCTAACCATTGTTCGTCTTATTGAAATTCATGTAAATCGGGTTGTAAGGACATAAGCCCAATTACTTATTCGTGCTGGAAGAATGTAATAATTAGATTTTATTATTTTCTGGATGTATTAGTATAATGCAAATGTTAGAATAACTACAGATAATATATATATATTAGTTGATTAATTAGTGATTTTCTCACTTATTAAATAAATATTAATTTTATGTATAAACTACAAGTTTTAACAACTTAAATGGTAATTACAAGTTTTCCTGAAAAGCAAAATAAAATTAAGTTTCTAAAGTACAACTCATTAGTAAATGTTGTGTTAGTTAGTTAACAACTAAAACTGACTAGGAAAGACAAATAGAGATTGCAACTAGACAACTTGTAAATGTTTCTGAAACAAGTTCCCGGAAATGTAGGATTTCAAGGAAGAGCGTGACTTACCAAATACCGAAGTACCAACTCTTCAAACCCGGAAATTAAGGCAAGTACATTTATGTGGATTTACGATTATTTTAACAATCATTTCATTGCAATTTTAAACCACTGTTAAACACGAACTCTTTCGAGAGTATTGACTGTACTGTTGGGGACTGGGGGAGTAGAGTAGTGGATATGACCAAATCCAAAAATTAGGATAACTGACTGTATTAGCTTTCCCCTCTTCACACGGGGACAAGCCATACCGTATCGCTAGGATACTACTGTAACCCAATCCGGTCATATTCATTACCTATTCATATCACTTTACTGTATTTCAAAATTGTTTCATCTTTAAAAACTGTTTAAAAGTGCATGATATTAATTGTCATTTTAATTATTAAAATTTGCATAAATTGTACTTTGCTCCCTCCTGACTGGAGACAACATTTTAGGTATTTCTGATGACCTGGAGATGCTAATCAATAGCTACTACGATCCTGACTTGTACCCGGCGGTACTTCCACCTGAGGAGGATGATGTGGCGTCAACTTAGATGCTACTTAGAAATTAAGAATTTTAGTTGCTCTTTTAATTCCAGTTTATGAACCTTGTATTTAGAACAAGTTTTTTTTTAATTATCGCTAAATAAAAGTTGTGGCAATTATCAGTTTCAATCTTGTTGTTGATTTACCTGCAAATGGGATTACAGCTTACTGCCGCCGTCTCATCAACGGTGCAGGCTGGGCATGATCCGATTCGACCCAAGTATTTGGGGACCGGGTCGTGACATGTTTTTAGTGGTGGCCCATGCAGGTCTTTAATATCAACAACTTAGGAAAAACCTAGGAAACAGTTAGAACACTAGAACATCAAATTGCCACAACATAGGACCGAAATATATACATATTATTATTAAATATTTTATGACTATTGATAGGCTACCTTGCTTATGTTTTTATCCTAAAACTTCCAGAGAATGACCACTGATAATACCAATCCTGCTGGCGATAGGATGTCAACACCTGACCATACCCCTACCTATTACTGAGATCTGTGAATGCCCTATTACTATAGCTGGCCATAACTTTATAGCACCTTTGCTTGTCATGCCCTTACCTAACTACGATGTAGTCCTAGGGATGGACTGGTTAAGTAAGCAGCATGCGCTGATAGACTGTCATCGAGGATGTGTAGTCTTCAGTCCACCTGGAGAACCGGAGTTTGAAATCTCTCGAACTCCGGAGGAGATGGAATGTGTTACCTATACCTCTATCACTGAAGAATCCAGACCTCCGCATCCTATCATAGCGGAATTTATGGATGTTTTTCCTGATAGTCTTCCCGGGTTACCCCCAGACCGAGACTTGGAGTTCACCATTGACCTAGTCCCCGGTTCTTCCCCTATTTCTAAGGGATGCTACAGAGTCAACCCGAAGGAGGCCAAGGAGATGAAGGATCAGATCAATGAACTGAAGGCTCTGGGATTCATTCGAGACGGAGCTTCACCCTGGGGAGCGCCTATTTTGTTTGTACCCAAGAAGGATGGAACGGTACGGATGTGCATCGACTACCGGGCGCTGAACAATGTCACAATCAAGAACAAGTACCCTCTGCCCCGGATCGATGACTTATTTGACCAGTTGAGTGGAGCCAAGATGTTTTCCAAGATTGATCTTAGGTCTGGCTATCATCAGATCAAGGTCATGAAGGAAGACATTCCCAAGACGGCATTCAACACCAAGTATGGGCAGTTTGAATTCTTGGTCATGCCGTTTGGTCTGACGAATGCTCCTGCTGTGTTCATGAATCTTATGAACAAGGTTTTCCATGAATACTTAGACCAGTTTGTCGTCGTCTTCATTGATGACATACTGATCTATTCAAAGACGAAGGAGGAACACGAAGAGCACCTCAGGAAAGTTCTGGAAACTTTGAGGAAGGAGAAGTTGTACGGTAAGCTATCCAAGTGTGAATTCTTTCTAGACAATGTGGATTTTCTTGGCCATGTTGTCACAGGAGAAGGAATTTCCGTGGATCCTAAGAAGATAGCTGCTGTGGAGAAGTGGCCTACCCCAAGCTCAGTTGCTGACATCAGAAGTTTCTTGGGCTTGGCGGGCTACTATCGGAAGTTCGTGAAGGATTTTGCTAGAATTGCTGAACCAATGACGAAGCTGACTCGGAAGAATGAGGTATTCATTTGGACGGAGGACTGCCAAGCAGCGTTCGAGGAGTTGAAGAAGAGGCTCACCACTGCACCAATCCTTGCGCTACCCGCAGGATCCGGTGGTTTCACAATTTATAGTGACGCCTCGGGCAAAGGACTGGGATGTGTTCTTCAACAGAATGGGAAAGTGATTGCTTACGCATCTAGGCAATTACGGAACCATGAGAAGAATTATCCCACATATGACCTGGAGCTGGCAGCAGTTATCTTTGCGTTGAAGCTATGGAAGCACTATCTGTATGGAGAGAGAGTGGAGATATACACAGACCACAAAAGTCTGAAGTATGTTTTCACTCAGAAAGAGTTGAACATGAGGCAAAGAAGATGGCTGGAGCTAATGAAGGACTTTGACATCGACCTGCAATACCACCCGGGTAAGGCTAATGTGGTCGCTGATGCACTTAGTCGATACCCAGTGGTGATGCTCTTGACTAAGGAGCGGCATCTGCTAGAGGACATCGAGAAGCTTGGATTAGAGATCATATTGCCTGGAGATAGAAGGATGGAGCTGGATGCTGATTCAATACTGATGAAGTTGCAAGTGAGCTCGTATCTGATGGACAAGATCAAGGAGACTCAGTTTCAAGATGAGGCACTTTGCAAACTGAGAGACCAAGTGTTGGCGGAAACACTTGAGGGTTTCTCAATCGCCAGTGATGGAGCTTTGAAGAATGGTGCAAGGCTTTGTGTACCATCTGGCGAACTGAAGAACGAGCTGATGAAGGAAGCGCACCAGTCGCAGTATTCTATACATCCTGGAGCTAATAAGATGTATCGGGATATGCGCACTATTGTTTGGTGGTATGGAATGAAGAAAGATGTGTCCAGATTCGTGGCAAGATGTTTGATCTGTCAGCAAGTGAAGGCCAGTAGACAGAGACCCGCAGGACTTCTACAACCGCTGGACATTCCGGAGTGGAAGTGGGAGCACATCACAATGGATTTCGTGTCAGGTTTGCCTCGTTCCCAAGGAGGGAAGGATGCCATCTGGGTTATAGTGGACCGACTAACCAAGTCAGCTCACTTTATCCCCTTCAAAGTTGGTTTATCCACTGAGAAGTTGGCAGCATTGTACATGCGGCACATTTACCGAATTCATGGCGTACCGATAAGCATTGTTTCTGACCGAGACACTCGTTTTACCTCACATTTTTGGAAGAGCTTGCATGACAGTTTAGGGACCCAGTTGAAGTTCAGCACAGCTTATCATCCTCAGACTGATGGGCAATCTGAGAGGACTATTCAGACACTTGAAGATATGCTGCGAGCTTGTGTCTTAGAGTTTGGAGGATCATGGGAAGACCATTTGCACTTGGTAGAGTTTTCTTATAATAACAGCTACCAAGCCAGTATTGGTATGACCCCATTTGAAGCTCTTTATGGACGTCGTTGCCGTACACCATTGGCATGGGACGACGTAGGAGAAAGAGTACTGTTGGGTCCAGAGATGGTGACCGACGCAGCAGAGAAGGTGAAGTTTATCAGAGACAAGCTCAGGATTGTTCAAGACAGACAGAAGCACTGGGCAGACTGCAGTCGACGACCACTGGCATTTGAAGAAGGAGATAAGTTCTTCGTGAAGATTTCTCCTACCAGAGGTACAATCAGATTTGGTAGAGCTGGGAAGCTGAGTCCCAGGTACATTGGCCCGTTCGAAGTTCTGAGCCGGATTGGAGAAGTGGCGTATAGGTTAGCTCTACCAGCTAATCTAGAAGGTGTGCATAACGTCTTCCACGTTTCACAGCTCAGAGAGTATGTACCTGATGAGAACCACGTCTTGGACCATTCTGAGTTGGAGATCGGACCGAGTCTCACTGTACCAGAGAAGCCTGTAGCGATTTTGGATAGAGACGAGAAGAGGACCAGAACTTCAGTGACTCCCATAGTCAGAGTTATGTGGAGGCACGATTCCCCAGGCAAGTCTACCTGGGAGCGAGAAGATGAGATGCGGGAGCAGTACCCGTATTTATTTGAGATTTGAGGTAATTCCTAACCCTATCTCTTTAAATTTCGAGGACGAAATTTTCTAAGGAGGGAAGGTTGTGAAACCCGTAAAATTTAAATTAAATTTATACTGCATATTTTTTTTTTGTGTTGCTAAAATCTTGTGCTAGAATAATATAATATTTATTAATTTATGAGAATTATTTTTAAAAAAAAAATAATTAAACAAGGATTTTTGTATTTCTGACCAGACCCGAACCCAAATAGAATCTAAAACAATTTTTGAGTTTTAAAATATTAGCTATATATTTTCTAAAAAAAAGAAATTATTCATTTTGGCCGAAGCCGTAAAACTAATTTACTAAAGTTTTAAAATCCAAAGCCTTAGGCCCAAAGCCATTTCATTAAATTTTAAAATCCATTGGCCATAACTAGCTTTGAAGCCCATAGTTAATTTCTTTCAGCCTTTTCAGTTAGGCCTAAAGCCCGATTAGTTTGGAGCCAAAACCAAATATTTACTAATTAAGTTAGTGGCCATTTAGCCTTAGACCTTAAGGCCCATTAAACCAAACCCATTGAATGGGTTTTAAACCCATTAGTTATTTTGTTAGAATTCATTCTGTTGAATGAATGGAATGTTTCATTCATTCCATTGTGAGCTTTAAATGGCAAGATTAGTGTTTGCTGTTGTGGGACTTTTCCTTTCCCAACCGAAAATTCTCAGTCTCCTTTCCGATCGAAACCGACGAACCCGTCGGCTCTCCGACTTCCTTGGCCGACGGCGTTAATGGCCGGAGGACTTTTCTCCTTCCTCAAGTGGTAACTCCCCATCCCTATTTACCTATAAAAACCCACTTCCTCCTTCATTTTTTTTTACCACACCAAACTTTCCCATTTTTTTCTTCTTCCCTCTAACCTAGCTTCTCCACGAAATTTCCGGCGCCATCCCCTAGGCCGGCCGCCCTTTTCCGGCGCATCCCGAGGCCGCCGCTGTTCCGATCCGACCGCCTGTCGCCACCCCGATCGTTCGCCACCGCCCCAGGCGCCCCGATCCAGGCCCTTCCCGGGCGCCCCTTTCCGCTGCCGCTGTTCCGCGGTGGGCGCCTGACCCGCTGACCGCCGACGTTTGCCCCGGTGGCCGCCCCTGTCCGACTCGAGCTCTTCCGGTTTGCTGTTGGACGACTTCTTTTGTTCCGTTACCGCGACGGTTCCCGTTCCGAGCTCCAATTTGGTTTCTGTTGTTGGTACACTCTGACCCAATATTTTTCTTTACAGTCTATGATGATATTCTGGTCCAACCGAATTCTTCGAGAATTCGGATTTTTCGGTAACGTTACGTTATCAATTCGGTTTTTCCGAAGTTTCTTCGGAAATGTATAGCTGCTGGTTGGTTCTGTGAATAATTGGAATATTTAGGACAGAACAATGTTCTGTGAATTCTCGGGATTTCCGAAAATTCTTCGAAGACGGTTCTGTGTTTTCAATTCTCGGGTTTGCTGAGAAATTTTCGGGAATAAATTCTGAGATTTAGAAAGTTTATGTTTATTTGGTTTTTGTTGGGTTTTCAGATTTGGGAGTTATTTTGCAGGTAAACGGAGCATTTCCCAGTTTTTGGGTTGACCGAAAACAGAGGGAATGCTGCCGAAATATTCGGAAAAAAATTTAATAAAATGATTTAAAAATGATTTTTGATATAAAAATATTATTTTATAATATTTTTGGGCGACGACCTAACGGTCACTGGGCCCCAGCGAAATGCAAACGCACCGGTTCGACCGGACGTTGAGGCAGAGTAGCTAAACGTGAAGACTGGACCAGAGTCTGAGACTCACAATGTTATAATTTAAAAATTAGAAATTGTAGTTTTATAGTTATTTAATTTTGAGGCTAACCATTGTTCGTCTTATTGAAATTCATGTAAATCGGGTTGTAAGGACATAAGCCCAATTACTTATTCGTGCTGGAAGAATGTAATAATTAGATTTTATTATTTTCTGGATGTATTAGTATAATGCAAATGTTAGAATAACTATAGATAATATATATATATTAGTTGATTAATTAGTGATTTTCTCACTTATTAAATAAATATTAATTTTATGTATAAACTACAAGTTTTAACAACTTAAATGGTAATTACAAGTTTTCCTGAAAAGCAAAATAAAATTAAGTTTCTAAAGTACAACTCATTAGTAAATGTTGTGTTAGTTAGTTAACAATTAAAACTGACTAGGAAAGACAAATAGAGATTGCAACTAGACAACTTGTAAATGTTTCTGAAACAAGTTCCCGGAAATGTAGGATTTCAAGGAAGAGCGTGACTTACCAAATACCGAAGTACCAACTCTTCAAACCCGGAAATTAAGGCAAGTACATTTATGTGGATTTACGATTATTTTAACAATCATTTCATTGCAATTTTAAACCACTGTTAAACACGAACTCTTTCGAGAGTATTGACTGTACTGTTGGGGACTGGGGGAGTAGAGTAGTGGATATGACCAAATCCAAAAATTAGGATAACTGACTGTATTAGCTTTCCCCTCTTCACACGGGGACAAGCCATACCGTATCGCTAGGATACTACTGTAACCCAATCCGGTCATATTCATTACCTATTCATATCACTTTACTGTATTTCAAAATTGTTTCATCTTTAAAAACTGTTTAAAAGTGCATGATATTAATTGTCATTTTAATTATTAAAATTTGCATAAATTGTACTTTGCTCCCTCCTGACTGGAGACAACATTTTAGGTATTTCTGATGACCTGGAGATGCTAATCAATAGCTACTACGATCCTGACTTGTACCCGGCGGTACTTCCACCTGAGGAGGATGATGTGGCGTCAACTTAGATGCTACTTAGAAATTAAGAATTTTAGTTGCTCTTTTAATTCCAGTTTATGAACCTTGTATTCAGAACAAGTTTTTTTTTAATTATCGCTAAATAAAAGTTGTGGTAATTATCAGTTTCAATCTTGTTGTTGATTTACCTGCAAATGGGATTACAGCTTACTGCCGCCGTCTCATCAACGGTGCAGGCTGGGCATGATCCGATTCGACCCAAGTATTTGGGGACCGGGTCGTGACACCCAGGTGGGAGGAAGGGTGGCGCCTTGTGGAGTTTAGGGTTTCAATGCTCCGCCCCCCCTCTCTGTGTTTCTATATATACAGGCGCTATTTCTTTATACAATTGTAGTTCTGTTTTGATGAACAGAACACGTTCACTGCTCGGGCTTTAGCCCGTTGGGGTGGAGCCTCACTGGGCCGGGTCTGGGCTGGTCCGGGCTGGGCTGGCCTGGGTCGGCCTGTTTATTTTTATTATTATTTATTTCTTTCTATTTATTATCTATACGTATATACATTTATATATATACATGTATATATACTCCACCTATATGTGTATACTCATACACGTATACGTATTTATATATAAATATAATATGTATATATGTATATACCTTAATAAGTTATAAATAAATTCACACATATATACGTTTATATATGTATACAAATATAGTATACTAACACACATATATCTATATGTATACAATTCATATATATAAATTCCTATATATATACATATATATATTCATCTAATGATATCTATATACACACATATATCTACATATATACATGTTATTTATACACATATATATAAATGTCTACACAAAATATATGTCTCTATATTTTCCTATATATATATAGATATCGATAAAATATTATATTCCTCTTCGTACTATATACCTGTATTTACACAAAATATATAGGTGCCCGTATATTCCTATATATAATCCAATATATATATATATATATATATATATATATATATATATATATATATATATATATATATATATATATATATATATATATATATATATATATCTGTATCTCCTCGATGGACCTAATAAATCTTAATTTCTAAAGTAGGTCCTTCACATAAAATTGTGTACACGAAATAACATTTATAAAACAATTTAAAAGAAAATAGTCACTATTAAATCAAATAAATGTATGAATAAATATTTAAAAAAATATATATTTTCGGGAAGGGGAGCTACAAATCTACCCACCTTAAAAATAATTTCGTCCTCGAAATTCTAACTCATAAACATGCCTGAAATTCAAAATAAAAAAATAAAATAAATCTACTATTCCTTTAGTCCCCTCAAATTTAACTAATCAAATATCTTATACCCTCTCTAGCCACTTTGTAACTTCGAATACTTGAGAATTTCTTCCCACCTTTGGTTACACTACTTCCTCAAATCTTTTGTCGCTAAAGCTTTACAATCTTCCAACTAATTGCTAAATTGCTACCAATAGTTATCTATTGCTTATGGCCTCTAAAATCCTCTCATATCTATCAAGCAACCCAAAATTTAACAAGCAAAAATTTATACAAGTAGCAAAAATATTGATAAATCCTGATGAGCATGACCCTTCGTCGCCCTGAAATAAGAAGGACATGAAGGTAAGGAAGAATAATCGAGAGCAATTATGAAGTTTCACGAGCGGTAGAGAGTATCCAATGATACAGATAGGAAGAGTTTATTAACCACTGCCTTATTTGCTAGATTGGACTACTCTAGTTCAGTCGCTTGCCACGTCAAAGAGCCCTTCGTTACTTAGAATGGCCTGCAATCCGTGAAATACAGAAGTCTCGTTCTCGAAATTCTAATTCAAACAAGATTCCATAATGGAACGGAATTTGAGAAATCAAGATTGTGGTCTTAATGGGTTCTCTATTTGGGCATCAGTCGTTGGTTGGATGAATATTGGGTTTCAATCTATATTGACTAGATAAGATTCCAACGATAAAACTCTTCCTACTAGATCAGGGTAACCTAGAATAGGGTTCCTTCCAAGTGGTTGAGCTAGTTGCTAGTCGGGTTGATTAGCTAGGTCCATAAGTCCAAATGCGCCTTCAGTGACTTTTGTGTTTTAAGTAGCACATGAGGCCTCAATTGAGTGGCACACTAGTGGCATATGTATAGTGGGCTTCAAGTAGGTCACAATCATGTATTTGGTTGAAGGAAATGAGTCGAAGTTGAGACTCTAGTGGAAATCGGAAAGTGTACCGGTATTATGGTAAGGGTTATAGCTACTCCTTTTGTCCTGAAAGTCGTACCATAAAAATAGAGTACAAGGGGACGGGTTTGAGTGGGACATGATATACCTAGATGAAGGTGAACTCGTCTAGATCTTGCATGTGAAATTTGTTGGGAGGTAACAGCTGGTCTCGTGCTCCGAATATTAATGACACGGTCGGGACACAAAATAATCTAAATGGAAAGTGGAAGTCCAAGGGCACTACTCATCATCCTAATGGAAGTTATTCTAATCACTCGGTAATCCTGGTATATCCTAAAATTTTAGAAAGCTTGCGGTCTACCCACCTTAGAAGCTAGGATATGGTTTTAGGAATAATAAGGTTAGTAGAATTTCAAAGTTCGGATATTGTACCTCGACTCTGGTCAATGGAGAACAAGGCATAGCGTAATGGGATACGGTGGATATAAGTCAAGCCAAGGATCGTTCCTCAAATTCAAATGGCTAGAAGGTCCCAATAGTGGCTTAAAGGTCGAGAGAAGAACGAGTAACTCAAGGCAAGGTTCCAATCACAGGGCTGGCCGATGGTAGCTACACTTGCGTATACCACTATCATAGCCATGGGAATACTCTGTATCTATCTATCAATTACGAGTTTTCGTCTAATCAGTGAAAGACAAAAACAATAAAGAGTTCAAGAGAGATGTCACTGAATACAATTACGTGATTCAAAGGCGAATGTATAATTCAAGAGGAATTGTCAAAGCAGTCGCGGATGAGATCCTAGAGACATCTACGTCTCAATCCACGTAGGGTAAGTAGATGAAGGGCGAACCAAATGTATCATGGTTGATCAGACCGTAATACAATGATTCTGATTAGACAATATGTTAGCGGGCGTCCCCATAACCATATGTCTTGAATCAAGCTCGATAAGAGAGGAAGCTTGCAAAACTAGGCTGTAATAGCAGCATTGGTCAAGATAGTCAACATATAAATAGGCGAGATTTTTGGAAAGAAGGCATAAGTAGTTCGAGTTTTGCGAGAATCAAAATCTAACTCGAGATTCGTATACGAATAATAGAATCAGAAATTATAAACTAACTCCTTACAGCAAAAGAGAATTTAAAATAGACAATTCTAATTTATGATATAAGATTTATGTCTAATAATGCAAAAAGAAAATTGAAATTAACGCCATAATTCTAGGCAGGTCTAACGTACCAAGCGAATAGTATATCTACATTAAATTACATTGTCATATCAAAAGTAATAGTGTATTTATAGGGGTCTTAGCAAGCTATCTAAATTGAATAATTCTAAATTTCATGGTCTATCAGAAAATCTTAACTACCCCATTAGTCAAGTTAATAAGGGACCCTTATCCTAGTTATTCTCCTAAATTATTTTAATCCTAACTTGTGAATGAGCATTTCCTGGGTGCAGGCTCGCAATGGTATGACTAACTTAAGTACCATTACGAGTTCGCAATCTTTTGCGAAAACTGACCTGCATGGGCCACCACAAAATTTGTCACGACCCGCACCCGCTTTTTCGGATACGAGACGTGTCCAAGCCAGCCTACGCCGCAGAGTTGGCGGTAGAACGCTGTTAAGCCCGCAAGAAATATATGCTCAAAATATCACATTTGTTGCTCATTCACATTTCTAAATTTATTACAATATTTACAATATTTCTAATTAAAGAAAATACAAGATTTTACAGTTAATGAAATTGATACAATTGCTTTCTATTTCTAGGTCGACCTCAACATACCCATGTCTTCCCAGTGCTAAGAGTGATCGTGGCTAAACCTAAAAAATGTTGGTTTCCAGTCAGGAATGGAACAAGTACACAAACCGACGGCAATGTAAAACACAATAGAATTTACAAGACATGAAATAACATATGAGATATAAAAACTGGAAAGTACTGATGACATGGCACGGTGGAGATGAAAAGAAAAAAATAAAAGACATCTACCTAGGTGGTGTGAAATATCTGTTTCGACATGTGAACGGCTAGGGGGTAAATACGGCTCACTGCACGTGTCGTGTGCAGCTGCTATCATTCACGAAAGACACGGGGGATAGTTCTGGGTAGTCCACATGTCTACTAAGATATTTCCCCTCCCGACTACTCCGTGTGACGAGCGTGTCAACAAGCAGCAAGATATATGTATAGACATGAAATGAAAAGACTACTATGAATCGAAAGCAATCAGAAAGTGCACTTGCCTGAGGTCCTTAGCTGGTGAAACCAATAATACCATACCACTCGATGAGTCACAATCAGTCAACACATGCAGAAGTCTCCAGATGCTGAAATAAATATTACTAACATTCTTAGAATAGTCAAATTAGCTATGATTGTTTGTCCTTAAGTCCAATTCTGGACACAGGGACAAAACGGTAATTTCGGACAAAAATGGTGTCCGCCGTTGGACCCGCTTTGCACCAAAAAGCGTGCCAGAGTCAATGGTCTCTAAAGTTGTCAAACTATATGTTTACGAATCCAGTTTTCTGATACGAACCCAACCGTATGTCCAGAGTTGGATTCCGGCGGGCCGTGCATAAAATCGTCTGTTGAGTGGGACCGTAGGGCCCGTAAAACGGTAATTTTATCAACGGTCTCAGAATCGGACCAAACTTGGCATACAGGACCAGAAAAATGATACGGTTCTGCTGGCGTAAGTTTTGTCTCGATCCGATGAGTGTGCACAAAGTAATTGAAAAATTTGCAAAGTACACGATACGGTAAATTTCGATGGATACGCATCAAATTCGTCGCGCACACGCGACCAATTTGAATTTCGTCAAAGCCCACACGACCACGAAGCCGTTACGCAGCTTTCGATGCTTACGGTGCACGACCACGTCATCCGGAATGGCGGGACGCACGTCGTGTGGAGCGTTTTCGTGATTTTTAAAACAGGTTTTTTGGTAACTTTACAATCCAATTACTCATTATAATGTGAGCAAAAAATTAATCTATCTGAAGGGTTTTGTTGTCCTATATGTTGTCTAAATAATTGTTCAAATAGAATTTTGATTCGGTCTATGGATTGGCGGGAAATCGCCTTCCAAATTGCGTGTCTGGACTGTACTAGCATCCTATTTTTGGACAGGTTT
Organism: Iris pallida; assembly: GCA_029216955.1. NCBI lineage: Eukaryota > Viridiplantae > Streptophyta > Magnoliopsida > Asparagales > Iridaceae > Iris > Iris pallida. The sequence continues at coordinate 16,107,037 of JANAVB010006599.1, read as the reverse complement.
TTGCCGGTTTTTGAGTTGCGATCTAGCGCAATCTAGGGCATCTATAAGTAAAGCAATTAAAGGGTTTAGAGACGTACATATTGACTTCGTAGCCGAAGAGGAAAATCGCGAAACGATCAATCGATCGCTGCGCAATCGCGCTGCGAAGTGGGGTCTTTGGCCTACTGCTACTGCTGTCGTTCTGCTACTTCGCGCGCGCGGGGGCGGCTCCGGCCGGCCGGCGGCGGCCCCCAGCAGCGCGCGCACACGTGCGGGGTGCGCCCAGGTGGGAGGAAGGGTGGCTCCTTGTGGAGTTTAGGGTTTCAATGCTCCGTCCCCCCTCTCTGTGTTTCTATATATACAGGCACTATTTCTTTATACAATTGTAGTTCTGCTTTGATGAACAGAACAGAACACGTTCACTGCTCGGGCTTTAGCCCGCTGGGGTGGAGCCTCACTGGGCCGGGTCTGGGCTGGCCCGGGCTGGGCTGGCCTGGCTCGGCCTGTTTGTTTTTATTATTATTTATTTCTTTCTATTTATTATCTATACGTATATACATTTATATATGTACATGTATATATACTCCACCTATATGTGTATACTCATACACGTATACGTATTTATATATAAATATAATATGTATATACCTTAATAAGTTATAAATACATTCACACATATATACGTTTATATATGTATACAAATATAGTATACTAACACACATATATCTATATGTATACAATTCATATATATAAATTCCTGTATATATATATATATATATATATATATATATATATATATATATATATATATATATATATATATATTCATCTAATGATATCTATATACACACATATATCTACATATATACATGTTATTTATACACATATATATAAATGTCTATACAAAATATATGTCTCTATATTTTCCTATATATATATATATATATATATATATATATATATATATATATATATATATATATATATATATATATATATATATATATATATCGATAAAATATTATATTCCTCTTCGTACTATATACCTGTATTTACACAAAATATATGGGTGCCCATATATTCCTATATATAATCCAATATATATATATATATATATATATATATATATATATATATATATATATATATATATATATATATATATCTTCTCGATGGACCTAATAAATCTTAATTTCTAAAGTAGGTCCTTCACATAAAATTGTGTACACGAAATAACATTTATAAAACAATTTAAAAGAAAATATTCACTATTAAATCAAATAAATGTATGAATAAATATTTAAAAAAAATATTTTCGGGAAGGGGAGCTACATGAGGCGTCGCTGATTTGACATATTTTAGTAGTGGCTGGACATAGCTCGGCCCGGCCCAACAATTTGAGTAACGGGTCGTGACATTTATCCAGGGGTCTTCCCATAGCTCGGTTTTGGCACCGTTCAACATTACTCGGCTGATAACCTGTTTCATGGCATTTCTATGGCATAGAACTGTTTTGAATGTAACCGAATCATTGTTGCTATACTTGTACGACCAAAAGTTCGTACCTTTTAGGTATCTGTTCGCCATCCATGTAGCCCACAGAGAGCCACCTTGTATGAACCTCCATGTAAGGCGCATGCCTGCTACTGTTCGTAGAGTTTGTAATGAGCGCAGCCCTACTCCCCTTCCTCTGTCGGCGCACATAATTTCTCCCATGCAATTGCATGCATGCCACCCTTCCATATAAAATTTGCACACATGTGTTCCACCCGTCTAATAGTGAGTGTGGGAACTGTATATCTTGTAGCCAGTATCTCATGATTGATTCAATGCAGGAGCGTACAAGCTCTATGCATCCTCCGAAAGACAAGCATTGGGCATGCCATCCCTCCAATCGCCTTTGGATATAATCCACCAGCGATGTGCAATCTATGTCTTTAATGTAGTTGACGGAAAGTGGTATTCCGAGATATTTGACCGGCAAGTCTCCCCTCTTAATACCAAGAATGGTTGCATTACCCTTCTTGTCCGGGCATCTGGTGCTGAAGTAAACCCTGCTCTTGTCTTTGTTGAGTTGCAGGCCCGTTAGTTTCCCAAATGTTTCCATAATTTGGTTGATGGCTTGTAGGCTCTTCGAAGTAGGGGCCACAAACACAAGTAAATCATCTGCATATATCAAGTGCGACACTTTGGGTTCTACTTGTTTGTATAATGGTGTGATAAGCTTCTTTGCAACCGCCCTGTCCATCATACAAGTAAAGTACTCCATCACTAGTGTAAATAGATAGGGGAAGAGAGGGCCCCCTTGTCGTAATCCACGATTGCTGTGAAAGAATCCGCAGGGTTGCCCTTTGATGAGAACCGAGAAAGCGGGTGTGGTAATACACTCTCGTACCATGTCCACCCAGGCAACATCGAATCCCATATCCAGCATAATTTTGCACACAAACTCCATGTTCACCGTGTCATATGCTTTTCGTAGGTCCAACTTGATGCAGGACTTCCTGCCTCCCGGCTTGTTGAACTCTCGAATCAGCTCGTGCGCTAAGAGGCTGTTCTCTGCTATAGATCGGCCCTTGATAAAAGCAGCCTGATTCCATGACACTAGCCCTTGCAGCACTCTTTCCATTCTGCGACACATCAAGTGGGTTATAATTTTGTATACAAAATTACAACAGGCTATTGGCCGAAAGTCGGCAAGAGAGGTAGCACCTTCCTTCTTCGGCACGAGTGTCAGAAATGTATGATTTAGTTCGCGAAGTAGCCTTCTGTTGGTGAAAAAATCATGTACTATTTCCAGTAAAGTAATTTTCAATTCATTCCAATGAATTTTAAAAAACTTACTTCCGAATCCATCTGGTCCCGGTGCTTTGTTAGGATCTGCACCCTTGACAATTGTCTCAATCTCCCCCATCGTAACCGGTGCTAGCATCTATTGATTGCCGAATTTGGTGACTAGGCGTTTACATATCATATCTGGGAACATTGTTTGGTAGTCTTCATGATTGTATAGTTCCGAGTAGTATTTAACCGCCTCTTGTCGGATATCTCCCAACGTGGCTTTCACATTGCCATCTACGTCTATGAGGGAAGTGATGTGGTTTCGGTGCTGTCTAGTACGCACCACATTATGGAAAAACTGCGTGCTTCGGTCACCCTCTCGGAGCCATCGACACTTCGCCCTTTGGGCTAAGTGGACTTCCTCAAGTGTGCGAAGGAGACTAACTTCTCGAATAAGTATCTGTTCTACACCCTCCCATGCATGATTAAGTGGATCATGTTGAAGCTTGTCTTGCATGTCTTTGAGTGCTGCCTCTTTTTCCACCAAGGATGTGGCCAGTTGCCTCTTGAGCCATCTTTTTATAGATGCTTTTACATGTTTGAGACGATGAGCCAGCATATATTGCTTGTTCCCATTCACTTCAGTATGAAGGCCTTCATTCACTGCTGAGGAGTACCCCTCCATGAGGTGCCACATGTTATTATATCTAAACGGCCGCGATTTGTCTGCCTTTGGATGATGGAGTGCAACCCGGATCGGAGAGTGATCGCTCATACCTGATGGCAGACCTTCGGCGATGATATCGGGGAACATATCAAACCACTTGCTATTGCCAAGTGCTCGATCTAGCTGACATATGACTCTCTTTCGCGTCGCCTTATTGTTCCATGTCCAGATGTGCCCGCTTCTTTCGATGCCAAGGAGGCCAGATTGGACCAGGCATTGTCGAAAATCTTGTAAAATGTTCTCCGCGATCCTCTTGCCACCTATCTTCTCATGATTGTGCAGTAGCGCGTTGAAGTCGCCCATGAGGAGAAGTGGAGTATTAGCTCTGGCCTTGGCCAAAGTGCTCACATAATTGATCTCCTGCCAGAGACCCAAACGGCGGTTCCTATCATTGTGCCCGTATACAGCGCCAAAGAGAAATTTAGACCGCCTTTGTTTTTGAATTCGATGAGGATCATTTGTTCTGACTTATGAACCTCACGTCCGTCCCAGCTGTTGATGTCCCATCGAATCTAGATTCTGGCCATGTCACATAAGTCCAGGTTATTAACTTGTTTCCATTTACTACTCGTCCTCCGCTTCAAAAGCTCCTCATCTTTAATCTTCGTTTCCAGTAAGGCAATGATCGAGCATTGATTTCTCCCGACTGTCTGACAAATCTTCTTCCACCTCCCTAACGCACAGGCTCCCTGTACGTTCCACGCGATGATCGACATTAATGTAGAGTCGAGTCACCCTCTATTTCGCTCGACACAGACGCGGGTGGGTTTCCTGTGTCTGTCCGTTCCATCATCTCTTCAATACATGTCTTCATCTGGGCATTCATATCTCCCCGGATTAGTGTCCTCCAAGCTGGGTTATCCTGGCATACGGCCTCTGCATGCACGTCAGGTTGGGTCTCCGGTCTGTTGAACTCCTCCAGTGTCGAACCTGCGTGATGCTTCCTGCTTATGTGGACTTCTTCGTGAGGATTGTGAGTCCCTCCGGCCGAGTTCAGCTTCGTCGATAGCAGGGACTCCCTCACTCTGGCAGCAGACTTGCCTCTCGTCACCATACCACCATATCCTTGAAAGATCACCATTTGGCCACTCTCCTTTCTCAACATAGATAGTTGATCCTCTGTCACCCCTTCCTTCTCTACGATGGTAGGATCCGTTCCAGGCTCCATTCCCTCCATACCCACCTCCATAAAGGCTCCACTTCCACCCTCTCCTGCTGGTATGGTTTGAGTGGCCATATTATTAGTGTAAGTTTGTATATTTAGGCTACTTCCAAGGGCTTCTTTGTTAGCCAATTCCACATCTACTCCTTCCATATCCTCTCTGCTGACAGCAACCATCTTGTATTAGCTATCAAGGTGGCCGAAACATTGAGCATTTGCCACACGCAGGAGGGACCCACTCATATTCGACTAACTGGTGATATATCTCGTCCGATGGGACTTCATATTCCAACCATCTCGGAAGCGGTTTCCCCGCCTCAATCTCAACGAATATTCTTGCATACATCAGTCGTGTGCGAGATGCAGTAGCTTCATCCGTTTGCAATGGCTTCCCCACAATATTGGCTAGTTTCATTAACATAGAGTTACTCCAGTATTGTATCGGAAGTCCCGGTAGACGGATCCAGACAGGTATAGTATGAAAGACCTCTTTCTCACATCTGGACTTAGGCATCCATTCTCGCAAGATAATAAGGCGTCCGTCGAACGTCCAAGTTCCTCCTTGCAGTATCTTCTCCACGTCTTCCAACAAATCAAACTTGACGAAATAGAACCCATTCTCTCGTGCGAACACTTCCATCCCGCCCTTCGGCCGCCATACTCTGTTGGCGTATGCACGTATTTATCCGTAGAAAGGTTTGTCTAGGACATACAATACCAACGTTTTTTTCCAGTATCCCGTTGTCTCCTCGATCTCCCCCTCCGTGAAAGAAGCCCGATATCCTTCCCCCACCTTCTTTGGCTCCACATACCACATTGCCATGTTGTTCTTCGGAACACCAGGTGGACATAGATCTGCCCAGGATTTGCTCCTTCGGGTCTCGGTGGCGGAATTTCCATTATTGGGTGGTTGCGTTCGCGATCCCCTGCTCGTGCTAGTCCCTGCAGTCTCTTCTGATACGATAGGTTCCTTTCCTTTGTTGTTTGTACCTTCGTTCGTCCTCCTCATAATCGTCCTTCGATCTCCAACGTTTGGAGGCCTGTTGTTAGGCCGCATCTGTTCTCCTCCGACTCTTTGCCACATGAGCCCCCGACCCTCTCTTTGTCCACCCTCTCGTCTCCCCACCGTAGTGGTCCGAGGAGGCGGTACGGCGCGTCTACCTCCCTTCCTCCGCATTACCGTCGTCCACCCCCTCCTTCCTTCATTAGGCCATCCTCTTTTTCCCCCGCCCCCTGGCTCCTCCTCCTGCCGAAGATCGAGGGTCCCAAGTCGGCGGGGTGTCAAACCCTAGGTCACTGCTCTGTTGCATCTTCTCTTTTTGTGTTTATATATATATATTTTATATATATATATATATATATATATATATATATGATCAAATATATATATATATATATATATTTGGGATATGTTAATTTTAGTAGTGAACTTTTTTTTAGCATAGATGAATATAATTCAATCTTTTTTATGGAGTTTTATTAATTTTTTTGTCCTTTACCCACTGAAAACAAAAAATTTAATAAAAAATAATAAATAAAATTTATAATACAAAAAAATTTAATTGAATATGTCAGAGCTTTAACTATAAGCTCATGTAAAATTCAGGATTTTAGCCATTTAAAAAAAGGTTATTTATAAGGACATATCAATTTACTCAGGGATTGGGGCTAGTCCAGGTCTTGGAAGAAATTACTCAGGGCAGTCCGTTTTTTTGATCATAGGGCTGTCCCAAACCCAACCCCCAAACCCCAAAATTTTTGTTTCTTTTCCAATTTTCATTCTCTCTCTTCCAAAACTCTAATTCCTCTCCTCTTCTCCTCCACAATTTCCTCTATCTCTAAGCAACGACTTTTCATCTTCTTCTTGTCCAACATCTTCCACTTCTCCTCCACCATCTTCCTCTTCTACTCAAGACCGATGGCACCCAAACCAGTTTTGACTAGACTGCTCAATTTTTTGGCAGTTCTACAAACTGATAGGACTGCAAGAAATAGTGGCAGTCATAATTCACAGCAAGTAAAAACAAAGGATTGTCCAGTTTTCTGGCAGTCCTGACTGTATGTAGGACTACCAAAATTTCTGGCAGTCCTGACTGTATGTAGCACTACTAGAATTCCTGGTAAAAAAATGAACCTATAAATGGAATAGTCATGAGTAATTTTTTTAATGACAAACTTGTAAATAAATCAAACTTAGAAATAAAATAGTCCTGATCAAAATATAATGTGCCCTTATAAATAATCTAAAAAAATTAGAAACTTATGAGTTCCTCAGTTGTTTTCAATGAAATATATCCTCTTAAACATTTGTGTAATTATGATTTGCAACGTCACAAACATCAACACCTCCTACTATCTATGGTTTGTGCCATGTCATAAAACTTACCATAATGCTAAAAGAAATACTAAAATATGATTGTATTTTATTGGTCAAGCCTAATACCATAGTTTTATACATGATAGATATACAGATTGTCACATCATTTGTAAGCAAAATATGTTCCATGACGGATGAGACGTGTGCTAGTTAGCTACTTGCAAATTAACCAATGATTGTTTTGGTTATTTTTAAGATCTTTGAGCATCTCCGTTGGGATCATTCAATTGCTATTTTTTTTAAGTCAAATTTTATAGTACTTGAAAGTTAGAAGTTAAAAGTGCTACATTTGTTTTGGTTATTTTTAAGATCTTTAAGCATCCCCGTTGGGAGTATTCAAGTGCTATATTTTGTAGTACTTGAAAGTTAAAAGTTACAGTGAACACTTGGCCATACTTAAAAATTATTATAAAGCTAAAAAATACTTCAAATTCGAAACTTGTTGTAGCTCCTATATATTAATTCATGGACCCACCAAAATTAACTGTTCTTATCAAATATTAAAAAATTAAAAAGGGAGAAAAATCCTATCAAACATGGAAGTAAAATAAAGATTAAAAGGAGGTAGAAAAAAATGAGGTTAATTTGGAATATTTGTTTGGAGTGTATTATTGTGTGCCAATATTAAGGAGACACTCCAAAAGAAGTAATTTATAAATTTTAAATAAATTAGAGTATCTGTTTGGAGTGTCTATATTGTGGATGCTCATAGAGCATGCACAGTGAAAAATGTTTCAAATGCTACATTTTAACTTTAGTAAAATTTTGTAGCACTTGAATGTTAGTGGACACTTGTCCATACTTGAAAATTGTTTAAAAACTAAAAGACATTCCAGATTTGGAGCGTGTCCTAACTCCGCTACATTAATTTATGTGTCCACTAAAATTAATTGTTCTTACCAAACAGGGAAGGAAAATAAAGATGAAAAAGAGGGAGGAAAAATTTTACTCACACAAGCAAGAAAATAAAGAGCAAAAAAAGGGAAAAAAAGTATGAGGTAATTTGGAGTATTTGTTTGGAGTGTACCATTGTGTGCACATATCAAAGAGACACTGCAAAAATAATATGTTATATAATTTTCAATAATTTTGAGTATGTATTTGGAGTAGTGGTGGCCCATGCAGGTCTTGTAAATCAAGATATGTGAGGGTTACCGAATAGATGTCTCAATCAGCACTCGCCTTTGATCTCTGTCAGACTTTTCTAATCCCTGAGATTCTCGACCTGAACACATGCTTGTATCGTTGATCTGTCTTGGTCCTTCCTTATTGTTCCCTATGTCGTCTTCTTCAGCGGCATTGTTCCTGGACCTGCCGATCAGCAAGGCGACGCACCTCCCGTAGACCAACAGCAACCAGAAGACCAGGTCCAGCACTCAGGAGCAGCCTCCCGGGCCATGCCTTTCGGAGATCCAGAACCCCCGGTGCAGTCAACCCAGCCCGCGAGGCAGGATGATGGAGCCTTAGTTGGACTTATCAGGGAGTTTCTTGCATCGCAGGACCGTCGAGGAGATGCCTTACATCAGGCAATGGCAGATGCTCTGGGGAGAGGTGGACATCATGGGAACAGTGCAACGAACAGTTTCAAGCGCCTGAACCCTCCATTCTTCGATGGCAGCGAAGACGCTATCACTGCTGATGCGTGGCTTCAGGACACGGAGGTGATAATAGAAGCAGCGAAGACCCCAGAAGATGAGAAGGTGGCCGTGGTGCGCCTGCAGTTATTGGATCTAACCCGCAGCTGGTGGGCGGCTCAGGCCGTTGGACTAGTGGCGCTATTGCTTGGGCAGTATTCCTGTGAGAGGTTCCGGACCAAGTACTTCGATGCGGTGGCTCGGTACGATCTACAGACCAAGTTCACCAATTTGAAGCAGATGGACAGGACGGTCGATGGGTATGCGGCCGAGTTTTCTAGGCTTAGTCGGTTTGCTCCCACCTTGGTGGCAACCGAGTTCGATAGAGCCCAGCGATTTCAACAGGAACTCCACTTGGAGATTTTGCTGGCAGTGGAGCAGTTCGAGCATCAAACTTTTGATGCGGTATTGAGGGCAGCTAGGAGGCATGAGTATACCTCCCAGAGGATTGTGGACAGGACCGGAGGTCGAAAGCGATCTCACGGCCAGATGAATCAGTTGTCAGCCCCAACCCCGACAGCTAGAGCTTTAACCATTGGAACTCCGAGAAGGGCAGCTTCGGTTACGTCGGTTCAGCATTCAACCCCGACGCACCCTCAGCAGCAGAAGCAGAAGCAGTCTTCCCCCATGGGATGCTCTTATTGTGGGAAGCCTGGACATGTTGTTTCAGAGTGTCGCAAGGCTCGAGGATTGTGTTTGCTTTATGGAGCGCCAGACCACAAGGTAGGATCCTGCCCGTTCAGGACCGACTCATCACCAGCCGGGACCAGTTCATCAGTGAGGGGACCAGCCCCAGTACCAGTCCAGCAACAGTTTTCTTCCCCGAGGCCGTTGTCGACGCAGACCCAGGCTTTTTATCAGCAAAGGCCTCAGCAGTTTGCCCAGGCGTAAGTTCAAAATAGGCAGAGAGGATTCCAGCAGAGAGGGCCGGCACCCAGAGGACATGGTCAAGTGCTGGCTTTGACCATGGAAGAAGAAGGAGTGGCACCAGGTGAGGTAGTGGCAAATACTATTCTCGTCAACACTTTTTCGGCTTCAGTATTATTTGATTCTGGTGCATCATATTCATTCATGTCTGCACGATTCGCGACACAGATAGGACTGGAGCCCGAGTCGTTATCAGTAAGGCTCAATATACTTACTGGTTATGGTCTTGTGAGAGTAGATAGAGTGTTTTCCTCGTATCGAATCGTGGCTAGCGGTAGAGAGTTTCCCGCTAGGCTGATAGAATTCCCGATGGCCGATTATGATGTGGTCTTAGGGATGGATTGGTTGAGGGACCAGTATGCTAGGATAGACTGCCATATTGGCAGAGTTGTTTTTAGCATTCCAGGCAAGCCAGAATTTTTCTTTTCTCGAGGCGAAGTGGAACCTTCTCCCCCAGTATTGCGGATGGCCGTAGCAACAGTGCAGTTACCCCGGATAGTCGAGGAATTTCCAGATGTTTTCTCGGTAGAGCTTCCAGGAATGCCGCCAGAGCGGAAGATCGAGTTTACTATCGACTTGATTCCCGGGACAGCACCAGTGTCAGGGAGAGTCTACAGGATGGCACCGTCAGAATTGGAGGTATTGTACAAGATGATTGAAGAACTTCGGACCAAGGGATTTATTCGTGCAAGTGGATCGCCTTGGGGAGCCCCGATGCTTCTTATGAAAAAGAAGGATGGTACGTCCAGATTATGTGTTGACTATCGTACCTTGAACTCAGTGACAATCAAGAACAGATATCCCCTCCCCAGGATAGATGACTTGTTTGATCAACTCAGAGGAGCGACAGTATTCTCGAAGATTGATTTGCGGTCAGGGTACCACCAGATCAGAGTCAGAGAGCAGGACATCTCGAAGACAGCTTTCCGATCTAGATATGGGCATTGGGAGTTCCTTGTTATGCCCTTTGGAGCGACCAATACACCGGCCGTATTCATGGACCTCATGAATCGTATCTTCATGCCTTATTTGGATCAGTTCGTGATCGTGTTCATAGACGATATCCTAGTCTACAACAAGAGTAAAGCGGAGCATGAGCAGCATCTCAGAGTTGTCCTCCAGATTCTTCGAGAGCACCAGTTGTATGCCAAGTTCAGTAAATGCGAGTTCTGGCTCGATCGCATTTCATACTTGGGTCATATCATCACCAGAGGGGGAGTAGAAGTGGATCTCCAGAAGATAGTGGCTATCGAAACCTGGCCAGTGCCCCGCACAGTTGCAGAAGTTCGCAGTTTTCTTGGATTGGCCGGCTATTACCGGAGATTTATTTCGGACTTTGCTCGAATTTTAGCGCCATTGATGCAGTTGACCCGCAAGGATGTGCATTTTGCTTGGACAGCAGAATGTCAGAAATCTTTTGAGAAGCTAAAGCGAGGCTTGATGACGGCACCCGTTCTCACACTTCCAGATGGGACCGAAGGATTTTCAGTGTACTGTGACGCTTTAGGCAAGGATTTAGGATGTGTTTTGATGCAGCATGGAAGGCAATAGCTTATGCGTCACGTCAACTTCGTGATCATGAGAAGAATTACCCAACCCATGACTTAGAGCTGGCAGCAGTAGTGTTTGCACTTAAGTTGTGGAGATACTACTTGTATGGAGATAGGGTGGAGATATTCACCGACCACAAGAGTCTGAAGTATGTTTTCACCCAGAAGGACCTTAACATGCGTCAAAGAATATGGCTAGAGCTACTTGTGGATTATGATGTCAACCTGCAGTATCACCCTGGGAAGGCCAACGTTGTGGCAGATGCATTAAGCAGAAGAGCCGGAGTTTACCTTCGGACAGCACAACCAGAGTTGTTAACAGATCTTCAGAAGATGGGTATAGAAGTTGTCCTTCCTACCAGTGTGGCATTGATGGCCAGCATGCAAGTTCAGTCCAGTATAGTTGAGAGGATCAAGATAGCTCAGTCCTCCGATTCTAAGCTTCAGCGGCTTAGAGCAGAATGTGAAGCAGGACGACGACCAGAATTATGCATTCATGAAGACGGTACACTTCGACATGGTAAGCGACTTTGTGTACCCAGTGGAGATATCAGACATGAAGTAATGGCAAAAGCTCACAGTTCTCAGTATTCGATTCATCCCGGTGGCACGAAGATGTACCGAGATATCCGTCAGCACTTCTGGTGGAATGGCATGAAGAGGGAGATAGCTCGGTTTGTCTCTCGGTGTTTGGTTTGCCAACAAGTCAAGGCTGAACATCAGAGGCCAGCTGGACTTCTTCAGCCCTTGCCAATTATAGAATGGAAGTGGGAGCATATAACCATGGATTTCGTGACTGGATTACCTAGATCCCTAGCAGGTAGAGATGCTATTTGGGTTATAGTTGACAGGCTCACAAAGGTGGCTCACTTTCTCTCGTTCAGAGTAGGTCAATTGACAGCTCAACTAGCAGAGATGTATCTTCGACAGATTGTCAGATTCCACGGAGTACCAGTCAGTATCACCTCGGACCAAGATTCAAGATTCACGTCACACTTTTGGCGTAGCTTGCAAGAGAGTTTGGGAACTCGCCTCCAGTTCAGCTCAGCATATCACCCGCAGACAGATGGTCAGTCGGAATGCACGATCCAGACTCTTGAGAATATGTTGAGATCTTGTACACTCGACTTCGGTGGTTCGTGGAAAGATCACCTGCACCTGGTGGAGTTTTCGTACAACAACAGTTTCCAAGCTAGTATCCATATGGCACCGTTCGAGGTACTGTATGGTAGAAAGTGTAGATCTCCACTAGCATGGGACGATGTGGGAGAGAGACAGATGCTTGGTCCAGAGATGATCGCTCAGACAGTTGAGGTGTTCATGAGAGTTAGAGATTATCTTCACGTTGCACAAGATCGTCAGCGCTATTGGACCGATTCTCATCGGCGTCCCCTTGAATTTTCTGTCGGCGACCATGTATTCCTGAGGATCTCGCCTAACCGTGGCATCATTCGTTTTGGCGTACGGAAAAAGCTTAGTCCTAGGTATATAGGGCCGTTCGATATTCTGGAGCAAGTAGGTGATGTGTCATATCGTCTCGCTCTTCCGCCGTTGCTACGTGAGGTGCATGACGTGTTCCATGTATCCCAACTACGACGGTATATCCCAGACCCGAGTCATATCCTGGATCATTCAGAATTGGTTGTTGGTACCAACCTTTCGTATGAGGAGAGGCCCGTATCCATATTGGACCAAAGAGAGAAGATACTCAAGAACAAGACTATCAAGTTAGTCCGTGTCGCTTGGGGTCATCATTCTTTGGGAGAGTCAACGTGGGAGCGTGAGGATGATATCCGATCGCGATATCCCGACATGTTTGACTCGTGAGGTATAATGTCCTTCTTATGCCTCATGTTTTCAATTCCTTGCTTGCATGAATGATTGTTTGATTGTTTAACTAGTATAGCTTGCCTGTGAGTAGTATAGCTTGTCCTTGCATCTCTAGCCACTTGATTAAATTCCGAGGACGGAATTCTTTTAAGGTGGGTAAAGTTGTAATGACCATTGTTCGTATCACGTATCTCGGTATACGTGTACGTATTTAGACCCATATTGCATGTTTTCTTGGTTGGTTCGGTCCAACTTGACTTGGTTCGGCTTGGTTTGCATGGTTCGGTTTTATGTGAACCACTCCCACCTACCACCACTTTCATTAAATATCCCACCTACCACCACCCTCTTCATTAAATATCCCACTAACATTTCTCTCTCTTCATTACTTCTTCTTCTCCACCATTACTTCTTCAACCACCAGAGAAAGATAGAGAGAGGGAGAGAGCTTAGGCAAGTGCACCTTGCTTCATGGAGGAAGTCAATTTTTATTGTTCCATTGTCTTCCTTATGTGTTTCTAAACCACTTTAGTACTTGGCATTTTTCATTTCTATGGTTAAATTTTTGTAGATCTAGTTTTGTGGTATTTTCGGTTTCCAGAATTTTGGATATATCAAACTTGCATATTTGCTAGTTGTAAGCCCCTGTTTTTCAAATTTCATTTTAATTAGTGCTAATAAATTTTTAATGTTAATTTTAGCCTTAAAATAATTATTAGGATTTTTAGGAATTTTTCTAGAATTTCTAAATGATTTTTAAATGAGTTTTGTATATTAAAAATATTATTTTGTAATTTATTTAAATGTTTTAATATCACTTTGCAATTATTAGAATTGTTTTAATACAGATTTGTAATTATTTAAATTGTTATTATAGCAGTTTGTAATTTAGGAATTGTTTTAATTCAGTTATGCAAATTAATATTTTTATTTAGTTATAGAGGGGACCAAATTGTAAAAACCTAAAGTCTAAGGGCCTATCTGCTAAACCAAACCCCCCCCCCCCCCCACGACCAGACTCCCTCTCCTCACCCACTCTGCTGACCGACGACTCGACGTCGGCTGCCCCCCCCCCCCCCCGCCATTTTCGGCTGACCGACCGACCTAGGACCGACCTAAGCCCCTATTTAAACTCCCCTCCTCTCCCCAGACTCGACCCTAACCCTAATCGACCACCACGACCACCCCAACCCCCCTTTCTTCCCCGACAAACCTAAACCCTAACCCTAACTCCGGCGGACCCCCAGCGCCGCCTCCACAGCCGTCGTCGTCACCAACCACCACCACCATTCGACGCACCCTGCCGAGACGACCCCAGCGCCACCGGAGCGTCGCCGTCCCGACGCCTCCTCCGCCATCCACGACCTTCGAATCCCCCCCCGAAGCCGGACACGTAAGTAACAGACCTGAGTTCGTGTCGTGCGTGTCTCGAACTCACGCACGACGTTCGCCTGGACACAGGGAACCTAGCTATAGGTCTGGACACGGGAGAATCGACTCGTGCGTGTCGTGCTAGCCCAGACACGTATATACCTGTGTCCCTAACTGTCCGGACACAGGCTCGTGTTTATTTTTTTAATGTTTATGTTAAACAAAACCTAATAAAATTAACCTAAGTCCTATCCCTAACACAAGCCACGGGCTGACCCCCTGGCCAGCCCGACCTAACTAAACCCCCCCTGCGCAGCTCGGGTTCGAGCCCCCCTTTCTGTTTCTGTTTCTGTTTCTTTTTCTTTTTCTTTTTCTGTTTCTGTTTCTTTTTCTTTTTCTTTTTCTGTTTCTTTTTCTTTTCTTTTCTTTTTGTTTTAATATATATATTTATATATATGTATACATGTATATGTTTATATATATATATATATATGTATTATTATATATACTATATTATGTATATATATGCTATTTATATATATATATATATATATTATATATATATATATATATATATATATATATATATATATATATATATATATATATATACTTCATTTTTAGTACTTTATTATATTATGTATGTATATATATATATATATATATATATATATATATATATATATATATATATATATATATATATATATATATATATATATATATATATATGTATTATGTACACATATGTATATATGTATATATTTTCTTGTGTATATATATATATATTATTATATATATATATATATATATATATATATATATATATATATATATATATATATATATATATATATATATATATATATATATACTATAATATTGTATATATATATATATACTTTATAATTAAGTATTTCCTTATGTGTATATACATGTACTTTTGGCATAGGTATGTATATATTCATTTTTGTATAAATTTACCTTATTAAAATAATAATATTTATTTTGCATTTTTATCAAATTGTATTTTTAGTGTATTTAAATTACTGCAACCATTTGGTGTCCAAGCCTAGCATGGGTTTTTGGGCCCAAACGTGTTTTCACACATTCAAGACCTGTACAAGTCATATTGGACTTTTTCATGACCTTGGGTCCTGTATTTGAACTTTGGTTCAAATTATATACATGGACAAAATACGCAGATAATTAATTATTTAATTTCAAATAGTATGTAATGCTGTTTTTGGATTTCTAAAATACTTAAAGTATTGTTAAAATTCTGGAAAAATAGTATTTAGATACTATGTTAAGTTAGCTAATTTATTATAATTTTTATAGTATTTAAATTACAGTTTTGCCACTAGTTTGGCATATGGAACCAAAACTCATTTTCTGTATATTTAGGAAAACTGATTTTTATAAAATACTTGTACTGGTTAATAAATTCCAGAAAAATTATAATAAATTTCTATAATTAGCGAAGATCATTTTGGTACTTTATTTTATGTAAAAATAAGCTTTTTATCTATCTCAAAAATTGTTAAAACACAATGATCATTTGATTTATTTATTGATTAATTACGACTGGTAACTTTTTGTGCTATTTTGAGTTTTAGCCGTATTTAAACCTCACCCCTCACTAGTGTAAAGACCCTATAGAGTTAGTTAAAGTAGTGTGTCATTCCACATTGGTCTCCTATGCTAAAATTATCATTTTGGCTAGGTGCCCAGTCACAAGTCGTGTTGCACCAATTAGTGTCTTAGCATTTTAGCTTAGTGTAAAAACTAAGTTATTGTATTTATTTCTACAGTGACGAGTTATCGGACATCCATAGCACTTTTATCGCAGCATGTTTTGCTTTGCTAGAGGCAAGTACTTTCTACGAACTTTACATATTGTCACATAAATGAACTGCAAACCCACCATGTTAAATGCTGATCCTTAGGGTAGCAAGTTAGATCTCTACATGTTGTACTTCCAGTTACAACCATGCTTAGAACAGTTTTTATGTATCTCTCACATGATAGAATATGGGTTATGGGAAAACTAGTAGCTGAGTACGTGATCATGCCCCCATTATCGTACCGAGCAAAGTTTATTCTATATGATACTGCGCCGTAGGCCATTATCCCGTATTTCTGTACGGATGTACACCTATGCTTGTGCACTTGTACGTATGTACATTTTATTTACATTGTGCCTCAGCACTTTATACATCTATTGACCGATCACGTACCTGCTACAGTTTTAAACATTACATATACATCTGTCTCTATGACATATGTATCCTTGCCATGATAGATTGTGTGATGCCATGTTTTCAGTTATTTCCTCTCATGTTCATTTTCATGTTTCATATGCTAGTTTGCTAGATTCAGTACTTGCTCTCGTCCTGACAGGATAACGTTGTAGGTGTCCTTACTGAGGAGGAGTTACTCTGCGACACATATTATGGAGTTACTGCCGAGGACCCGGCTCTGCTTTACGAGGATGTTCCTGCGGGGAACCTCGCCTAGTTGTCTTTTGTTTACTTAGACTTTTGAGAGTAGACATGTATTAGACTATATCTTTTTGTAACTAGACATGTATCCAGTTTTACATTTCAGTTCACTTGTACTTGGACATTTTACTATATACGACGACTTTTGTGTTTGGAGCATTTATGACTTTTATTCACTTATAGAACTGTTAGCACATTTTGTCTTATCCTGTTGTCTTTAGAACAGCTTACTACGTTTTATATCAAACGTAGGCTGGGCATGACTCGGCCTGGCCCAAAAATTTGGGTAGCGGGTCGTGACACTAGTTGAGGATCCCATGTTGCAGGAAATTTCGTTTGGTCCAAATTTGACCTATGGGAATTTTGCTGAACCGTATGGACATTTTTAGCACTTAGCCGCATGGCCTATAAATGCATTAGCCGGCATTTATTTTGCATGCATCATTAAATGCAACACTAACAGTCAGCCGCATAGGCTTCACTATTAGTAATGCATTTGTTAACGTATTTTCCATAGCTAGCCACATAGGCATTTTTTCTAATGCATTGTTAATGTATTTTCCCATAGTAGCCGCATAAGCCCATAGTAGCCGCATAAGCACTTCCTAATGCATTTGTTAATACATCAGGACAAGCATTTTAATAAATTCTCACAAGTGCATTCCCACAGCAAGCATTAGTAATAAATGCTTCCAAGCATTTGTCTTTTGCTTGGAATATCAAGCATTAGCATTTAATGCTTTCCAAGCATTCACGTGCTTGGCAGTTTATGCCTTATTACAAAATGCTCTAACCTGTACAATTTTTGGCTTGGGATACCAAGCATAGCCGCATATGCATGGCATTAAAGCCTTTGCATGCAGAATAAGCATCTGCATGCATATTATAATAATAATGCATGGCCATTAGTCAGCTAGCCGCATGGGCACACTTGGGTACTTAGCCGCATAAGGCCATTCCAAGGCTGGCCGCATGCTAAATGTGACCCGCATATGGAAAGAAGTCAGCCGCATACATGTGCATGCAATATACATTAAATATGTATTATTATATTAATATATTGTGTATTAATGTAATGCATATTAATCTAATGAATATTAATATTTAATATATATTATTTGATGCACTATATACATTAATGCATTATATTAAATTTATTAAATGTATTTGTCTGCAAGCATGCATGTTCAGCCGCATATGGCCTATTGCAAGGCTGGCCGCATGGGAATAATTTCTAGCCGCATGGATAGTGGCCATTTATTAATTGTGGCTGCATGGCCTTAGCTATTGTTTCACTTAACAAAATGCCTGAAAATCGGCTTTTGAAAATAAAACTTGAAAGAGTACAAAAGAGTACAAATATTCTAGGAAGTATTGCTATGGAAGTCTGATCTGAAGGCGATCACTTTGTTCCTTGGACCATACGATGATGATGAAGATCACTGCTAGAAGATGAACAGTTGGAAGAACTAAGTCACCAGAAAGGTATCGACGCACTTAGGCACTGATGGCGAGGCCGAATGCTTTCCTGCTTTGCTTTACTCTGTTCTGGAAGAAAGGTTGAAGAAGAATGCTCTGAAAAATCAAAGTCTCTGGGCTCTGATCTCTATGTATTCTCTCCTGTCTCTCTGTGCCTGATGCTTTTGATGTGTAAAATAAGTCTATTTATAGACATGACTCCTTGGGCGTAAAAAGCAACCCATTTGAGTTTTTACGCTGGCAACTGTCACCCACGATGGAAGTTACTCTCAACATACGTTGACACGTGTCCTATTATATCAACAAAAATAGGAAGCACGTACACACATTCTTCAATAAGTGTGGCATGAAAGCCACGTGGACAAACCACGTTCTCATGTAGCCAGAAACAATCGGGCGTAAAAATGACCCGAAACATATACTGAACGTAAAGTGGCAAATTGGCGTAAAAACAGCCCAAATAAACTTCCCAGCGTAAAGTGGCTAAAATAGCCTTGAGCGTAAAGTAGCTCAAATAGACTTTACACTCACAATAGTTTTGAGCGTAAAAACTCACATAACTATCGTGCATAAAAAGAAGTAATTTTATTGAGCGTAAAGTGGCATATTTTGCACTAAACGACAATATCGATTTCTGAGTAAATCAATTCTCTTCGAATTCTGCGTTTATACGCTGTCAACAAATCATTATATCAGATGCATTAAATGCATGATCTGACAGTCATTTCCATCGTAAAGCAGCTAGCGTAAAGGGGAGCCAGCGTACAGAGTAGCCAGCGTACAGAGTAGCCAGCGTACAGAGTAGCCAGCGTACAGAGTAGCTAGCGTAAAGCTTAATACAAAATAACCCTGGCATAAAGAAGCCTGGTTGAGTGTAGAGACTTGATTTATGAGGTACTTTTTACGCACCTACAGCTATAATTGTAGCCGTGCGCACAATTAATATTAAATTCCTAAACGTATGCTGGTGCCCTATTAAATTTAAGTATATTCCCTGACACGATGGTGACCCGTTGTGGTGCACTTTTGACATGACATGATGGTGGCCCGACGCGGCGCACACTTGACAGTGACCAGGACATAACAAGATTGGGTGGCCAGGACACCGTGGATGATTATGTTTGTACAATTAAACCGATAATGTTTGCATCATGTCTAGGACAGGGATCCTTGAGTACCACGGTCAGGGGTACCTACTGTAAATGACTAAGGTTAATCACTAGACTAATTCAGTAGTCATGAAAAGATTTTCCCCAGTTACAGACGATCCCGTTATTCCGGCCACCATTGTGGGACTTGCAGCCTGCCGACGAGTAGGACACAAGTCTAAATTCACTGATATATGGAAAAGAATGATGCACTGCTTAATGAACCCAAGTCGCCTGGATAACCTGGATTAGCTGCAGGGCTTGTGGCTGGAGGAACATATCGCTGCATGTTGTAATAACCCTAATTAGATAATATAGAAAGCCGTAGGCACTGATTGGCCGGAAGCGATTGTATGGTGTGGTTTCAGTGCTCGATTATTGCAAGCTTGATCGCATGATTGTCACTCTTAACAATATAGATCAGAGGCTAAGTTTGGTTCAGGCGAAGGATTACAACCCCGGTCCTTGTTTGGTTTAAGGGTTGTAACCTGGCACCCGGAGCAGTTCTAAGTCCTCTCTTCGTTTATTGTATTATTGCACCCCACGTCATGCTCGTAATATTTTACCTTATCAACCAGATTTGGAGACGGAGTTCTACTCAAGTGAAGGGTTACAACCCCGGTCCTTGTTTGGTTTAAGGGTTGTGACCCGGCTACTTGAATGGTTCCCTCGTACTCCACTATGACTGTTGTTATTCTTTATTACCAAGCTCTTTTGTATCTACCTTAATATATATTTTATGATGTGCTGGTTTTAGTTCTTAAGTGAAGCCTCCTTTGTGGCACTTGCTCTTTCCGGGATCTGACCCAGCTGGTTTTGTGTGGCCAGATTTCGGAGCAACCTCAGAGGATCTACCACCCTTCCAGTCCGATGGTGACCATCAGGCATGACCAGGACAACGAGTGGGTTTATTTTTGCTCTCCCACTCTATTGTAAAAAATTTATTTTGAGGCGTTTAGCCGGCGAGCACCTGTTAGCTCGTATTGCATACCTTATTATTGTCTGCCTACGGGCTGTAACATGATTGACAAATCCTAGGGTTGATCATATATGACTAAACTCTTGCTAGTCCTCACATTTTGTAACGAATAGCTTCATGATCAGCTGGATATGTAATGTTTGGGACGCCTTGCTATTGTATATTTGGTGATCTTGCATCTTGTAACTTTACTTACTTGCTTGCGTTGAGATTGAGACATCAAGCTTGTTATTGACCATAGGAGACTGATGGATTGTAGTTAAACCCTCATATATCTAGACAGCCTTGACCGTATAGTGGGGTGGATTACATTTTATTATACGTAGCTGGCTATGTATGCCCCCGCTCTCCAGTATTCTGGTTCTGGGGCGTTACGGGAGTGCCTCCACTGTGGATGCTCTAAGAGCATCCATAGTGGAAGAGATTTCAAGTGCTACATTTTGACTTTAGTTAAATTGTGTAGCACTTGAAGACTGCAATGGGCACTTCTCCATACTTGAAAATTGCTATAAAACTAAGAGACACGCCTGATTTGGAGCGTGTCCTAGCTCTGCTACATTAATTATTGGGCCCACAAAATTAATTGTTCTTACCAAACATGGAAGAAAATTAAAGAGGTAAAATAGGGACAAAAAAAAACTTACCAGACATTGAAGGAAAATAAAGAGAAAAAAAAATAGGAATGATGTTAATTTGGAGTATTTGTTTGGAGTGTATCATTGTGTGCCAATATCAAGAAGACACTCAAAAAGTAATAATTTACAAAATTTTTAATAATTTGGAATATGTGTTTGGAGTGTTACCACTGTGGAAGAGATTTCAAGTGCTACATTTTAACTTTAATTAAATTTTGTAGCACTTGAAGACTGCAGTGAGCACTTGTTCATACTTAAAAATTACTAGAAAGCTAATAGACAGTCCGAATTTGGAGCGTGTCATAGCTCTGCTACATTAATTTATGGGTCCACCAAATTAATCCTTCTTACTAGACATGAAAAAATACATAAAATTTCGTACATAATAAAAAAAATTGTCGAAATTGTAAAAAAGGAAAAAGTTTGGGATAATTATGGAGGAGGGACGAGCCAACTCACTTAGCATGGGTGGGCGCACACGTCAAGTGACTTGGCGGTGGGGAGTGGGTGGGAGAATACGCCAACTGACTTGACGTGCGCGGGGGTGGATTGGGGGGGGGGGGGGGGGGGGGGGGGGGGGAGGGTTATCAGAAATTTTGGAGGTTGCAATGGGTAGAAAACTAAAAGTAAGAGAAAGAAAGTGAAGGATTTGTCGTTCTTTCACCTACCTCCTAGGAAATTTTGTCTTATCTGGTATTACGTTAGGAAAAAATTAGGCACCACTGAATAGCATGTCTATATAATAGTTAAAAAAAACTAAATGGTTTCCAAACTGGAAAATTAGCAAGAGGTTATAATTATTTATGAAAGTTTTTAGAATCCTTGTTCCAGCTGAACAATAATAAGCCATATGTTCATGACAAAACACCCAAACACCCCATCCCCTCCCACACGCCAAGGTTGGTGCGTTCCTCCATCCGCTCTCCACCGCCAAGTCACTTGGCGTGTGCACCCGCCCACTCTCCACCGCCAAGTCACTTAGCGTGTGCATCCACCCACGTCAAGTGAGTTGGTTTGTCCTCCCCCCTCTACAATTACCCTAAACTTTTCATTTTTTATAATTTCGACAAACTTCTTTACCATGTACGAAATTTTCTGAAAAACTAAAGAGGGATAAAAAAATCTTACCAAACATTGAAGGAAAATAAAAAAAAAAATAGAAAAAATATTAATTTAGAGTATTTATTTAAAATGTACTAATGTGTATTAATATCAAGGAGACAATGCAAAAGTAATAATTTACATAAATTTTAATAATTTAGAGCATGGTTACGAAACTATTTAGTTCAATGAACTTAAATTTGTATAGCACTTTTATATATTTTAGATGATTGCACAATGAAATAATATTTAAATCAGACCTCTACCATTTTATAAAGATGAGAAAAATACAAATTCATAACATTGACCTTGACATATCATCTATAAACAGTCACCATCGTTTATGTAAAAAAAACTTCATTGAATTGTAATATGAAATATTTATTCATTTATGCTTTTTAAAAAAATATATTTATTCATTATAAGTAGTTATGTAAGAGTTTTCCTGAATTTTTTTAGGAATAATTAAAAAATATTATTTTTTTCAGCCGAACAAAAAGACACTAATTTGTAAATTAGTAGAAGGTTAAATGCAAGTTACATAAAAAAAAATTATATATGAAAATAATGTGGTCGCAAAGTTCTGAACTCACAACAACATTTTGAGTAGGAAGATAAATTATATTTGGATGATTAATCTTATTACAATTGGAACTTGTTTAGATAATTTATTTTTAATAAAAAAAAAAATCCTACTGCTGTATCTCGATAAGAAAAAAACTTCTGTCCGGATAATTACCTTTTTGGTCATGCAAGTCTCTATGTTATATATTTCACTGTTTCACTCCCACCTCACAAATGGGACATGTTGGATAGAAGTAATTTCTCGAAAGTGTGAAGGGACATTTACATTATATTAATTTGCGGTACATTTGTAGCATGTATAACTTTTTAAAATGTTTGTATATGTAATTTTTTGTCTCCCGCAAGTGAGAATGATAAATGTTTCGATAGTTGTTAAAAGTAGAGAAAAAAAATGATTTCGATTGTCTGGATGATTGTTAAAACTGGATGTTGGTTGGAGATATGGTAAACCTAGACATGTTTACCCCTAAATATTGCAATATAATTTTTTTTGTGTATAAAATAAAATTTTCATATTTTTTTATATTAAAAAAAGACTTTATATAAATAATTAGGAAATTCATGTTTTTAAAATTAAAAGTTAACAATTTTTTAACAAAATTTTAACCAATTTTAAGCGTACAATAATGATAACAATAACAATAATAATAATAACAACAACGACAACAAAAAACAACAACAACAACAATAATAATAATAATAATAATAATAATAATAATAATAATAACCACAACAACAACAACAACAACAACAACAACAATAATAATAATAATAATAATAATAATAATAATTTTAATAATAATAATAATAATAATAATAATAATAATAATAATTATTATTATTATTATTTTAAAATAAATTTTTTTCTCATTCGCTGTCATTACTCCACACCATTTCTCTTCGTTCTCCACCAAATCCAAGGCCAACGCCTCCTCTCCCAAGTCTTCACCTTCGTATCTATGTGATGGAGCCCGTCCTTTAGCCGATCTCCCAGGAGGTTGCTGTAGTGCCCCGTCCCTACATCGTGCCCCGTACTTGTCCACGGGGTGCGCGAGAAAGGAACACTGTCGCTATCGATTCGGTCGAGACCGATAGGTCGGGATTGACCGAGTCGATCGAACGGGAACGGTTGAATTAAGATCCATTCCTCGTTATGGAATGTCTTCTTCGGAACCAAGTCCCATATTCAGCGGGTTGCGCCTCGAGGATTGACTCTGCGGCTGAGTCGGGAGAGACCTCCCGTTGCTCTGCTTTTTACGCCGCTTGCGTTGGTTTTGGCTTTGTTTTCTGAATGCGTTTTCGTGAATATTTTCGATGGTTTTCATGGCTTGCATTTCGAACTCGCATTTTCTATCGAACTCCTTGAATAATGCAGTGTTCTAATCGGTTGCTTGTGCAATTTCAGGTAATCGCGTAGGCGACGTCTAGCGCGACCAACAAGTTCTCTCGCCGAAGTAAACTCAAGGTGAGTGGCTGACCCTTCTCTTCTTGACCCCTTCTTTGGCAAAATCGATAGTGTTGTTGCGGATTAAAGATTGAATGCAAGGGCACGGACACGGTAAAATGATTGAGTTTTTAAAGAGAATGTAGGCTATGTCTTAATAACTAAAAGAAGGAAAATGGTCTTCGCACGGTCATGGACAACTTGTCGACAAGGTAAAGTTTTTCCGCACGGCAACCCGGGGCCACGGGACCGTTGCGGGCAAGAAGGAAACATCTCATAAGCTGTGCTGGACACAATGTTAGGCGAGTACTTGCAGCGGGACTCGCTACTCGCGCTGAAAGGGCCTCGTCTAATAAAAGCTAGAAGGAGTCCACGATAGCTCTGGGAGCCAGTGACCAACACACGAAATAATTGCACTTGGTATGGAAATGATAACAATTGACAGGGAAGAACATGGTAAGTTTCATAAGGCGTGGCGCGGGCCGCCGTCGATAAGTTTCAACGTAAATTTTACTATGCTTGTCATATGCTTGTTTGCAATTCATTAGGATGGTTAGAAACATTCATACTTTAAGTCAATTAAACTTTTCAACCAAATGAGAGCTTGGAACTTAAGTAGCCACGCACCAGTACAAAGTATAATGTACTGATCCTCGCTCTCCACGCAGGTACCCCGAACTACGAAAGGCGTGCCACTTGAAAGCTCAAGGCGAAGTGAACCCTTTTGAAGCCTCGTCCGCGTGTAAAGGCTTGTTTCTGGATTCCTTTTGAAGAAGACCCGCACTCAGTCCAAAAGAAGATGACGACTCGACTCGCCTCGATAGCAGGTGGAAATGTGTAATGGTTTTTGCTTGTAAAAAGGAATGTAATGTATGGAACGACTATCTCATCGGCGTTCATTTTTTAAGTCGAGTCATGTTGTAGCCCGCGCGGCAATGATTGTAAAGGAGTCTATGTAAAGTTTTATTATCATCAATGAAAAAGTCTATTTCTATTTCAAATGTGTCATTCAATTTCTCTGCGTACTCTAACTTGATGTTGTGTTTCGGATAACCTTATGACTATGCCTTGTGCGATCGCAACTTAGGTTCGTACGGCATCACGCCCGGGGGACGACTATCGATTCTACGGAATCGGGGCGTGACATAATGGTATCAGAGCACGGCTTTACATCCTTTGACCTCGCATCGATGAGATAAGTTGTTCCATACAATAAGTCCGTAATATTTTGTGACTGATGCGTTTGCCTTCGTATCGCAGAAGTGACGGAACCCACGGCCGAGCAAGAACAGAGCGCTTCAAGCGGCTCTAGTAGTTCGCATCGTCCGCGGGCCGGACCTTCTAACGATACCATCGAAAGGATGCTGCGCATGATGGAGGCGCAGCGAAACCAGTC
This sequence comes from Iris pallida, assembly GCA_029216955.1. Classification (NCBI taxonomy): domain Eukaryota; kingdom Viridiplantae; phylum Streptophyta; class Magnoliopsida; order Asparagales; family Iridaceae; genus Iris; species Iris pallida. Next base: position 16,081,428 of record JANAVB010006599.1, on the reverse strand, counting down.
CGACAACCGACATCAACAAGTAGAGGAACGACAGGCCCAGTTCGAAGCTCGCTTTGATGCAAATGCCAAACTTCAGCAAAAGCAGCTAGATATCCTGCAGCAGATCGTCCAGATAATGGCGGCCAACGGGAATTCTACGACTACGCCTACCGTCACCGTGTCGGCGATCCAACCCATTGATGTCGACACGGAGGATCCCGAGCGTCAACCAGCGGCACCAAAAAAGTACAACTTTGAAGTGTCAGAATTCAAGAAGGCGTGTCGCACTTCCTTCAGCGGCACCGAGGGTCCCTCCATGGCAATCAACTGGTTGGAAGAGCTGGAAGATCACTTCGAGCTGCTTGGCATTGAAGAATCCAAGAAGTCGCCTGCGCACAACTTCAACTACGATTGAACGCGCACGACTGGTGGGCCGTGCGCAAGCGAGCAATCCGACTGGACAACACTACCGCGTCGATCTCTTGGGCCACGTTCCGCAAAGCTTTTGAAGTCCAGTACCTTCCGTCAGCCGTTCGTCAAGCGAAGGAGAATGAATTCATGCAGTTGAAGCAAGGGAGCCGGATAGTGGAACAGTACGCCGCAGAATTCAACAAGTTGTCTAAGTTTGTTGGCCAGTTTCTGCCTACTGAAGAGTGCCGTGTGCGACGGTTCGAAGTGGGTCTGCGACACTCTATCGGTGCGCATATCGGGATCCCGGAGTACAAGACCGTGGACGAGGCTCTGAATCACGCGCTCCGTCTTGAGAACCTGCATCCTTCCGGTGCTGACGACGTTGTGCGCTACTCCAATCACAAACGTCCTAGCTATACGGGAGGCAACAATCACGCGTCAAAACGTCCAAACAACGGCGGCTATATGGGTCAGAATCCGTTACCTCGTTGCACGAAATGTAATCGCCTCGGGCACGAAGCCATCAACTGCTTCCCCTTCAGAGGTGAATGCCATGCTTGCGGACAAAAGGGCCACCTCGTTCGGTATTGCACAAACCCCAGATTGACTCGCAAAGCCCCGCCACAACAACACCGCCAAAAGAATCGAGGACAGGCGCCTCGACCTCCTCCGCCCACTCAACCTGCACCGCAATATGGCCAAGATCGTCGCCCCAACACTCAGGGCCGCGTCTACGCCATGACTCGAGACGAAGCGCTGGCGTCAGATACCGTAGTGTCATGTATACTAAAATTCAATAATGTGCCTGCTCGTGTGTTATTTGATTCAGGCGCTTAACATAGTTTTATATCGGCGGACTTTGCCGTCGAGCACAAATTTTCTGTAATATTATTAGATCTCGACCTTAGCGTAAGCACGCCTTCGGGTACACCAATTCTCACAAACTTAGCTTGCGCCGACGGGATTATCTGTATCGACGGTCAAAAGATCGGTCTGGATGTGATAGTTATAGACATGAAGGACTTTGACATCATTCTGGGAATGGATTGGCTCGGGCCGTGCAACACAACCATAGACTGTGCTGAAAAGAAGGTCACATTCCGCATGCCTGGAGTGCCTGAATTCTGCTACTCGTGTGGTGAGGCATCACCGACCTGCATGGTGATCTCCGTAATATCTGCTCGACGGATGCTGCATTCCGGGTGCGAAGGCTATCTAGCTTCCGTTCGAGACATACGACAGGATGGTGCAAACGCGGGTCAGACCGACGTTGTGGCAGAATTCCCCGATGTATTCCCGGACGAGCTACCCGGCATGCCGTCCGATCGAGAAATAGAGTTCACTATCGACACATTCTTCGATACCCGGCCGATCTCGAAGGCTTCGTACAGAATGGCCCCTGCAGAATTGAAAGAATTGAAGGCACAACTTCAGGAATTGCTCGACAGAGGGTTTATCTGTCCGAGTGTCTCGCCGTGGGGTGCGCCCGTGCTGTTCGTGAAGAAGAAGGATGGATCGATGCGACTCTGCATCGACTATCGGGAATTAAATAAAGCCACCGTCCGAAACAAATACCCCTTGTCCCGCATCGACGACTTGTTCGACCAGCTCCAAGGTGCAACGGTGTTTTCGAAGATTGATCTACGATCGGGTTACCACCAACTCAAAGTCAAGCCAGATGACGTGTCGAAGTCTGCCTTCCGTACTCGTTACGGCCACTACGAGTTCTTGGTAATGCCGTTCGGTCTGACAAACGCCCATGCCGTCTTCATGGATCTAATGAATCGGGTGTTCCATCCGTTCGTTGACAAGTTCGTAGTAGTCTTCATCGACGACATCCTCGTCTACTCGAAGGACCGAGTGCAACATGCAGAGCATCTACGGACGGTACTCCAAACCCTTCGAGAGAATCAGTTGTATGCGAAGATGAGCAAGTGCGAGTTCTGGCTGAACAGCGTCTCATTCCTTGGGCACATCATCTCCGCCGCGGGCATTGCAGTCGATCCGAAGAAAGTTGAGGCAGTTGCTTATTGGAAACGGCGCATCAGTTAGCAAAATTCGAAGCTTCCTAGGCTTGGCGGGATACTACCGACGCTTCGTGAAGGACTTCACGAAGATTGCATCGCCGTTGACTCGTCTCACCCAGAAAGGAGTCGCATTCAAGTGGTCAGACGACTGTGAAGCTTCCTTCCAGGAGCTCAAACAACGGCTCGTTTCGTCCCCGATACTTGCTCTTCCTGAAGGGACGGAGGGATTTCAAATCTTCAGCGATGCTTCTGGCCAGGGCTTGGGGTGTGTGCTCATGCAGCGAGATAAGGTGATATCTTTTGCTTTCCGGCAGTTGAAGCCGCACGAGAAGAACTACCCCACATACGACCTAGAACTAGCGGCAATTGTGTTCGCGTTGAAGCTGTGGCGTCACTATCTCTATGGCGTGGCGTGCAGGATTTATACGGACCACAAAAGCCTCATGTATCTTTTCACCCAGAAAGAATTGAATTTGCGGCAGAGGCGATGGCTCGAGCTGATCAAAGACTATGACTTGTCAATCGACTACACACCGGGCAAGGGAAATGTGGTAGCGGATGCGCTGAGCCAGAAGTACTTAGCTTCGTTATATATCAACGACCGACTACCGCATGACTTGGAAGGAATGGGCATTGAACTCCGAGTTCGTTTCAGAGACGTGAAACTAGCGCAACTACGGGTGGAACCGAGCCTACTGGAGAGGATCAAGTCTGCACAGAAGGACGACCCCTACCTGGAGAAGATGCGGAAGCTGATATCGACAGGGAAAGCGTCTGACTTTGCAGAGGACGAGTCGGGAGTGTTGCGCGTGAAGGGACGGCTATGCATACCGGACGACGTAGAACTTAGAAAGGAGATAATAACGGAGGCGCACTATACAAAATATTCTTTACATCCTGACAGTACCAAGATGTATAAGGACCTCCGTATTATCTTTGGTGGCACGTCATGAAGAGGGACGTAGCGCTCTTTGTGTCAAAATATATGGCCTGTCAGCAAGTCAAAGCCGAGCACCAGCGACCGGGCGGGGAGATGCAGAACCTCGCCATTCCAGAGTGGAAGTGGGATCACATCACTATGGACTTCGTTGTTGGCTTGCCGAGGACGCCGCGGGGAAACGACGCCGTCTGGGTCATCGTCGATCGACTAACCAAGTCAGCACACTTTATCGCCATCAAAGTTACTTGGAGCGTCGACCGCCTTGCTCAGATATACCTTGATGAAATAGTTCGGCTGCACGGGGTCCCAGTTTCTATCATCTCTGATCGGGATGGACGGTTCGTAGCGCGCTTCTGGAGTAGTCTACATTCAGCATTGGGGACTAAGTTGAAGTTCAGCTCAGCTTATCATCCTCAGACTGACGGCCAAACAGAGCGGGTGAACCAAATTCTCGAAGACATGTTACGACTTTGTGCGATCGACTTGAAGTCAAGTTGGGACGTCCATCTACCGCTGGCCGAGTTTGCATACAACAACAGCTATCAGTCCAGCATCCAAATGGCGCCGTATGAAGCTTTGTACGGTCGGAAGTGTAGATCGTCCATTTGCTGGGATGAAGTCGGAGAACGGCAAATACTTGGTCCGGAGCTGGTGGAGTAGACTGTGCAGAAGGTCAAGTTGATACGAGAAAGATTGAAGATAGCACAAAGCCGGCAGAAAAGCTATGCCGACACGCACCGACGCCCCCTCGAGTTCTCGGAAGGCGACCATGTATTCCTAAAGGTGATGCCTATGCGTGGAGTTTCCCGGTTCGGTACGAAAGGAAAGTTGAGCCCAAGATTTGTTGTCCCGTTCGAAATATTGAAGCGAGTCGCCCCGGTAGCTTAACAACTCGCCTTGCCGCCTGCATTGTCAGAGGCACATGACGTCTTCCACGTCTCGTAATTGTGGAAGTACGTGTACGATCCGGGGCATGTGGTAGATTTGGGTAAGCTGGACCTGAAGGCGGACTTGTCATATGTCGAAGAGCCGGTGCAAATCTTAGAGCGCAATGATAAACTTCTCCGTAACCGTGATATTCCTCTAGTCCGCGTCCTTTGGAGAAACCATTCAGTCGAGGAGTCGACGTGGGAGCTTGAGTCAGAAATGAAGGAGAAGTTCCCTTCACTGTTCTCGTAGAGGTAGGTTCTATTCTTAAGTTTCGAGGATGAAACTTTTTCTTAGTTGGTTATGGTGTAGTGCCCCGTCCCTACATCGTGCCCCGTACTTGTCCACGGGGTGCGCGAGAAAGGAACACTGTCGCTATCGATTCGGTCGAGACCGATAGGTCGGGATCGATCGAGTCGATCGAACGAGAACGGTTGAATTAAGATCCATTCCTCGTTATGGAATGTCTTCTTCGGAACCAAGTTCCATATTCAGCGGGTTGCACCTCGAGGATTGACTCTGCGGCTGAGTCGGGAGAGACCTCCCGTTGTTCTGTTTTTCACGCCGCTTGCGTTGGTTTTGGCTTTGTTTTCTGAATGCGTTTTCGTGAATGTTTTCGATGGTTTTCATGGCTTGCATTTCGAACTCGCATTTCCTATCGAACTCCTTGAATAATGCAGTGTTTTAATCGGTTGCTTGTGCGATTTCAGGTAATCGCGTAGGCGACGTCTAGCGCGACCAGCAAGTTCTCTCGCCGAAGTAAACTCAAGGTGAGTGGCTGACCCTTCTCTTCTTGACCCCTTCTTTGGCAAAATCGATAGTGTTGTTGCGGATTAAAGATTGAATGCAAGGGCATGGGCACGGTAAAATGATTAAGTTTTTAAAGAGAATGTAGGCTATGTCTTAATAACTAAAAGAAGGAAAATGGTCTTCGCACGGTCATGGACAACTTGTCAACAAGGTAAAGTTTTCCTGCACGGCAACCCGGGGCCACGGGACCGTTGCGGCCAAGAAGGAAACATCTCATAAGCTGTGCTGGGCACAATGTTAGGCGAGGACTTGCAGCGGGGCTCGCTACTCGCGCTGAAAGGGCCTCGTCTAATAAAAGCTAGAAGGAGTCCACGATGGCTCTGGGAGCCAGTGACCAACACACGAAATAATTACACTTGGTATGAAAATGATAACAATTGACAGGAAAGAACATGGTAAGTTTCATAAGGCGCGGCGCGGGCCGCCGTCGGTAAGTTTCAACGTAAATTTCATTATGCTTGTCATATGCTTGTTTGCAATTCATTAGGATGGTTAGAAACATTTATACTTTAAGTCAATTAAACTCTTCAACCAAATGAGAGCTTGGAACTTAAGTAGCCACGCACCAGTACAAAGTGTAATGTACTGATCCTCGCTCTCCACGCAGGTACCCCGAACTACGAAGGGCGTGCCACTTGAAAGCTCAAGGCGAAGTGAACCCTTTTGAAGCCTCGTCCACGTGTAAAGGTTTGTTTCTGGATTCCTTTTGAAGAAGACCCGCACTCAGTCCAAAAGAAGATGACGACTCGACTCGCCTCGATAGCAGGTGGAAATGTGTAATGGTTTTTGCTTGTAAAAAGGGATGTAATGTATGGAACGACTATCTCATCGACGTTCATTTTTTAAGTCGAGTCATGTTGTAGCCCGCGCGGCAATGATTGTAAAGGAGTCTATGTAAAGTTTTATTATCATCAATAAAAAAGTCTATTTCTATTTCAAATGTGTCATTCAATTTCTCTGCGTACTCTAACTTGATGTTGTGTTTCGGATAACCTTATGACTATGCCTTGTGCGATCGCAACTTAGGTTTGCACGGCATCATGCCCGGGAGACGACTATCGATTCTACGGAATCGGGGCGTGACAGGTGCGACTTTGAACGATCAGCGGGGACATGCACGCGGTCGGCGGAGGAATATTGACTCCGACGGAGGAACGTTGGAGACAACTATGAGCGTTCGAAAACTTGTCACTTGCGAGGAGCCAGGGAGCTCGACCATTGGCATCGTCGACTCAAGTGCTAGTGTAGTGCCCCGTCCCGCAAAGTAAATCGGAGAAATCGAAACGCCGACGGCGTTGGAACTTAGCCTTACAACGGCTGCTCAAAGGCTCGCTCGTCCGAGGCGACTCCTCGCACAGGTGGGGTAGTTTCGGTGAACTTGCCTCATAGTAGCCTTCACTTAATAATGCGCATGTTTTCAACTTGCACAAGTAGGCTAATATAAAAGCTACGCACCAACATAGTTAAGGGAATAATCCCGTCCCGTCGGAATATCCTAGAACATGGAAAATGGTCCCACGGTCTGCATAGAAGTCGGCTCAGCGTGCTTTCAAATGACACTCAATCCTTCGACCCCGTGGCTTGGGAGAAGGAAGTTGGCTTAAGTTAAGTTGTCCCGACACTTGAAATAGCCTAAGCCTTAGGCGTCGCCTACGTGAATGCTTGTTAAAGCATGTACGGTCCCGTCATGTTGCCCCGACACTCAAATCAGCCTAAGTCATAGGCGTCGCCCACAGGAATGCTTAACAAAGCATGCACGGTCCCGTCCCGCAAGGCTTGGCATAGCCTTCGCACGTCTCGCAAGTTAAGTCGTCTTTGCATGGCTCGTTGGCTTAAGTCTAGGCACCCGAAAAGTTGGTTGTCCAAGTCGACCCCCGTGCCTAGCACGTTCCCTCGACGCGGAGCTCGGCGTGGCCCTCGCTCATCGAGTCGTCGCCTGAATAAGTTAGACAAGTGTTGTGCTGGGCTATCAAAGCCATTTCTAGCACTGTTCCGCTCTATCTGCGGTTGTCAAGTCGCGTAGTCCCTTGAGAACAAGACTCGTCGTATAAGTCTATGACTTGAGCGTTAGCGTCGCCTATAGATCCAGGCCTGTCTAAGGCACGAGCTACGGTCGATTTAGTGAAATACTTGCCACGAACAAAGGAAGTCCATGTGACTTGTTGTCGCCGAGATCGATCCCGCTACTTGGGAGTCTCGCTAAGTCATGATATGTCCTGCACACGAGATCGTTCCCCCGGCTTGGGAGTCTCGTTAAGTCTTGATAGAAAGAAGGAATGCATGGTCATGTTAAGAAAGGACTGGATAGACTGGATAGATCGAGTATGTATGGTCATTGGGCAACTTGTCGACAAGGTGTAGTCTTCTCGAGTGATCACCGGGGCGCTGGGATCATTCGGCCCGGGAGAAGCGAGTGTGGCTCAAAGTAGGATGCTGGATGATCGCATGGGAGAGTTCCACCCCACCGGGCTAGCTACCCGTGTTGGTACAGGTGGATATCCCACGAGCCGTCCAAGATAGCTTGAAATTGCTAGTGACCACTCATGTAGATGTGTCGACAATAGCGGCACACCGCGTGTATGCCTTTGGATTGAGTCTAGAGCTTGAATGCAGGTCTAATCGGTATCACAAGGTCTGGGCCTAAGACTGGGCTGCAGCATAGGCATCGTGCTTGGCACGATAGATGGCGTCGAAATGTTCATAAAAGTGATACTATGGTCCACAAGTCTTGTCTAAGTTAGCAAATGGGTCTAGCAGAAAGGTCGCAAGGTGGTAGCACGATAAGTCTTGATAACTGGCGAGGCGCGGCCTCAATCTTGAAGCACGAACAAGTCTAAGCAAGGTCTAGAGGCACGGCCTGCACGAGTCATCCCATTGTCGTCCCTGGCACTTGAATTGCTGGCACGAGGATTGGTTTAGAGGCACCTGAGTTTAGACAAAGGTCTTGGCACGGCCGAGTTCGCGTAAGTTGCTCCTCGGCATAGCACTGTCTTGAATATGTCTAAGTTGCGAATAGAACATGGCACGACCCTGCCGTCCCGAGTTCAAGTTTGGTCAAGTTCATGTACGATGAGACACTGCCTCGATCGAAATACACGTTAGTATTGTTGCACGACCATGTCGTTGCATGTCGAGTTGGTTAGACGTCAAGTCTTTATACTGATCCTAAGGCAAGACTAGAAAGACAATCGAAAGGGTTTAAGCTGCACAAAGTAAATGAAACGTGTCGGTTATGTATGGGTGGGCGAGAAGCTCACTCCGCCAGTACAGTGGTACTGACACCCATACAGTGTTTCATGTGCAGGCACATATAGAAGCTCGTGGTGCGGAGCTCGCTTAGATGCGTCGAGGCACGGAGTTCCTTGGTGAGTCGTAGCGTGCGGCCACGTGATCTGAAGACTTATACAGGGCATAATGTATGGACATCACCTTTCGAAGCTTCCGCTGACTCAAGCAATGTAATCAAGAGAGAGAGCAGAGAGTGACTTTGTAAACGAGAGAAAAGTGAGCACGAGAGACTTGTAATTTGGCCTTGCGCCCACAAATGTAATCTTGTATTCAATATCAATAAAAGAGCTTCTTTTGAATGACTTGTGTTCATGTGTTCTTCTTTAAATTCCGCTGCAATGTATTCAAGGTTTCTGCTTGGGACTTCTGTGCGACGACCCCGTCACCGCCGATATAATCGACCGTTATGGAACTGCCTTGCACGAGCGCAATCTAGGCTCGTGCGGCATCACGCCTTAGCGAGGACGATCGCTCCTACGGGAGCGGGGTGTGACATAATGGTATCAGAGCACGGCTTTACGTCCTTGGACTTCACGTCGAAATTCTCAGTTTTGAAAGCTCGTCGTTGAAAAAGAAGTGCGTGCTCTCTCTCGAATGTCCCTCGGTATGTCCATACAATAAGTCTAATATTTTTGAAAGCTCGTACAAGCGTTTAACCAAACGCATCGGTAGGCTATCGCCTAACGAATCTGTAGGCCTTTGTGCCGAACAATGTTAAACTTGACTCGATAGAGAAAACACCTGCTAAGTTAACATGTCGCATGCGTGCCTAACTAGTCATGCATTGACCCTAGCAATTGAACGTACAAACTTGAATATAGTCCGTACGGGATAGCCATGCGCACGGCCTTTTGGCTAAGTTACGTCGCGTATCGCGCACCTCGACTTTTGGTGCAAACGTATTGCGAGCGATATCAAGTACCGCTCGGTCGGAAGCGAAGCTGCACTTAGAGTGTCTATCGATAGGAATGCTATCGAGTTAACGCTTAGGCGTACACGGAAGATTGACTTGGATTTCGAGGAAATAGTGCGAACGACTTAGCGCGTCGATGCGACGTGAGCGATTACGCTAGGAATTCGTCGAACGAATTCGAAGAATGTCTTAGAGAATGACGCGAACGTGATTGAGGACTAGATCGGATGGCTCGAATTCGAGTGGTGTATGGATTTTCTTGGGAATCATTCGAGCAAATATTTAGGATTACGAGTAACGGCGAGTATATCGGCGAGGCGATGCAATCGTGCAAAGCCTTAGAACGCGTCATGCTTAGTTGGTCGTGACTTCGAATGTCCCGAACGAGCATCTCGTTCGAACAACTTGTGAATAGGCAACGCAAGTTAGAAAACGATTTGGAACGATGAATGAAAATAAATGGTCTTGATCGAGGAAACCTAGAGGATCGCGCGTACGATATCAGATTGATGCAAATGAAATGTGATTTGAGTTTTGAACGACGATCTTGAAACGAGCTTGAGGAATAGCGATCGAACTTGATCTTGAATATCGAGGAGATTGTGGAACATCCAGTTCGGACAATAGCATCAGTCGCACGTCTCAAAATTGGTTGCAAAGGAAGATCGTCAGGTTACGCATATCGTCGATGGTATTGAGGCGTATCAAAGATCGATATGCGATAACTCGGGGGTACTCTGACTCAGCGAATGACGATCGTACAAATGTCATTGTTCTGATGAATTCTATACTCGGGATATTGAAACGTGTCGAGGAAAGGATAAAACTTGGCTCGAGGATTTTCTGGTTGAATGAATGGTGCGGACTGTCAAATTGAAATCTTGGCTTGGATGAAAATAAAACGTTTGGATTTACTTCGACGATAACCCTAACATCGACATTCTTGTCTTATGCGAGCACAACTCCAGCCTCGCACATGCGTCGTGCCGATTAGGACGATCACTCCGCGTGAGCGCTGGTATGGTGATTCATACAGTGGGAGTGATTGAACTTGCATGGCATGGCAATTTGTATGCTTTGACTTGTGGTTTGACGCGAAGATGACTCGGGAATGATCTAGCATGCTTGACGATCGAATTTGAGGATTGCGTAGGTCCAATCCACGTATCGAGAATGAACGAGTCTAGACTCAAACAAGAGTTACGCTCCGATGGGAACGATTATTCCGCGGGAGCGTTGCGTGGTGATTCACGAACCACCGTGGATAATCGGACTCGCATGAGATTGGGGTGCAACGTATTGTCGAGCTAGATGACCTCGTGATCGAATGCACGAATTGGTTAGAGTTGGTGATTTGGATAAAATCGAATATGTGCAACGCATGCATTGATGCGAATAGGTGATCGTGCTCGATGTTTAGAAATCTGAATGACGCGAGCTTGGGTAGAAAATCTCGTACTACCGACTATGGTTTGACCCTAGGATTGGGGTCAGTATTGGCATTATTGTTGGAGAACTATGATTCCAATCCTGACATTGACTTAGCCTCACAAAGATTGGCCTAGCGGTTAGGCGAAACATCCCTGTTGCAAGTATTAGCAATCGAAAGGATTGATCTTGAGGATTGGCATGGATGGATGGCGTGAATCATGAATATAGGAAACCCTGCTCACGAGACTCGGCTGAAATGCATATATTTCAGGGACGCCTGGGTATATGCACGATGCGACTCGAGTGAGAATGACAAATTCTCTATCATGCGGCTTGGTTGAATGCATGTATTTTGGGGACGCTTGAAATGCGTGCACGATCCAGCCAAGTGATACAATGAGTTCAAGTAAGACTTGAAAGATGGGAGTGTGTCGAGATCTTGAAATCATGTTAACGAAAAGAACGATAATAGTGTGAGCGTGGCTCGGACTCAAGAAAACGCGTAGGCGTATCTCGCTCGACTGTTAAGTCCCGTGTTTAGGCTCGATTAGTCTTGGTCATAGAAATGATAGGATGGCTTGCCACCAGGAAAGTCTCGAGGACGAGACTTGTTCTAAGTGGTGTATGCTATAGTGCCCCATCCCGCAAAGTCAATCGGAGAAATCGAAACGCCGACGGCGTTGGAACTTAGCCTTGCAATGGCTGCTCAAAGGCTCGCTCGTCCGAGGCGACTCCTCGCACAGGTGGGATAGTTTCGGTGAACTTGCCTCATCGTAGCCTTCACTTAATAATGTGCATGTTTTTAACTTGCACAAGTAGGCTAATATAAAAGCTACGCACCAACATAGCTAAGGGAATAATCCCGTCCCGTCGGAATATCCTAGAACATGGAAAATGGTCCCACGGTCTGCATAGAAGTCGGCTCAGCGTGCTTTCAAATGACACTCAATCCTTCGACCCCGTAGCTTGGGAGAAGGACGTTGGCTTAAGTTAAGTTGTCCCGACACTTGAAATAGCCTAAGCCTTAGGCGTCGCCTGCGTGAATGCTTGTTAAAGCATGCATGGTCCCGTCATGTTGCCCCGACACTCAAATTAGCCTAAGTCATAGGCGTCGCCCATAGGAATGCTTAACAAAGCATGCACGGTTCCGTCCCACAAGGCTTGGCATAGCCTTCGCACGTCCCGCAAGTTAAGTCGTCTTTGTACGGCTCGTTGGCTTAAGTCTAGGCACCCGAAAAGTTGATTGTTCAAGTCGACCCCCGTGCCTAGCACGTTCCCTCGACACGGAGCTCGGCGTGGCCCTCGCTCATCGAGTCATCGCCTGAATAAGTTAGACAAGTGTTGTGCTGGGCTATCAAAGCCATTTCTAGCACTGTCCCGCTCTATCTGCGGTTGTCAAGTCGCGTAGTCCCTTGAGAACAAGACTCGTCGTATAAGTCTATGACTTGAGCGTTAGCGTCGCCTATAGATCCAGGCCTGTCTAAGGCACGAGCTACGGTCGATTTAGTGAAATGCTTGCCACGAACAAAGGAAGTCCATGCGACTTGTTGTCGCCGAGATCGATCCCGCTACTTGGGAGTCTCGCTAAGTCATGATATATCCCGTACACGAGATCGTTCCCCCGGCTTGGGAGTCTCGTTAAGTCTTGATAAAAAGAAGGAATGCATGGTCATGTTAAGAAAGGACTGGATAGACTGGATAGATCGAGTATGCATGGTCATTGGGCAACTTGTCGACAAGGTGTAGTCTTCTCGAGTGATCACCGGGGCGCTGGGATCATTCGGCCCGGAAGAAGCGAGTGTGGCTCAAAGTAGGATGCTGGATGACCGCATGGGAGAGTTCCACCCCACCGGGCTAGCTATCCGTGTTGGTACAGGTGGATATCCCACGAGCCAGTCCAAGATAGCTTAAAATTGCTAGTGACCACTCATGTAGATGTGTCGGCAATAGCGGCACACCGCGTGTATGCCTTTGGATTGAGTCTAGAGCTTGAATGCAGGTCTAGTCGGTATCACAAGGTCTGGGCCTAAGACTGGGCTGCAGCATAGACATCGTGCTTGGCACGATAGATGGCGTCGAAATGTTCATAAAAGTGATACTATGGTCCACAAGTCTTGTCTAAGTTAGCAAATGGGTCTAGCAGGAAGGCCGCAAGGCGGTAGCATGGTAAGTCTTGATAACTGGCGAGGCGCGGCCTCAATCTTGAAGCACGAACAAGTCTAAGCAAGGTCTAGAGGCACGGCCTGCACGAGTCGTCCCGTTGTCGTCCCTGGCACTTGAATTGCTGGCACGAGGATTGGTTTAGAGGCACTTGAGTTTAGACAAAGGTCTTGGCACGGCCGAGTTCGCGTAAGTTGCTCCTCGGTATAGCACTGTCTTGAATATGTCTAAGTTGCGAATAGAACATGGCACGACCATGCCGTCCCGAGTTCAAGTTTGGTCAAGTTCATGTACGATGAGGCACTGCCTCGATCGAAATACACGTTAGTATTGTTGCACGACCATGTCGTTGCACGTCGAGTTGGTTAGACGTCAAGTCTTAATACTGATCCTAAGGCAAGACTAGAAAGACAATCGAAAGGGTTTAAGCTGCACAAAGTAAATGAAACGTGTCGGTTATGTATGGGTGGGCGAGAAGCTCACTCCGCCAGTACAATGGTACTGACACCCACACAGTGTTTCATGTGCAGGCACAGGTAGAAGCTCGAGGCGCGGAGCTCGCTTAGATGCGTCGAGGCACGGAGTTCCTTGGTGAGTCGTAGCGTGCGGCCGCGTGAACTGAAGACTTATACAGGGCATAATGTATGGACATCGCCTTCCGAAGCTTCCGCTGACTCAAGCAATGTAATCAAGAGAGAGAGCAGAGAGTGACTTTGTAAACGAGAGAAAAGTGAGCACGAGAGACTTGTAATTTGGCCTTGCGCCCACAAATGTAATCTTGTATTCAATATCAATAAAAGAGCTTCTTTTGAATGACTTGTGTTCATGTGTTATTCTTTAAATTCTGCTACAATATATTCAATGTTTCTGCTTGGGACTTCTGTGCGACGACCCCGTCGCCGCCGATGTAATCGGCCGTTATGGAACTGCCTTGCACGAGCGCAATCTAGGCTCGTGCGGCATCACGCCTTAGCGAGGACGATCGCTCCTACGGGAGCGGGGCGTGACAGCTAGAGTATCTACCAACGACCGAATCTGAAGGCGATAGGTCGAGTTCGACCTGATCGAGGTAGATTAACGTGTGGAAGGACGGCTCCAAGCGATGAGCCGGGGAGATCGACCGTTGGCATCGTCGACTCAAGTGCTAGAGTATCTACCAACGACCGAATCTGATGGCGATAGGTCGAGTTCGACCTGATCGAGGTAGATTAACGCGTGGAAAGACGGCTCCAAGCGATGATTACAGTGGCCGAATGACTAACTGCTTACTCCCCACCATTCTCATCGCACCTTCCCCACTTTTTTGTTGCAAGTGAGAGAAGAAAAAAAAGGGAGGGAGTGGGACTTGTATGTGTTAGAGATTCTCTACTTCCCACTCAGTTGCAAGTGGCAGTTAAATGCTGAAATCTGAAGTTTCGACGCACATTTGCATCATTTTTTTTCACTTGTAACACAGCTACTGCGATCCAAACAACGAACAAAGAAGAGGAATTAATAATACACTACTGTTCACTATGGGACTACTACCAAGGGCCTAATAAGTCCATTAAAGCATGGCGTCACGGACTTAGTATTTTTGCTACATTTTGACTTGTGCGGCGCACAAGCTTTATGCTTGAAGACCCGTGCCAGCCTTCCCGATCCCGCTTAGTTAGATAGCTAAGGCGATATTGAGAACATTGTGGAGCAAAAAAGAGATTGGAAGTATAAAAACTTCACTTTACTAGAGAGATATTACAACTTTGGGTGGTGAGGAACAAATGAGGCATCCCACTTATTTATAGTGGCCATAGAACTTACAAGAAAATTCCAAAAACAGAATATTTCAGAAATTATTTTAGAAAACTCTAGAATCTAAATATTTGTAAGGAGACTTCTAGAACATCTAGAAGGTTCACGAGTCTTCATGAAATATTCCAAGTCTTCTAGAGGATTTCACCATCTTATAGAAAGTTCCGGAAGCTTCAGTATAACCCCGTTTCGTGTAAAGTTACGCAAGTATGTTTCGGTGGGACACAAACTTTTGTGCGTGATAATGGATCTTGTTTGTACTTCTTCAAAATTGGGGAAAAATTAAAAAAACAAATATAGCATAGATATGCACAAAAATGTGGAAAGCAAATTTAGGTCAAAATTATAAGTCCTATTGAACCCCCCTATTGAATCCCGTTCCGACGTGAATAAAATCACGGAAAGTGCCGTGGCCCCACGAAAACAGACCAGCCGTTTCTCTTTTCCTCTCTCGAGAACATCTTAGGAATCACTAGGGCTTCCGTTCTTTTTCTAATCTATTTTAGGTTATTTTACAGAAAATCGCAATTTCCAAGATTCGTTATTATTTTTATTTTCTATTCCATCCCTCCATTTTCTTTTTCTTTTTCTTTTCTGATCCGTTCTCTCCGTTCGTCGTCGTCGTCGTCGCTGTTGGTGGAGCTGTCGTCAGCATTGGATCGGGAGGATGATGGTGGGTCCCTTGATCATGGCGAGAGGAGGCGAAGGTTGATTTCTTCCTTCTTATAGAAAGCTATAGGTATATATATATATACAGAGAGAGAGAGTATGTGTGAATTGGTGGCCCGCACTGGTCGGCAGCAGCAGCGATACGAGGACGGCTGTCGTCTTGTCGCCGGGTGATTGCTCCTTCCCTCCTGATTGCGTTGACATTGTCGTTTTTTTTTTCGATTTAGGAGGAATCGCATCTTTACTAGTTCTTGTTCACATTGATGATTGATGATGTTATGGTTTCCTTTGCTCATATCCAAGTGTGGTTGTCTATATCCTTGATGGTTGATTGATTGATGGAGGCTCCGGCGAAAGACGCAATTTTTATTATTATTGACCAATAGATTCACCTGGCCTGCCCCCAAAATTGACACTTTCAAGGAATGAAGGGATGAGGTTGGTTGATGTATTTTATTCCAGAGGTCAATTGGTTAGGTTGGATGCCTTGGGGAAATTGGGATATTGAGTTTGCATAATCTGGATGAAATTTCCACGTTACATGTATATGCGTAAATATTAAAATTAACATAGTTAACCGTTCTAAAGTTCATGAAATTGGCTTTATTGGGTACACTCTAAACTTGATATCTTTCGTATGAAATTATAAGCGCAGTGATGATAGGTTCAAGTGTTCAAGTGGCTGATATCTATTTGACCGTTGAAGATTTATGATAGGTCACGATGTTGGCATTTGACAACATCTTCCCTTGGTCGTACCTTATAAGTTGGAAGTATTTTGGGATTTTTTTTTTTCCTTCTCCAGCATCATTTAGGAAAATGACTTCCATTTCCTACTTGCTCCATTCTGTTGTGCATTGCACTCATTCTATTGCATGCCGTTTCAAAGTCCAGAACCAGCATGTTTTGGGATGAATCTAGTTGTGGTTTATCGACCTTATACGAGGGAGTGATTTATCCGAATAATCTTGTTCAAGGGAAATATACTTTCAATGCTATGTTTTACATATACTTTCAATGTTATTTTTACTTGGAGTTGGAATATAGAGATCCTTTGGTAATCTTGCAAATACTTGTATGCATATTAAAGTAAATCAGTAACCATGAGTAATAGGTATTGGGCTAATTTGCAGTTTAAGTACCATCCATTTTCATGGTTTTGCAACTTGTTTCCATGAATTTTTTTATTAGCAAGTTGCTACCTTGAACTTTCAAAAGTTTGCACATAACTACCATCCGTTAGCGGTCTGTTAGATTTAGCTGCCATGTGCAATGCACATGATTAATTTAGGGACAATTTTGCCCCTACACGTAAAAACAAGTACAATTGTGTCCTCTCCCTCTTCCCCAACCCACCCACAAAAAACTTAATCCTTACTCCAGGCACCACCACCTTCTCGGCGTCTCCCCACTCTTACCGTTGCTCATAATTACCTCCCCTTCCCACACGCGCATCCACATGCAGGCGACCATCCTGCATGCACACACTCGGATGCAGGTGTGCAAGGTGGGGTGGGGTGTTAAGATCTCATTTTGCTGAAGTCTCCTTGACCAACATTAGACGATTAATGGTCACTAATAATCCTACTTGGAACGTAGTTCTTTCTCTTACAAAGTAGTAGTTACTAATTAGTCATGGTTACTCAGACTTCCATGGGAGTATAAGATGGCAAGAGTTTGGTTATTTACAGTTATATGTTCTCCATTTTCCATAGAAATTTCAATTATTCTTCAGTAAATCCTTTCCGTCCATTTGATTGAGTCAGTTTCTCAATTTCAATTAGTTTGAGCTTGAAACATCGAAATATTGTCGAACTTCCCATTAGAATTCTAATTTCAGTACGGGAGCTTCATAAAGTAAGAGCAATTTTGATGAGGAGGATGATGGATGATGATGGGGGAGTGGGGAGGAAGGCCGGAGAGCCGAAGTGGTGGTGGTTGCTGCAGACGACTTAATGTTAGGGTTAGGGTTTGGATTTGAGATAGGTGGAGAAGTGAGGAAGAAGGAGACGGAAAAAAGCGTCTTTTTTACATTTTGATGTCAATATCATGGTATCGAAGTGCAAAAAATAGTTTACGGTAGCAACTTGCTAATTAAAAAAAGTTTATGGTAGCAAGTTGCAAAAGCATGAAAGTTGATGGTATCTTAGTGCAAATTAGCCTAGTTATTATTGTGTACATATATCCACTTACGCCTTCACATAGTATAGATATATCCCTATCTTAGCTTTCTTGAACTTTCTCATGTCTGAAACTTGTGCAGACCCCGATACTCTTGTTACTTGTCAAGGTTACACTGGCATTCTTCTTTTGCCACTCACCTTTTTTTATAACAATTGGTCCCCCGGGGGGGGGGGGGGGGGGGGGGGGGGGGGGGGGGGGGGGGGGGGGGGTGGAACTACTATAGAGTAATTGGCTGATGGGGAGAATTATAATAGAGTGCTATGCATCTTCTAATGTTTGTTTCTTCATCAGGTGTATACCTTTCAAATACAAAAGGGATGATGAGATTTGTGGGGACAAGCCCAGGAAGATTACTGAAGTTCTTATGATCAACTCACAAAGTGGACCAGGTCTCCTGTTTCCAAAGGTATGACAGTTTACATAAAGTATGAGAGAAGGGTATATATTACTAGGTTAAAAGAAAATACATGTGTGGATCTGATAATGGTGTCACTATTTTCACTTGGATAACTGACATGGCAGGAAAGTTAATTTTTATCACTTTTAGTTCTTTTTGATTGACATATTAAACAATGAGAATCCTTTGGTTAGTAGTTGTTTTTATGACATCATATGCATGGACAACACCAGGGAGCTATAATTTTTTTCTCCCTAAGCCCCTCCTGTTCCCACACCAATCAATTCTACTATATAATGCCAAAAGTTAGGCTTCACCGTGGAACTTTTTTTTTTTTCCAAAAAAACCCTTGCATGTCTATTCCAATACAAAAAATATATATTCTATTAGGGATAGTTAGGTACTTATAATATCTAGCTTTTAGTATTTTAATATATTAGTTTTGTCTTTTGCTCTTTTCAAGTATATACAAAGTTAATTAAAAGACAACTTTGAGTGTCTTTTGCTCTTTTCAAGTACATACAAATTAAGTTAATTAGAAGACAATTAAAATACGTGCAACGCACGTGCATATATACTAGTCTACATAATGTGGCCACTTTTTGAAATTTTTGTTTCGTAGACAACCATGCTCAAGTGGCTAACGGTGCTCTGGCTAAGAGTTACTGAGATCATAGTTAGTAGTATTGACCAACACCGATGCGGTCGATACCAATATGGTTTGGTATGTCCTAATCCGATGTTGACTGCTACCGATATTGACCAATATCGACATTTGGGGTCTCTTTTCCAATCAATCTGGTAGAAAAAATTGAGCGAAACAGATTGAAAATTGAAAAAATAATGTGAACGCAATGATTCACTGACATTTTTGTAGTGTATCGATATGATTTCTTATTGATAAATTGTAAGCATTACCATATGTCGAAATTGTATATCTATGAATTCACAACATTCACCGTATTAATATTATTCCATTTAAAACTAACGAGAAGCAACACATAACATCTTAAATTTATGCCTAAGTGTGAGTTTTTAATAATTTATTAATAACTATTTACTTTTCGATACCAAAAAAATAAGATGATTTGTTCCGATACCTCCGATACCGATATTCATAAGTGTTCGATACCGATTTCGATATTGATACTACGAATCTTGACTGAAACATATGCAATTAGTTCTTTGGGTTATACCGGTCACAATAGAAATTAGCTCTTCTAGAAAGTATAATTACTTATAACTATGCATACTAGAAAGTTTTGATAGGTATCTCTTATAGTTTGGATTGTCGTCGGTCGCTAAATTGTATACCACAATGCATATTATTTGGATGTCTTGATCCAAGGAAAGCCTTTGTTTACCACATTAGGAAGGAACCTATGATGGTGATACATGGTTTAAAGTATCGGCCGATATCGATCCGATACGGCCGATATCGATACAGTTTGGCAATGTCCCGATCCGATACCGACCGATACCCGATAATGACTAGTACCGACATTGGGGGTCTCTTTTCCGGTCAATTCGACAAAAAAAATTAAACGAAAAAGACAAATTAGTAAAGGGTTTAAAGCAGAATAAAGTTGTAAAAGTATGTAAAAGAAGAAAATCAATCTATTGTATGTAAACCAACCAGTAAGGGTGACTACTATTTCATTTAATTTCAAAACTACTAAGAAATAACACTGAAAATACTTAAAATTATACCTAAATGTATAAAATATATATTTTTAAATGTAAATAATTTATTAATAATTATTTGTTTTCCGATACAAAAAATCCGATACTTCGATCCGAAACCGCCGATACTACCGATATCGCCTATACCAATACTCATAGGAATAGTCTGATACCGATAATGTGAACCTTGAATTGATCATCACCTTGCTTGTCTCATTGTTACGAGGCTCCATTTACGTGGGGTCTGAGGAGGGACAAGATATACACAACCTTACCTCCATATATATGGAGAAGTTGTTTCCATGATTTGAACATGCATCATCTAGGATGCAAACAACAAGCCTTATCGTTGCGGCATATGATGCCTTTTGTCAGGACACATTTTGATCCACATGGAATCATTGATAGTTAGTTTTTTTTATAAAAACATTAATGAAAATGAAAGGAAATTTCAGGTAAAGCACATATCATGAGCATGTGCTTTTTGAGCATCCTATAGCTAATTTCATTGCTTAAGAACAAGATTTACCTAATCATAAGCAACTAGTTCTGCAAGTTACACTGGTCTTCATGTAAAGTCATGCTCGATGTAAGTCTATGCACTAGTAGTATGCATGGTGGAAAGATTTAGTCAGCATATTTCTTATATAGTTTGAATTATTGGTGGTTGATAAATTGTAAATAGATAATAGATTGAATCAATATTACATGTGTGCCTAGATCCAAGCTCTGTTCTAAAAGGCGTCCGTCTAGGCTGCCTAGGCGGCGCCTAGACGCTAGGCGTCGGGTGCCCGTCTGATGTCCGCTTAGGCGCCTGCCTAGTCCCCTCGACGTCCGACTATGCATGTTTTGGGGGTTTATGATTTTTTTTTACAATTTTTAGTGGATTTTTTTTGGGTTCTTTTATTTTTTTGAACCGTCTAGACTAGGCGTCCGCCTAGGCAACCGCCTAGGAGAGCTAGGCGCTAGGCGGCATGTGCCCGCCCGACTAGTGCTTATCGCTTTTCACAACCTTGGATCCAAGCAAAGGTATTGAAAATTGGATGTTGGGTTCATGTTGGATTGGGGTTGGCATATTAGATATCAGATCTCAGGCAACATATAAGGAAATAGGAATAAACTAAAATATTGGATATCCATATTGGGCTCTTTAAATATATACCTTATACATTAGTATTGATAAAATATCTTACATCCTGAGTTAGGGTACAAGTTCGGGAACATGGTACGCTACTTGTCTTTATTTTCAGTAGTGACGGGTAGGATGAGTTGGTTCGCTAGTTGGGTCGATAATTTTATTCAAATTTGACTCAATAATGTGTCATATGCAGAAAGAAAATCATATGCAGAACATAAGAAAATTCAATACTCTACTTTGTTTAATAAGATGTAAAATTTCACTTTGATAGGCACACACCAATTGGAACACAACATTACAAAACAAAATGGTACAATAATGTCAAATAAAAATTAAAGCATAAAATAAGCTTTATAGTGAGATTTCAATGGTTGGTTCATATCGTTACTTTAGCGATCTCGTTCGAGTACCATAACTGTCCAGATAAAAAATGTACCCCAAACCGGAACGCTCGTTCCAGAACATGGTTCAATGGGCGTTTATGTGTATCCAATAACTATGTCTGATTCAACTACAAAGTTCTACTCTTTCATTACTTCCATGGTCGTGCCTCGTGACACGACAGCACCCGTAATGGCCAACACAAGTGGAAGACCGAAACGATCCCTTGTCACATGAGGCTGGCCACAATTGAAGTGCTTGGACGAACAAAATAACCCTGACTCTTGGGCAAAACAAATATACTCAGCCGGTGGTTAGAAGGAAAATAAAGTTGGTTTGTGCCAGCAATGCTTTTCTTGACAACTATGCTAGTTAAGTGAGATGAATAAGATAGAGGTATTGCATAGCCGTGTGTATGTGTCAAACTTCTTTACATTCCATAATTATCTATATATATAAGCTAAATAGTAAATATTGATCACTTTATGAGATACTTTTATTTTACAAAGGCATTGGGGCATCATAATCAAGAATATACGTTCCTATAGATTAAGATGATAGCTAACAATAATATTATCTACTTATCTTCACAGTAAGATAATAAATTATCTAAGCAATATATGTTGGGTGTCAGCAGAGATTCCAATATTTCGGCTGTTTTTCTCAAGATGACGTAAACAAAAAAATATAGTAGCGTTGTCGTTTAGAATGTAAAACTGATATGTGGGTAGACATTAGAAACAATGAATGCAAGGGAAGCCCCTTTTCACCACCTTATTTTTATTGTAAGGAAATCCTCTCGTCATCACCTTGTTAGATACTTAGTCCATGTGCTGATTTACATGATTTGCTTATAATAGGAATTTGATATAAACTTTCATGAAATCAATGGGAACTTGGTCCGTACTCCTTGGTCGCACGAGCTTAAACGGCAATCCAAAATGTCGGTCTACCTACATGTCAACTGGTCACCTAGGTTTTATAGCATGTCCCTCTCATGCTCATAGTTACCATGAGTAATAATTTGGCACCAACATAGAGGGTTGATGTCAGGTCGACATCCGATCTTAAAAATGTCAAATCTTGTATGGAGCTTTCTTATGTTCCATAGCCGACCCCTTTTTGATAGAAGGCTTGGACGATAACATGAAAATGATGGAACTTTCAAGCCAAGCAGATACCATTAGCAATGCCATTTGAGTAGCCTATATCTATCTTTATTGCTCAGGGTCAAGACTCACTGATAGCCTGAAACACATGCAATTAGTTCCTAATTTATACTAGCTTGTGATGAGGTTGTGTGCTATCTAAATCTAAGTGGACTTACTACTATATATAGTAGAATGACTTAATAGGTATATCTCTCGCATGGTTTTGATCATTGGTGGTTGATAAACTTCTCATAAACCCGCAGGCTGCAGTATATATTTTGGGTGCCTTGATCAAAGGAAGCCTTTTTCTTTTCACCAAGTTACTTTGGTCAGATATTTCTTGTCATTACATTACTTGTTAAGAAATGATCCACATACAATTATGGATAATGGGACTTCACTATGTTCATGAAGGTAAATTTGAGATTGGACAGATATCATGCGATGCCTTTTGAGCAACAGGTTCTATGTTGACGAGGTTCAACATGTGGATTGCCTGGATCTCAAATTAGTATTTAGGAACAATACTGATGCTCAACAATTTTAATAGTCATTCACTTAATTGTATGACACCTACATAAATTGACGAAGCAAGAAATCTCTATTTATATTTGAGAATATTGAATATTATTTTATTAGAGTTAGATTTAGCACCATGCATTGGGCAATTATCGATTTTGACCACCTTTTCAGGTATAATTCTTGATCAATTAATTATGTCAGCATCTTTCATTTGATTTTAAACCTAACTCAATTGCTATTGTGAAGGTCCTTTTGGACTGGCTAGCTTGAGCAGCAAAAGATTCAAGTTTTATTGCAATGAATGTCGCCAGTAAATTGGTTAGGGTTGGATAATTAAATGTTCATTAAATCATAGAAGGCCTCCTAGGATTCTGTTATACCATAATGTCTGGTAATTTCTTGTTGCACATAATCTTGATGGGTTGAATACAACAACAACAACAACTTTATTCCAAATTTTCGGGGTCGGTTGTTTGAATCTTTTCTTCCATTCAGCTCTGTTAAGGGCCATGTCCTCTGTAGCACTAACAAAAGACATATCCTTCTTTAAAACTTCATTCCATGTTTGTTTATGTCTACCTCTATTCCTAGCGTCTCCTTTAACTACTATCTTATCGCTCCTCCTTGTAGGAGCATCTAAGATGGGTTGAAATCTTTGAATAAAATGCAGGGGAGTGATGTGAGCTTTTCTACCCAGACCTTGGTCTTATGTCGCCCCCTGGCCTACCGTCTTCCACTTTTGCGTTCCAATTGAGTCCTCAGCTTCGCTTGTCACCTTCCCCTTGCCCTCATCCACTTCTATCCTCTTCAGACCCTTCTGCCTTCTGTCATCCTCTACATCTCTGCCACCATCTACCGCCTCTTTCCTCTTCTCTCCTGCAAATTTTCGAGTTCTGAAGCGTAACTTCTGGTCATAAGGGTTTTACACATTTACTCTCCATTTAAGGTGAAAAAGAAATGTTCTGTTAATTTCCTTGTTCGGGGGAGTAAAAGTAAGTGCTGAAGAAGAACTTTGTTTGTTCTGTGAGTCTCTCTTTGTTTATTAAAGAGATACATCCTGTATGGTGTGATTGATATGCATAAATCTTATCTAAGATCTACACAAGGTTTCATGTATTTGACATGGGCATGCTCAACCTTTCTGGAAATTTTGGATTCTCATCAGCATCACTCATACAAGATAGTCGTGCAATCCATGCCAATTTCCTAATCTGTGAAAAATTAGGATTGCTAGGGTTTCTGTTTTTGGGAATCTAAATCTTTGGAATTGGTGGAATTGTGCTTTTGATGAATAGAAGGAAAAGTGGTTCATAAATCAAGATTTTGGCTGGGGTTTTAGTTCAAGAACTAGGGCTTCATGATTGGTTATGAAGGGTTTTACACATTTACTCTCCATTTAAGGTGAAAAAGAAATGTTCTGTTAATTTCCTTGAGATATAGTCTAAGATAGAGAAGGTTAAGGGTGGTTTTTGAGATAACAGTAGCTGGTGGAGCAACCACAAATTTATTAAGATAAGGAAAAATTACAAAAATGAGGCGCGGACCCCCATGAAATGTTAGAAAGACCTTAAATTCGAAACACGGCTAAAGCAGAGGGGGGAAATGGAAGGCAAAATACTAAACAGGATTTTCACAAAAACAAAAGGGATCCAGAGTCGGACCCTAAGAAGAGGACAAGCTCTGCCAGACAAAATTATGGAAATTTGGGGATAGGCTGCCACTATGAGATTGGAGTTGCAACTGACGGCCTCCTGACTTTTGACCACTAGCTTTACGAGGTGTATGATCAGCCAAAAATGTAGAGGCAGACAAAACAGTTGTATCTTAGAGATGCAAGTATTCCTTTCTTTCCAAACTAAATTGATTGTAGTCAAAATCCCATCTTGTTTACCAAGAGTAACTATTTCCAGCCCTTTCTCCCTAATCCACAAAATGGTGGCACCAGTTGAAAGAGAGGGCACTAAGAACAAAATAGGCGTAGTTACCAGGTTGACACAATTGCATATCTAAATGACTGAGATGAGAAGTTTCTGTTTGTGTTAATGTGCCACCATAGCTTCATATTTTCTATGAAGCAATCATTTGATTCTTTATAGTGACTAATTCTTTTGTAACAAAAATTAATGTTGTACTTAGACTCTAGCATGATCTGGAGACCCATGATAAATCTTGTACTCTTTTTTGTCGGGAAAGACTGGTACATTTGCTTGCATGAAGTCTCATTCTTGTTTGATGACTTCTGTTTCTATTTTTAGTATAGCACTTGATGTTATGCTAGTTTTTATACATATATACTCCATTCCTTTGCAGGGAGGATGGGAGAATGATGAAACTGTTGAGGAGGCAGCTGTAAGAGAAGCCATCGAAGAGGCAGGGGTTAGAGGCGATCTTAAGGTATTCAGATATGTAATATTATAACTTCTTTCTTTCCTGATCTCCAAAAAAGAAAGAGAACATGAAAAGTCTTCCCTAGGGCTTCAAAGTAATACTTTGCCCAAGAGGACAAATTTGAGTGATAAGTAGTTGCAACGTTAATAACTGCAACTTATTATTTCACAAAGAAGCATAGGTATAAATGGGTTATATATATGTCAACATAATTACGCATGGCTACCAATGAAAAACATCAAATCAGGAAGGCATATTTTTACTTGTTTGATCTGGTATTGCTCCTTCCATTTTTTTTTTCCTCTTTGTAGAAGGGATAAATGCTTTATGTTGAACTTAGGGGCCTTGAAACATGTTGAGAGTCAAGAATGTGAAAGCATTGATGTCCAATGGTATACAATATAATGATGTATTTATTTGAAGAGGGTTGCTTGGTCTGTTATATCTGTATTCACTCATTAATCAAGTACTCTATTCTGTTGCTGAAGTGATTACTTTTATCATCGTTCAGTTCATTATTTCTCCATGTACTTTGAAGGAGGTCATGATGAACGATATGCATCATCCTAGGGTGATGGTTCACCATGAGTCCATGAGTTGTTTTTGACTCGAGTGTTCAAGAAACCATGTCTGATTATTGTTATTATTCTATCGTGCCTCAGGAATTCTTGGGGCATTATAACTTCAGGAGTAAGAGTCACCAAGACGAGTTCAGCCCTGAAGGATTATGCAAAGCAGCAATGTTTGCACTGCATGTCAAAGAGGAGCTGGATTCATGGCCAGAGCAGAGCACTCGTGACAGGAAATGGTTTACCATCTCAGAAGCTGCCAAGCGATGCAGATATCCGTGGATGAGGGAAGCACTCTCCACATTCTCAGACTACCATGACAGTTCTGATGTCGAGGACAATGGTATGACTTCAGCTGATGATGAGGGAGATCATAACTCGGAATATTCCAGCCCGCTATCAAGATGAAATATGGATATTAGGCCAGTTGTCAGGAGAGCAACCGACCCTGACGACAGCTTACCTTTCTTGGCCAATTTCTTTCTTTTGTTTTAATTGTCTAAGGGAGATACATAAGCAACATTGACTCCCTTCAGAACTTTAGGTTTTTCAATGTTTTTTAGGCAGTCTAGTCCTCGTTATATTTGCTGACATTTTTTGATGCAACTTTATCTAGTGATAATCCATCTATGGAGCATAATCCTTCTACTTGCAAGATATATTTAGTATATTTATAGACAGTGCACATTAGTGACATTACTCGCAACCATCTGAGATATGCTTTTTCATTTTATTCTATAAAAATATTTGGAAGTTGGGTTGTTGCTGATGAAACCACATTTTACCCAAAGGAAAAGAGAAACTAGTATTGAGAAGGTGCCTAACAGAACTAGTGCATTTCCATCTACAAAGTTGGAAGTTGGGTTGTTCGTTTCTAAAAATTTCTGCTTCTGAGTCATAAAGTGCTTTTTTTTTTTCTTGGTTACAATCTATGTCCGTCATGTTACTATTGTGTCGTACTTTCAGGTCCATAGTGCATGTTTTAAAAAAAAAAAAAAACTGTCATATAGTATTATCCAAAGTGTTGTATATTCAATTTCATATAATGATCGTTTAACATCTGTTCAAAAGAACGAAGGGTTCTCAAATCGAAAAAATTTCAGCTCACTTTCGGTTTTGAAACTACTAAACTTTTTATTTGGCTTTGGTTTTGAAACTACTAAAATTCTTATTTGGTTTCGGTTTTAGATTTCGATCAAAAACCGGAAATCGAACAAGACATACAATTATGTAAATAATCTCAATTATATGAATATTTTAGAATAAAAAAATGTATATTTAAAAAAAAAATAATGTATGTGTT
This sequence comes from Iris pallida, assembly GCA_029216955.1. Taxonomy (NCBI): domain Eukaryota; kingdom Viridiplantae; phylum Streptophyta; class Magnoliopsida; order Asparagales; family Iridaceae; genus Iris; species Iris pallida. The sequence goes on along the minus strand of JANAVB010006599.1, from coordinate 16,054,366 downwards.
TTGAAGTCCAACTTAGATAATTTAACAATTAGTCTAACTTTGAACACAATTTTAAAATATAACAATTGTGTATATAAAAATTATATCTTTTTAATACATCCCAACTTTGGGTCAAGTCCATTAACGAATAGAAATAACTTATCTTCGGTTTCGATTATGGCTAATTTCAATTCGGTTCTGAATTTTTAAAATTCTGATTAGGTTGAAACCGAATATACGCTTTGAAACCAAATGCTTGCCCCTACTGTAGACTCATTGGTGAACATATCCTCTTGAAGAAAAAAAAATGTACTTGAAGTATTATAAAAGAATAGGAGTTTTTCTAAGGGCACACCCCATTTTACTTTGGGCTATCACTTACTAGGGGACAGCCCAAGTTTGGGAAACTTTTACTGGGGACAGCCCAAAAATTACTTGGGACTATCCCACCCCCCCCAAACCCTCTCTTTCATTTCATATCCTTAAAACATTTCTCTCTCTTCAAAAACTCCAAAACCCTACTCTCATTCTCCACAACTCCAAACCAAACTCCTAACCCTAGTTTTCTTCTACATTTCTTCAGATCTCATCAATGGCACCAAAGATGAAACCCTCATCACAAGCTAGCTATGTTTGTCCTAATTATTGTACATTTTATTTTACAATTCAAAGAATCTTCTTCAAAATCTCTTAAATGTTATGATAAATTAGGTTAGAACAATTTTTTGTTTGTGAAAGTACTTTTCGAACTCAGATAATCTCCGTTTTTTCGTTTAAACCTAACCCTATAACACGAAATGGCCGTTCGGCTGCTGCTCGTGGGCGTCATCTCTGAGGACTGCCGAAGAACGGACGGTCCTACTGCCAAAGTGGACTGCCATGTTCCAGGCAGTCCTATTATAAAACAGGACTGCAGGAAGCCTGGCAGTCCTTTTATAAAACAGGACTGTCATCTCTTTTGCAGTCCTGAAAGAATGATGGACTGCCAGGAACATGGCAGTCCTTAAGGAAAACTGAAACTCTCTGTGACAGAGAGTTTCAATTAGAACTGTCACCCCCCTGACAATCATACACTTAAGTAGGACTGCCAGGGGGGTGGCAGTCCTATTTATAAAACTCTGTGATGAGCTCCTCAAACTGAAACTCTGTCACAGAGACTTATAAATAGGACTGTCAGCACCCTGGCAGTCCTACTTAAGTGTAGGACTGCCAGGGTGCTGGCAGTCGTAATTGAAACTTGTTGTTACAACAAGTTTCAATTACGACTGCCAGCACCCTGACAGTCCTCATTTTGTATAGGACTGCCAGGGGGGTGGCAGTCCTAATTAAAACTCTCTGTGATAGAGAGTTTCAAAACTCTCATCACAGAGACTTACAAATAGGACTGCCACCCCCCTGGCAGTCCTAAATTACACGGAGAATGACCATTCTCCTACGTTCTAACACGGAGAATGGCCACCCTCATGCGAAATTAACATTCTTCGTGTTCTAACACGGAGAATGGCCATTCTCCTACATTTTATGGTTAGTTGAAACTTTGAAGGGCCATAACTTTTGACTGGGAGGTCGAAACGGGATCCAGTTTGTCGCAAAATAAGCGTATCTTCGAGGAGCCTGAGATTAACTACTTCTCCGTTAGACGGCCTTCCGAAATTTTAGAATCGCAAAAAAATGATGTTTGGACCTCCGTTTTAGCACTTTTGCCGTTTGTCTCGGTCTTTCCGAAATTTTCCGACGAGTTTTTGAAAATTTTTGAGGAGAAAATCTAGATTCGAAAGTGAGCAGCGTATGGAAGAAGATGAAGTATCTTTATAGAGAGTTTTATACATGACTGCCAACACCCTGGCAGTCCTTTATTAAGTAAGGACTGTCAGGGGTCTGGCAGTCCTAGATGAAACTCTTCACAGAGCGTTTCATACAGGACCCTAGCAGTCCTACATTAAGTTAAGACTGTCAGGGGGTCTGACAGTCCTATATTAAGTTAGGACTGTCAGGGGGCAGGCAGTACTGTCCCAAACTCTCTGTGAAGAGAGTTTGAGTATGAAACTCTCTTCACAGAGAGTTTCATACAGGACTTCCAGCCCCCTGGCAGTTGTTCATTAAGTTAGGACTGCCAGGGTACTGGCAGTCCTGTATGAAACTGGACCCTCTTCTCGTTTTTTTTTTCCTTCCTTTTAAGTTTCCTAAAATAACTATTATTTTATTTGGGTGGAAAATTAGTATTTTATTTTATTGTTGTTGTGGTGGTGATTTTCTTCTGATTCTTGGAGAGGTGACAATGGAGGAGATGGGTTTGTTGAGCTCTGTGCTGGATTTTGTTGGATTCGGAGTTAAAATCTTTGTTGGGATTGTGATTGGCTATTTTCTCTTCATTTACTTCCAGCCCACTGATGTCAATGTGCTATTCTAGAAAAATTTGGAGAAAAATTTGGGCTAGGGTTTAGAATTTTATGACCTAGAAATGTAGAGGAGGAGAAGAAAAAAGTAGAAGGAGAAAGAGTAGAGGAAGAGGAAGAGAGGAAATGAAATGAAGTTGGTATTTATACCATTCTTTGGACTAGCCCAAGTAAAAAAAAAATGATGGCAAACTTGTAATATTTTTGAACATTTTTGGAATAGCCCCAAGTAAAATGTGTGGTGCCCTTAGAAAAACCCAAGAATAGCTGCACGAACAGAACTTTAGGCTATATAGAACAGAGCATATGTTTTGTTTTCCAGAAGAGGATAAAGTTACATGAAGAGCTGCTCTGAATTTCTCGGAATTCCTCCTCAGCAAATATAAATGATAAAATAGAAAAAGTCTGTTTACTAGAATATCTTGCCACTTGTGGGCATATGCTCTTAATATAATTTTCATTTTCCAGGGGCTACGCCAATTTTGGAAGTCCAAATGGAGTCCTGAAAGCAAGAAACTGAAGAGTCAGCCTCTTGAGAGCCTAAATGTATCACTAAGAATTTCATCTTGATACAGAATAACCCCAAAAACTTGCTCCTCACAAACACCTCCTACTATAGTAAAGCTTCACTAAATTGTACCCTCATTTTCTAATAGGAATACGAAGTTTCATTTCAATGTGGAAATGATTACTCGCTAAAAGTCCACCATTCTTGCACCAGGCCCTTTCAAAATGTCATGGAACTGTCCTATGCCCGCCAAAGCGCTGGTGAGTAACTTCAGTCAAATATTATCAAATTTAAAGATCCCAGGCTACAAAGAAACTACTACTTTTCAAGTCTCTGCTGAGCTTTCTTTATTGGTTCTTGGAAGTACTGTAGAGAGATGAAAATGGCCTCCTGAAAACATTGCACAATGTCAAGATTTGACTGACAATATTCAAGATAACAGTAAGTGATCGAGGAGTCTCAGATGATACCTCCGTCCTGATCGTTCTGCTTCCCTGATTAGGACAAATATTGAGGTAACAATTGAATAAATCACGAGGGTCTTTTCCCTGTCGAAAGAAACACAATTGGGAAATATGATGTGTTGTGACAATCATCGCATGCAAATTTTGGACTAAAATACATGTTGCCTGCACTAACTAGCTTAATCACAGCTAAATGTTGAAAGCAAATAACATAGTCAACAAAAACAATTGTTTGGGGAGTTTTCCCCATCGTTACCATAAAAAAACGAACAGATATTTATTATTCTTTTGATGAGGTAAAACAAATGTTGTTCTTTGACGCTAGACCATGGACTAGTCTCTCTTCTGGACACTACTGCACTTATATTGTACTGCACTTCTTAGTTCTGTCTTTCTTTGCCTCTGGTAATATTATTAAATCTGCCAGTAATCAAGTTCGAAAGGCATAAGTTTTTCCCAAAACTGTTTTTTACTAACCCATCGTATATTTTAATTGATATTTTCTTTCAAACTTCAATAAAGTGATCATGTTGAATTCTCGAGCACAAAATTATTCAGGGATCCATTTTGCTCACTTGGTATTTGAACTAAATGGACCAGCCATGTCACGAATCGGCATGTTGGTAACAAATCAAAAGATGAGCATAGCTGAAATGAGAAAGCTAAGATGGATGAGTGGTAATATGTTGAAATATAAGATAAGATATAAGTGTATCCTTAAGAAGCTGGAGATACTGCAAATTGAGGATAAGATGAACGAAAATCACCTAAGGGTGGCTCGACTTTTTCGGCATGTGCAATGGAGCCAATAGATGCACTACTTAGGAGTGATAGGCTATTAGTTAACGGAACTGCTAGAGCTGGGTTGAGGACTAAACATACTTGAATTGAGGCTGTAAAGAGGGATATGGCATTTGCTAATGTAACAGAGGGCATGTCCCTTAATGCAGCTGAACAGAAGAAAAAGGATTCATATAGACAACGCTGAAATTTTGGATAAAGGATCTTATTTTTGCTGTAGAATTTTGAACAAGAAGCACCGACTGAAACTGTTCGGGTTGAACAGTAAGAATAAACAAGTCCGTATCGTCTGCAGATGCACAGGTTTGCATCTCATGACTACAATGATGGAAGGCCATCATCTTAGAATTTTTTTCTCCAAAAATGAAAAAGAAGATTTTTTGCATCTAAAGAGATCAGAAACTTTTTCTTAGTAAATGATATGATACATACTGCACAAGTGCACAAGAGGGCTTCCTTCGTTTATGGTTTTTGGAGTTTGGACTCGGTCACCATACACCACTACAAAATAGCCAGAGGCATAAGACAGAATATGTTTTACAGATACAAATATAATACAAGACGATAATGACCTGGCAATACGGATATGGCACTAGTTTTGACATGTCCAAGTGTATTTTGGAGTGTTCATATGGTACGCAATGTTTTAAAAACCAATTCAACCCGGTCAGTTGAACCAGTTTAATCGCCCAAAACGGATTGGACCGTTCAACCCGTTCGAACCGGTCAACCTGGTAGCGGTTCAACTGAACCAACAGTTCAGTCAAAACATTAAATTTGTTATATAAAAAAATTGCTGGAGAATAGGAATCAAACCAGTGCAGTGAAACATAAGTCTGTTTTAACCATTGCACCAACTAAACTTTTGTAGCCAAGAATGGTTTTTCACTTAATTTAATCAATTGTTCATTGACATACTAAAGAGTTAATATTGACTGGGTTCATTTATTTTGGTTGTCTAATATGTTAACTTGTTGGTTTGTATTAGGACTCAATATAACACGAACATGTTTATATATATATATGTCGTTTGTGTCTTTGAACCAAATGGTTCAACCGGTCAACATGGAGCTCATGGGGTCAATGGTTGAACCGGTTTTTCAAACATTGCTGGTATGTGATCCAACACAAATATCACACAATACGGCAACATTTGGAGTATCTGTGCTTCTTAGCTGCCTACCTATGCTTATGACGGGTAGGTTTCAATCACACCAGTAAACCACTTCAAAACCCAGGTTATAAACAAAGAACCAAAACATAATGACATCCACTGAAACATGATTCGGAGGACAATCAGTTCCTGAAGGAAAAAAAGTTAGGGTCTCAAATATTTCAGGATAGAGTTATACCTTCAAATCATTATCTTCTTCAATGCTCTCTTCCAACCCCGCAAGTCCTCCGAAAGCTATCAAGAGATGCCTGCAAAACCAATCACCCAACCAACAAATCCTTCAGGATGTATGAAGAGAACCACAAAAATATCATCTGTAGCAAATCCAAACAGTAATTAATGCAGCAAACGGAGAGTGATATGTAACCATTTGGGAATGAGAATATGGTTGTTTGGAAGCATTATTCTAAAATATAGTCATATAGCAGGAAACAAACATATCATGGATACAAATTATAGCAAACTACACTGAGAAAATACAAAATTATTCAAAATTACTGCAAGTCCAAATAGATCATCAAGTGTCATTTCTACATTGGGCACTCCCATGTCCAACAGGCAAAATATTGCCATAACAAAGAAATTATCTTTTCTCCTTCAGGAATAAAGGTTGTCCAACGACCACCCAGGCCATTAATATATGCAAGCACTAGATACAGCATCCTAAGCTATCTTAGTTAATAAGATTATAAAATTCCCGTGGTTGCCAGATAATCTCCCTGTTACCCTTTTGCCAAAAGCAGCGACCCAGCAGCTTGTTGCCTACTTGCTTTTTCTACATTTAACAGAAAGTTCCAATTCAAAAAAAAAAAAAAAGGTTTAAGTTTCATATAAAGTTCAATCTCTGCAATATTCCAACAATTCTTAGTACTGTACTTTCATCTGCCTAGCTATCCAATCTTAGCTCATATGTAATTTTCCAGACGGATGGTAATCTGCAACATGTTTTATGATTCCAATGCAAGCTTTTAAAACCGTACACAAGGATATTTTCGTGAGACCATTTCTAGCGGAGGATACTGATAATTTTGTTCCATATATTTGATTCTTTTAGGTATGATTCACTAGATTCAATCATCTTGAGATCCATTTGGGTTTTCAAGTTTCAATGCCACAATATTAAATTCATGGACCACAATTCTACTAGCCCTTCTATTGGAAAACGTGGGATTAGTGGTGTAAATGTATATTTGGTAGTTAGCATCTATATTTCGTAGTTGTGCAAATATAGAAGTGTGTAAATGTGTATCCCTAGGATTGTGGAAGATTATAATCCCTTAAATATGGGGATTATAATAGCTGGTAGAATCTCTTAATTATAGGGATTGATTTAGGAATACATTTTCTCTTTATTGCCGAGTATTCAGCAGCTCACTGCCGAGTATTCAGCAGCTCACTGTATATATATAGCCGGTTGGCATTGGAATGAAAATAAGGTCTTTACCATTTTCAATCATGGTATCAGACCTCTAGGTTTGTCAACCTTGAGTTTTTTTCTTCTACTTCTTCTTCTTCTTCTATTGCCAAGTCTTTCTCCTGTTTTTCTGGCATCCATTGCCAGCCTTATTATTCCTCCATTGACAATGTCAAACGTAACTGCAACAAGTGCTCCCGTCCAAGCTGATGAAGGAGCAACGAATTCTCATCCTCGTACTGGTGATCTGCAGAATATTCAGGCAACATATAGACTGAATGACCAAAACTATTTAAGAGGTCATAACTAGTGCGACCTATTTGAAGGGAAAAGGAAAAACCAGCCACCTTCTTGGAACAAGACCAAAATTGGGCGAGCCAAATTTTGATGCTTGGGACGAAGAGGACTCCATGATTATGTCATGGTTGTGGAGTTCAATGACACCCGAGATTAGCAATTGTCACTCCCCGTTCTCGGAATACGTAAATTTTTTATTTTCTGTATATGGTATCTGGCACCTGTATCTTGATTGTATGTATCATGTATTTGTAACTGGCCATGGCATGGAACAATATCTCGTCGCGGATTAGTGTGCCACCCCTTGTCCTTATCTGGTTGTAGGCGTGGTTCACTATTTCGATGATAAGATTTCTGAACCGTGTTGTGGTTAGGATTTTATCTAATTAATTTAATTAGTTGTATCATGTAGCATTTAACATGTCATTAGTCATATGGTGTAGAGCATGCTTAAGATTAGGGTTTTATGAGTCAACCCAACCCCTATATATAATTTCTTCTACACTCTCTCTCCTCATTCACTTTTCATTTCATTTTTCCTCCAACCAACATTTAGGCAAGTACACCTTGCACCAAATGGAGAGATTCTTGCATTTTTTATTTTTTTTATTTTTCTTTGATATAATTTGTCTATATTGTTCTTCTCATCATCCTCTACAAGTTTAGTTCTTAGAGTTTTTGATTTTAATGGCTAGTTTTGTGTAGATATAAGTTTCCAAAACTAGAGTTTTATGAATTTTCATAGTTTTGATCTATCAAACTTACTTGTTTTCGAAATCTAGTTGATCTATGTTGTAGAGAATTTTGTTCTACCCCATTTTGACATTTGGAAGTCCAATTTCCGACTTAAATCGGAGGATGGACGGAGCTTGGAAGCCATGGCTTCCATGGCCCATCTTCTTGGATTTTAGAGAAGATGAGCAGTGACCTCATTTGCTTGGCCGCATGAAGTCATGCGGACTTCATTTGCTTGGCCGCATGACCCTTGGCCGCATGAAGTCATGCGGACTTCATTGCTTGGCCGCATGAGTCTTGGCCGCAGGTAGTTTGGTCGCATGCAGCTTGGCCGCATGGCCTGAGTAGTGCCGCATGGCTTGCATAGTGTCTATTTTGGCTGTTTTTAGCTGTTTTATGTCCTATTTGGCTGATTTGTGGCCAGAATTTCTCTTAACTCCGAACATGAAAGTTGTAGATCTTTGTCTTGGCTTCAAGAATCTTCATGTCTCACTTTAACCAAAATTCATATGTGACTTTTATGTCACGAGGGGTCCGTGTGACTTCCTGACTTGACCATGTTCCTGACCTGATTACCTGTACACGTGCTGATACCTATTCTAAGTGTGTATTGAGATACAATATTAGTATGCACTGCGGTGCTATTTAATGAGTGCACTGAGGTGTGACTCTACGTGCTAAGTGATCATTCGTGTTATATGTCAATACATGTGTACCTTCCAGCACAGTCATGATAATTGGTCAGTAATAGTGTCGTGGTATAATGATTGTTGTTTGATGCATTACACTAAGCATGGATCTAGATTTGGGACTCTTGAGCCGATGTGGATTCATACTTAGGGCACACGTACTATGGTACGACATATAGGAGGATGACCATGTGACCACGACATGTAATTCCAATATCAAGATAGGGTTAATCTAAGCAACTTAAATCGGTAGAAGCATTAGGAGGGAACAAAATCCCGAGATCGTGCCATACTAGCCACCCCAGGTCCAGTCTTGACGTGTCGGATTGGCCGCCACGGATACAGTTTCATCCGCCTATAGTGGATGACTATATCCGACTCTTACGTGCTATGTGTTATATGTTTTAGCACGGTGGCCTTACGGGGGACCGGTGCCTAATCAAAGTGCTACGTGTATATATATATATATATATATAATGGTTTGGCTAGCCCTGCTGGGTTGACACGATCTGAGGATTCCTATATTGCATTACTGGGATAATCCAGACAAATCATAGAAAGCCGTAGGATTGATTGGCCGCTTGTAAGCCGACTTGTTTGTGATATGTTTTCTTCTGTTAGCAACTGAGGGACATGGACTATCGTGGTGCGTGGTCCAACCCATGTCCTTATTTGGTTGTTGGGTTGGACTATTGTGCTGCGATAGACAATGGACCGAAGTTGCGATCAGAAGCCCTTCACCTGCCCATGGTTATAGGATATATCTTATCTCGGCATGATATTGGCACCGTTTGTCCTTGTTTGGTTGTAAGGGTGTCGTATTGTCTCGATGATATGGTATAAGCCTATAATTCTTGAATCAGGTCTTACTTTATTACGCTTGGGTTTTATCTCACTCTTTTGTGCTCCCTTGTGGTACTTGCTATTCGGGGCCTGATCCTGCTGGTTTTGTTTGGCCAGATATCATAGCAGTGCCAGAGGATCCAGCCTTCTACCCGAACAATGGTGCACACCAGGAGTATGGGCGCCAGGGACCATGAGTGGGTTTTTTCTTCACCGCTCTGATATCTTCTATTTTGTACTTGACGTTTAGCCACCGACACCTGTTTAGCCGACTGTTCTGGACATTTAGTTCCTCACATAATTGTAATTAAATCAGACTGCAGCTGACTATAGTTATGTACTATTGACTCTCGGTACTAGCTTATCATTTTGTATAGCTAGGCTCATGAATCATTTTGATGAAACGTCGGGGACGCCTTACTGCTTTGTCTTATATGATCATTATTTACCGCTTCTTGTTTTGATTGATTGAGACATAGATGCTCTGTGAGACCATAGGAGACTTGATTGTAGCATGCACCCCCTAGTCTCTTGACAGCTACGATCGCCGTATGACGTTTATATACCTCATATGGAGTAGCTGGCCTAGTCCGTCTCAGTATTCCGGTACTGGGACGTGACAAGGATTTATTGGTGGCCCATGCAGGTCTGTTTTTCAGACTTGTGGGGTGTTGCGATTATAGGAGTCTCAATCAAAATATGTTCCCCTTGATCTCCTGATTCGTCTTCTCTTTCTCCCACCTTGATTGCTAACTTGATTATCATCCTCGATTCATTTTCGTCCTGTCTTTTGATACCTTGTATCCTTTCCTTTAGGGGCACATCATTCTCGGCTATTGGAGGAGCCGACATGGGAGAGAATCCAGTAGAGCAGGGACAAGTTGGAGATCAGCAAGGGGTAGCCCCTCTACCTGGACAGATTCAAATCGAGAACGTTACCGAGCATAAGCCAGTTGAGCCACAAAGGCCAGAGGTTCCTGTACCTCCAGTGATGCCGGTAGTACCAGTAGCACTAGACGCACCGGTACTATTGCAGATTATCAGAGGGTTATTGGAGACCCAGCAACACCAGACGGCAGCCCAACAGCAACAATAGACCCAGCAGCAAGAACAGAATGTGCTATTGAATCAGGGGTTACAATTAGCCCTTGAGAGAAGTGTCAGGAATGATTCAGGGGCGTCGGAAAGGTTTTGTCGACTTAACCCGAGATACTTTGACGGCACGGAGAATGCCATCACGGCGGATGCTTGGCTTCAGGATATTGAGGCCACATAAGGCTCCAGCAGAAGAGAAGGTTGACCAAGTCAGACTGTTACTTCAGGATCTCGCTCGCGACTGGTGGGCATTGGAAGAAGTTGGAATGAGGCGTCTTGTTCCATGAGATAGCTTTAGTACTAGATTCAAGGCCAAGTGCTTTGGCGTGGTAGCTCGGTATGAGCTTCAGCAGAGATTTATCAGCCTCAAACAGGCTGGTAGGACGGTGGATGGTTATGCAGCGGAGTTCTGCAGGTTAAGTAGGTTTGCTCAGACGATGGTGGCGACAGAGCCAGAGAGAGCAATGAGGTTCCAGCAGGGACTTCACTTAGAGATTATACAGCTGGTTGAGGGGCACGACTACCAGACATTCGATGCAGTATTGATGGCGGCTCGGAGGCACGAGCTTACTATTCAAAGGTTATCAGCAAGGACTGGATGCCAGAAGAGGTCTCATACGCAGAGTACGGGAACAGGAGGAGCAGTACCTCGGACGTCAGCACCAGCGCCTGGCGTCCGTATTCGTGATGCAGCTCCGGTCACAACATTTGTGACTGCACCAGTTCGACAGCAGCAACCGAGGCACCAGCAACGTCAGGAGGCACCAGTGGGTTGCACTTATTGTGGTAAGGAAGGGCACACTCGAGAAGTGTGTCGGTCAGCGAATGGGCAGTGCTTGAGGTGTGGAGATTCAGACCATCGTATAGCTACGTGTCCACAGATACAGAGGCCAGGAGGGCCCGCTCAACAGTTTTCGGCGTTGCCAGCTCCAGAGGTAGCACTGTATCAAGGGCCAGCACTAGCAGTGAGGCCACTAGCCCAGCGCCCATTACTGACGCAAGCTCAGATGTACGACAAGCGCAACATCAGGTAGGACCGCATCAGGCAGTGTAATGACCCGCTCCGCCCTAGCGGAACGCCGATTCAAACGGCAAGTGCAACGACTCAAACGAGCCATCGACCCGAAGAGTTGGCATCGACCTGATAAAGAATCGATGCAAGGCTTACATTGGCCCGTCAAAGATGAATCCAGACTTGGACTTTCAAAGGCGCGCTCGGAGTATCGCTCGGCCGATGCGATCATCGCTAAGGTGGGTGGCTCCGATGAACCCGTCTTTGCTTAGCCTAGACACATAACAATACGGACACTATTGCTAGAATCGCTAGGCATCAACACCGCGCATGCTAATAAATGAATGACTCAACGCGCCTAGCTAAGGGAATAATCCCATCTTGTATGCTTGTTTAGAACATAGAAAAGAACTCGACAAATATAGAAACTCTCGCACCGCGCTCTACGCTCGTGCTAAGGCACAAGCTTACATTCAAGTTTCCTATGCGTTCAACAATGAAACAATAAACGGTTTACAACAAAGAAACGGAAGACTATCGACATAGTCGTTCCGAGTAGAGTATAGCAACATTGAAAGACTTCGGGACCGATGGGTCGCCGAGGCGACTCCCGCACGGGGAGTTGCATAATGAATGAACGAATAAGTGAATGAATGAATCCACGAATGAATGATTGAATACATGAAAAATGAATGAATGTATGAACAAGTGGAAGAAAGACATGAAAGAGTGAATAAAAGATAAGAAATGAAAGAATGGTTAGCGACAGGTATGACGGACACGTGCAACGGGGCTCGCTACCCACGCTGCACGGACGCCAACCTGGTCGACAACGCATTATGGCTCAGAGACAGCCGTTAAGTTAAAAGACAAGACAATACGAAATGGTCGTGGACAAACGGCACGGGCGATGGGGGGGAATACCGTGGCCGTCATGAGGAAGGATTCCGCGGCACGATCGATGGGAGGGTATATCGTGGCCGGCCTAGGCGGAATCAGACATGGGACTTACGGGCTGCTTTGAGTAGGGGCTCGGCCACTCAAGGAGACGTAAGACCAGGCATTTCAAGAGACTATCAAGGTGTACCAGCCATCACGCTTCGATAGGTGAGAATGCCCACGAGAATGTCCAAAATGGCTTGTGATGCCAGCGACCCATGCATGTAGATTAAGTGGGCTATGCTGGTGGCAATCCACGTGCAAGTCCTTGCATTGAAACAAGTAATCCAAGTTAACTAAATGAAGTGCCTCCTGAACATGCTTGAAATGTAACACTCCTGAACATGCTTGAAATGTAACACTGAACATGCTTGAAATGTAACACACCAAATGATAAAGAGTAATCCATGCAAGTGAGTTAGATAACGTGCCCACGACGTGCTAGAACCTGAGGCGGGGACACGCCCTTAACATTGAATGTTTATATGAATCACGTTACTACATATGAATTGTTGACTAACTTGGTTTACTTTGGACAGGGAAGGCCGGACGGTAAGTATGGGTAAGTCATGCATGCATTTTCATGCAGACACTTGAATTCGGCAACACGAGATAGGTTACGAAACATGCCATGAAACTGGTCCTAAGGCAAGATTAGAAAGACAATGAATGATAGACGGTGCACAAAAGTAAATTGAACGTGTTTGGTAATGATAGCATTGTGGGCGAGCTAGCCTCCCCACCAATGCATAACAATGTACTGATAACCCCACAGTCTGCTTGCAGGATGCAGGAGACGTCATCGGGTGCGGAGCTTCCCTCGAACGTGCTAAGGCGCGGAGCTATCTCTGGAGCCTTGGAGCGTTGCAAGGAACTGAAGCACCATATACAGGACATAATGTATCGGAACATCGCCATGAATCATTCAATCTTGTAAGCCACTTGGCACGTCTTTTATGTTTCAGAGAGAGAGAGCTTGAGCGACTTGTAAACTCGACCTAGCGCCGCTTGTAAACTTCTTGAATATCAATAAAGAGTTTGAATTCGCTTCTACTTGTGTTCATTACTTTCCGCTGCAAATGGGGACACTCTGTGCGACTCTGTGGCCTAGCTCAAATCGGCCGTTTCTGGACTTGGCCTTGCACGGGCGCAACCTAGGCCCGTGCGGCATCACGCCTTAGCGAGGACGATCGCTCCTACGGGAGCGGGGCGTGACAGATTGGTATCAAAGCACGGCTTTACGTCCTTGGACTTCACGTCGATTTCTCAGTTTTGAAAGCTCGTCGTTGGAAAAAGAAGTGTACGCTCTCTCTCATTGTGCCTTGGAATATTCCATACAATAAGTCTAATATTTCAAAAGCTCGTACAAGTACTCCGGTTGAACGGGATCGATAGGCGAAGGCCTTTGTGCCAAACCATGACGGACCTAAGTCGAAAGAAAACTAAAATGCTAGAAGTTAGCAAACGCAAAGCGTGCTTGAATAACCTTACGCTGACAATAGCGAACATGTACACGAGACCGAAGTATAGTTCTAACGGGATGGTTATGCACGCAGCCTTTTGGCTAAGTTGTGCGGAGTGTCGCGCACCTCGACTTTTGGTGCAATCGAGTTGCGAGCGATATCAAGTACCGCTCGGTCGGGAACGAAGCTACACTTAGAGTGTATATCGATAGGAACGCTATCAAACTAACGCTTAGGCGTGCACGGAAGATTGATTTGGATCTTGAGGAATAGTGCGAACGACTTAGTGCGTCGATACGACGTGAGCGATTACGCTAGAGATTCGTCGAACGAATCTGAAACATGTCTTAGCAAATGATGCGAATGTGATTGAGGATTTATAGAATGGCTTGAACCCGAGTGGTGTATGTGATAGCTTCGAGGAAGAATAAGAATGAGTGTCGACGACTAGTCGAGTGGCTCGAACCCTGAGTGGTGTATGGACGTCATAGAAGTTATTCGAGCGAGATTAAAGGATATACGAATAGAACGAGCATGTCGACGAAGCGATGCGATCGCGCAAAGCCTTAGAACGCGTCACGCTTAGTTGGTCGTGACTTCGAATGTCCCGAACGAGATGTCGTTCGGACAACTTGTCAAGGGGCAACGCAAGTTAGAAAACGACTCGGAACGATGAATAAAGATGTATGTCTCGATCGAGGAAACTTAGAGGATCGCACGTACGATTTCGGATTGATTCAAATGAAATGTAATTTGAGTTTTGAACAACGATCTTGAAACGAGCTTGAGGAATAGCGATCGAACTTGATCTTGAATATCGAGAAAATTGTGGAATATCCCGTACGGACAATAGCATCAGTCGCACGACTCGAAATTGGTTGCAAAGGAAGATCGTCAGGTTACGCATATCGTCGATGGTATTGAGGCGTATCAAAGATCGATATGCGATAACTCGGGGGTACTCTGACTCGGCGAATGACGATCGTGCAAAATGTCATTGTTCCGATGGATGCTATACTCGGGATATTGAAACGTGTCGAGAAAAATATAGACGTGGCTCGAGGATTTTCTAGTTGAATGAATGACGGTCGGACTATCGAATAGAGATCTTGGCTTGGAGGAAAACGAAATGTTTGGATTGCTTCGACGATAACCCCAATGTCGACATTCTTGTCTTATGCGAGCGCAACTCCAGCCTCGCACATGCATCGCGCCGATTAGGGCGATCACTCCGCGTGAGCGCTGGTATGGTGATTCATACAGCAGGGGTGATTGAACTAGCATGGCGTGACAATTTGTGTGCTTCGACTTGTGGTGACGCGAAGGTGAACTTGAGAATGACTTGGTGTGCTTGATGATTGAATTTGAGGATTGCGTAGGTCCAATCCGCGTATCGAGAATGAATTAGTCTAGACGCAAGCAAGAGTTACGCCCCGATGAGAATGATTATTCCGCGGGAAGCGTTGCATGGTGATTCATGAACCACCGTGGATAATCGGACTCGCGTGAGATTGGGGCACAACATATTGTCAAAGCTAGACGACCTCGTGATCGAATACATGAATTGGTTAGAACTGATGATTTGAAATAGATTTGAATATACGTAACGAACGCATTGATGCGAATAGGTGATCGTGCTCGATGTTTAGAAATCTGAGTGACGCGAGCTTGGGTAGAAAACCCCGTACTACCGACTATGGTTTGACCCTAGGATTGGGGTCAGTGTTGGCATTATTGTTGGGGAACTATGATTCCAATCCTGACATTGACTTAGCCTTGAGAGATGGCCTAGCGGTTAGGCAAGACGCCCTGTTTCAAGTGTTAGCAATCAAAAGATTGATCTTGAGGATTGACATGGATGGATTGAATGATGCAAGAATAGGAAACCATGCTCACGAGATTCGGCTGACATGCATATATTTCAGGGACGCCTGAGTATGTGCACGATGCGACTCGAGTGAGAATGACGAATTCTCTATCATGCGGCTTGGTGAATGCATGTATTTTGGGGACGCCTGGAATGCGTGCACGATCCAACCAAGTGACACGTTGAATTCCAAACGAGACTTGAGGAATGGAAGAGTGTCGAGAACTTAAAATCGTATTAGAAGAAAGGAATGATACTAGTACGAACGTGGCTCGGAATCAAAGTTACGTGTGAGCGGAGTGTGCGTGAACGACAACGAGATTGGCCCTAAACAAGTGAATGATATGGGATCGATATCGTGCAAGTAAAAGTTGATATAACGAATTGAACCATTGATAGGAAGATATACTCGATAATAGTACAACACTTGGTCTTGAATCGAACAAAAATTACTTAGACTTGGTCGACCCCGCTAAGAAGAAATCATACTGATTTCGTGGACACGAACGCTTGAGAAGCGAATCGGGTCATCTCGATGACCGAGATAAACGAAAGCGAGTTTGCCTCAGCCTACGACCCTCGCATTTGACGAATTACAACGTGCCTCGTGCGACCATTCAAGTCTCATGACACGAAGAAATAGCAACCAAGACGAAGAAACACTTGAATTGAATAAGTACCATCAACTCTAAAATGAATGGAAAGTTATTCAATAAAATCGACCAAACGTATGCAGACACGGGACTTGGAAAGGTATCGAGTATAGTTCGGTGCCATCGAGCGGTAAAGCCATTCGATAGGGATTGTCTAAGAAACACGACGACACGAGTTAAGGAACGGTAGGATGACCTGCACTCAGGAAGTCTCGAGGACGAGACTTGTTTTGAGTGGTGTATTATGTAATGACCCGCTCCGTCCTAGCGGAACGCCGATTCAAACGGCAAGTGCAACGACTCAAACGAGCCATCGACCCGAAGAGTTGGCATCGACCTGATAAAGAATCGATGCAAGGCTTACATTGGCCCGTCAAAGATGAATCCAGACTTGGACTTTCAAAGGCGCGCTCGGAGTATCGCTCGGCCGATGCGATCATCGCTAAGGTGGGTGGCTCCGATGAACCCGTCTTTGCTTAGCCTAGACACATAACAATACGGACACTATTGCTAGAATCGCTAGGCATCAACACCGCGCATGCTAATAAATGAATGACTCAACGCGCCTAGCTAAGGGAATAATCCCATCTTGTATGCTTGTTTAGAACATGGAAAAGAACTCGACAAATATAGAAACTCTCGCACCGCGCTCTACGCTCGTGCTAAGACACAAGCTTACATTCAAGTTTCCTATGCGTTCAACAATGAAACAATAAACGGTTTACAACAAAGAAACGGAAGACTATCGACGTAGTCGTTCCGAGTAGAGTATAGCAACATTGAAAGACTTCGGGACCGATGGGTCGCCAAGGCGACTCCCGCACGGAGAGTTGCATAATGAATGAACGAATAAGTGAATGAATGAATCCACGAATGAATGATTGAATACATGAAAAATGAATGAATGTATGAACAAGTGAAAGAAAGACATGAAAGAGTGAATAAAAGATAAGAAAGGAAAGAATGGTTAGCGACAGGTATGACGGACACGTGCAACGGGGCTCGCTACCCGTGCTGCACGGACGCTAACCTGGTCGACAACGCATTATGGCTCAGAGACAGCCGTTAAGTTAAAAGACAAGACAATACGAAATGGTCGTGGACAAACGGCACGGGCGATGGGGGGGAATACTGTGGCCGTCATGAGGAAGGATTCCGCGGCACGATCGATGGAGGGGTATATCGTGGCCGGCCTAGGCGGAATCAGACATGGGGCTTACGGGCTGCTTTGAGTGGGGCTCGGCCACTCAAGGAGACGTAAGGCCAGGCATTTCAAGAGACTATCAAGGTGTACCAGCCATCACGCTTCGATAGGTGAGAATGCCCACGAGAATGTCCAAAATGGCTTGTGATGCCAGCGACCCATGCATGTAGATTAAGTGGGCTATGCTGGTGGCAATCCACGTGCAAGTCCTTGCATTGAAACAAGTAATCCAAGTTAACTAAATGAAGTGCCTCCTGAACATGCTTGAAATGTAACACTCCTGAACATGCTTGAAATGTAACACTGAACATGCTTGAAATGTAACACACCAAATGATAAAGAGTAATTCATGCAAGTGAGTTAGATAATGTGCCCACGACGTGCTAGAACCTGAGACGGGGACACGCCCTTAACATTGAATGTTTACATGAATCACGTTACTACATATGAATTATTGACTAACTTGGTTTACTTTGGACAGGGAAGGCCGGACGGTAAGTATGGGTAAGTCGTGCATGCATTTCCATGCAGACACTTGAATTCGGCAACACGAGATAGGTTACGAAACATGCCATGAAACTGGTCCTAAGACAAAATTAGAAAGACAATGAATGATAGACGGTGCACAAAAATAAATTGAACGTGTTTGGTAATGATAGCATTGTGGGCGAGCTAGCCTTCCCACCAGTGCATAACAATGTACTGATAACCCCACAGTCTGCTTGCAGGATGCAGGAGACGTCATCGGGTGCGGAGCTTCCCTCGAACGTGTTAAGGCGCGGAGCTATCTCTGGAGCCTTGGAGCGTTGCAAGGAGCTGAAGCACCATATACAGGACATAATGTATCGGAACATCGCCATGAATCATTCCATCTTGTAAGCCACTTGGCACGCCTTTTATGTTTCAGAGAGAGAGAGCTTGAGCAACTTGTAAACTCGGCCTAGCGCCGCTTGTAAACTTCTTGAATATCAATAAAGAGTTTGAATTCGCTTCTACTTGTGTTCATTACTTTCCGCTGCAAATGGGGACACTGTGCGACTCTGTGGCCTAGCTCAAATCGGCCGTTTCTGGACTTGGCCTTGCACGGGCGCAACCTAGGCCCGTGCGGCATCATGCCTTAGCGAGGACGATCGCTCCTACGGGAGCGGGGCGTGACAGGCAGGGCCGCAGAGGCCGCAACAGCAGGGCCAGGGAAGGCAGCAGCAGAGAGTCCAGCAGGGACAGAGGCAAATAGAATTTGGAGTATTAGAGCAGAGGTTGGCTAAAGGCGGTCAGATTGTGGGTAAGTTTTCAGTATTATCCATTATAATTCCTTGAGTTCTATATTCGAAGAGTGAAGGCGACTTTCTCGTCTCACTCATCTGCTCTCGTATCACGTGATACGTGATATTCATCATGTCTTGATTACGAGAGTACGCTCTGGACAGAGTCTCGTTCTTGATTAAGTCATTGGTACCGACTTATCTCAAGCGTTGACCCTTGTCCACTTGGGAGTCAGCGTAGGACCTCGAGGACGAATTCCTACCCAACTGACTCAGGAGGCATATTTTATTCGTATGTCTCCGATCACTTTCCTTTTTGGGTATGATTATTGTTTGTGCTTTTACTTAATTGTTCTTTCTTTCGTAATCTGTTCATGTGCCATGTGTTGTTTGATAATTGTGTTTCCTATATGTCCTGGTTGTATTTCGTGCCCTGAGAGCACGCTCGACTAGCCTTAACGAAATTCCGAGGACGGAATTTTTCTAAGGAGGGTAGAGATGTCACTCCCCGTTCCCGGAATACGTAAATTTTTGATTTTCTGTATATGGTATCTGGCACCTGTATCTTGATTGTATGTATCATGTATTTGTAACTGGCCATGGCATGGAACAGTATCTCGTCGCGGATTAGTGTGTCACCCCTTGTCCTTGTCTGGTTGTAGGCGTGATTCACTACTTCGATGATAAGATTTTTGAACCGTGTTGTGGTTAGGATTTTATCTAATTAATTTAATTAGTTATATCATGTAGCATTTAACATGTCATTAGTCATATGGTGTAGAGCATGCTTAAGATTATGGTTTTATGAGTCAACCCAACCCCTATATATAATCTCTTCTACACTCTCTCTCCTCATTCACTTTTTCTCCAACCAACATTTAGGCAAGTACACCTTGCACCAAATGGAGAGATTCTTGCATTTTTTATTTCTTGATTTTTTTTTTCTTTGATATGATTTGTCTATATTGTTCTTCTCATCATCCTCTACAAGTTTAGCTCTTGGAGTTTTTGATTTTAATTGCTAGTTTTGTGTAGATCTAAGTTTCTAAAACTAGGATTTTATGGATTTTCATGGTTTTGATCTATTAAACTTACTTGTTTTCGAAATCTAGTTGATCTATGTTGTAGATAATTTTGTTCTACCCCATTTTGACCTTTGGAAGTCCAATTTCCGACTTAAATCGGAGGATGGACGGAGCTTGGAAGCCATGGCTTCCATGGCCCATCTTCTCGGATTTTAGAGAAGATGAGCAGTAACCATACAGTCCTGCGGACTTCATTTGCTTGGCCGCATAACCCTTGGCTGCATGAAGTCATGCGGACTTTATTTGCTTGGCCCCATGACCCTTGGCCTCATGAAGTCATGCAGACTTCATTGCTTGGCCGCATGGCCGCATGACCCTTGGCTGCATGAAGTCCTGCGAACTTCATTTGCTTGGCCGCATGACCCTTGGCCGCATGAAGTCATGCGGACTTCATTACTTGGCCGCATGAGTCTTGGCCGCAGGTAGTCTGGCCGCATGCAGCTTGGCCGCATGGCTTGAATAGTGCCGCATGACTTGCATAGTGCCGCATGGCTTGCATAGTGTCTATTTTGGCTGTTTTTGGCCGTTTTATGTCCTATTTGGCTGATTTGTGGCCAGAATTTCTCTCAACTCCCAACATAAAAATTGTAGATCTTTGTCTTGGCTTCAAGGATCTTCATGTCTCACTTTAACCAAAATTCATATGTGACTTTTATGTCACGAGGGGTCCGTGTGACTTCCTGACTTGACCATGTTCCTGACCTGATTACCTGTACACGTGTCGGTACCTATTCTAAGTGTATATTGAGATACAATATTAGTATGCACTACGGTGCTATTTAATGAGTGCACTGAGGTGTGACTCTACGTGCTAAGTGATCATTCGTGTTATATGTCAATACATGTGTACTTTCCAGCACAGTCATGGTAATTGGTCACTAATAGTGTCGTGGTATAATGATTGTTGTTTGATGCATTACACTAAGCATGGATCTAGATTTGGGACTCTTGAGCCGATGTGGATTCATACTTAGGATACACGTACTATGGTACGACATATAGGACTATGACCATATGACTACGACATGTAATTCCAATATCAAGATAGGATTAATCTAAGCAACTTAAATCGGTAGAAGCATTGGGAGGGAACAGAATTCCGAGATCGTGCCATACTAGCCACCCCAGGTCCAGTCTTGACGTGTCGGGTTGGCCGCCACGGATACAGTTTCATCCGCCTATAGTGGATGACTATATCCGACTCCTACGTGCTATGTGTTATATGTTTTAGCACGGTGGCCTTACGGAGGACCGGTGCCTAATCAAAGTGCTACGTGTATATATATATATAATGGTTTGGCTAGCCATGCTGGGTTGACACGATCTAAGGTTCCTATATTGCATTACTGGGATAATCCAGATAAATCATAGAAAGCCGTAGGATTAATTGGCCGCTTGTAAGCCAACTTGTTTGTGATATGTTTTCTTCTGTTAGCAACTGAGGAACATGGAATATCGTGGTGCGTGGTCCAACCCATGTCCTTGTTTGGTTGTTGGGTTGGACTATTGTGCTGCGATAGACTATGGACCGAAGTTGTGATCAGATGCCCTTCACCTGCCCATGATTATAGGATATATCTCATCTCGGCATGATATTGGCACCCGTTTGTCCTTATTTGGTTGTAAGGGTGTCGTATTGTCTCGATGATATGGTATAAGCCTATAACTCTTGAATCATGTCTTACTTTATTACGCTTGGATTTTCTCTCTCTTTTGTGCTTCCTTGTGGTACTTGCTATTCGGGGCCTGACCCCGCTGGTTTTGTTTGGCCAGATATCGTAGCAGTGCCAGAGGATCCAGCCTTCTACCCGAACAATTGTGCACACCAGGAGTATGGACGACAGGGACCATGAGTGGGTTTCTTCTTCACCGCTTTGATATCTTCTATTTTGTACTTGGCGTTTAGCCACCGGCACCTGTTTAGCCGGCTGTTCTGGACATTTAGTTCCTCACATAACTGTAATTAAATCAGACTGCAGCTGACTATAGTTATGTACTATCGACTCTCGGTACTAGCTTATCATTTTGTATAGCTAGGCTCATGAATCATTTTGATGAAGCGTCGGGGACGCCTTACTGCTTTGTCTTATATGATCATTATTTACCGCTTCTTGTTTTGATTGATTGAGACATTGATGCTCTGTGAGACCATAGGAGACTTGATTGTAGCATGCACCTCCTAGTATCTTGACAGCCACGATAGGCGTATGACGTTTATATACCTCATATGGAGTAGCTGGCCTAGTCCGTCTCAGTATTCCGGTACTGGGGCGTGACAGCAATACTTGTATGTTCCTTCCCTTTGCAAGGGCTATTTGGGATGCTGTCCGACAAACCTATTCCAAAGCCCATGACGATGCTCGTGTCTATGAGGTCAAAGTGAAGACAATGGCAGACAAACAAGGAACCAGAAGTGTTACAGAGTATGCAAATCTGCTACAAAATTTGTGGCATGAGCTTGATCATGATCGGGTTCTTGAGACGAAGTGTCCCGATGACGTTGTGATCTTGAAGAATTTTATTGAAAAAGATACGAGTGTAGGTTGGACTGTGCTGAATTTGACCAGGTCCGAATCCAAATTCTCGGCAAAGAAGTGCCTCCATTGAATGAAGTTATAGCCCTTGTCAGAGCTGAGGAAAGCCGTCGTGGAATCATGCTTGAGCCTAAAGATTCTGAAGGTTCTGCTTTGGTGGCAAGAGAAGGAAATTATCGTGGTTCAAAGGGTGAGAACACTCACAACCGGGCTCGTGACATGAGTCGTGACTCTAAGGACAACCTCTGGTGCACCTACTGCAAGAAGCCTAGACACACACAAAAGATCGTTGTTGGAAACTCCATGGGAAACCTCCCACATCCAGCAAGGAATGGGACAATCGAGGAGATCCGAAAACGATTCAACAAGCCCACAATGTCTCCACAATCCCGCATCAAGAACACTCAAGTCAAGGGCCATTTAATGATGAAGAAATTGAAAGACTAAGAGGGTAGTTGGGATCCTTGAAACCAGAAAGTGGTTCTTTCACCGCATCAAGAACACTCAAGTCAAGGGCCATTTCCTCACCTATACACCCTGTCCTAGTTGTAGAAAGATTTATGTTGTTGATGGTTCTTTCACCGCAGTGGCAGGACTTGGGAATATTCATATCACACCATCCCTATTACTTAAAAATGTGCTTCATGTTCCTAAGTTATCCACTGGCCTTATCTTTGTACATAAACTCACCCAGGATGTGAACTGCAATGTTGTGTTCTTTCCTTCTTACTGTATATTTCAGGACCAGGTTTCAGGGAAGAAGATTGGACTAGCTAAGGAAAGGAATGGACTCTACTACCTTGAAGCAACCAGCAAACCATCCCACACTGTTATGCATGTCATACATCAGTCATTCTTATCTACCTCCAATAAAGATTTAATTTGGCGCCATCATTTTCGGTTTGGTCATCCCTCATTTATTGTTTTTAGAAAAATGTTTCCTTCTTTGTTTAAAGGTATTGGCGTTGAAACCTTTCATTGTGATGTTTGTGAATTTGCTAAACCCAAAAGGGTTTCTTTTCCAATCAGCAATAAAAGATCCTCAATTCCTTTTTATTTGATTCATTCGGATATATGGAGCCCTTCTCGAATTCCCAACATTACTGGTTCTAGATGGTTTGTCACCTTTATTGATGATTGCACTAGGGTCACATGGATTTTTCTTCTTAAGTCTAAATCTGATGTTGGCACTATTCTTCCCAACTTTCATAACATGGTCCAAACTCAGTTTGGTGTGAAAATTAAAAGGTTTCGATCTGAAAATGCTACAGTATTTTAATCAGATTTTGTCCCCACTTTTTCAGAAAGAAGGCAATGTGCATGAATCTGATGTGGGCACTAAATTCATCTTTTTATCCCATGATAGCGAATGAGAAAAGCTTCCACTCCCACACACAGACAACAAGAAGGTTCTAACTCCAAGCAAGAGATTACAGAAGGAGGGTAGTCAATCCACAAAAAGTCCAGCATCCCAATTACTAACAAGAAAGAATATTAGTTAACCAACCCGATCGGAAAACTCTAATCCCAAAGGTAATATGTATCAGTCATTAAGTCAGTAAAAGATGTGAAGAAAAAAATGTTGAACCCTTGAATTCTCAAGCTGATAAGCCCCTAGGGATGTTTTTGTAATGCCCCAAACCCAAGTTTAAATTAGTTACGTTGGGCTTGGTTTTAGTCTTCTTTTGGGGTTAACTTCAGTTCAGTTCGAGCAATAACTATCAGTTGGAATAAATTCTTTGGTTGTAACCAATTTGAAACTCTTAGATGATTCCATTTGTCACATTGGAATAATTCATAAGTTAATTTCTGCTGCAAAGTTGTTTCTTATTCAGCTTCACTCTATTCATTGATAATTAATTGTCAAATTCTGCTGCATTGTGAACTCTTGAATATTACGCTGCTTATTACTTGAAATTATGAATCGAAAATCGTAAGCCTTATATAAATCAACTTAAGCTTGTACGACATCACGTCCCAATGACTACATATCGGATTCATGACGTGACATAATGGTATGAGAACTCTAGGTTCATTTCCTTGGACTCGTAAATTTGAACTCAAAATTTCCTTCCTTTATTGAAAGTTCCTTCGAAAGATCTATCTTGACTATCTTTTGGTGTTTTAGTCATTTGAAAGTTCTATCTATACAGTAAGTCCGTAATAGTCTATGATGCTAACACAACTTTCTTTGTGGATTAGCAATGGGATCAAGGAACAACGCTGGCACTTCCGACGCAGAGGCAACTGTGGACCCAAAGGAAAGGATGGATAAAGTAATGGAAAGCCGGCAGAAGCAGCTGAGGCACTTCAACAACTTATGCAAGCCAGTATTGCGAACACTAAAATGTTGCAAAGAACAATGTTGCAATCACCGTTGCTGCATACCCCCTGCTGCATACCCCCCTATTGCACCACGAGCAGGAGCAATGAACTTCCACAAGATGAAACCGCCAAAGTTCGACAACACCGGAGGACCTTCCAAGGCAGAAGAATGGCTCGTCGAATTTGAACCGTTCGAAGCGCTGGGCATACAAGGATCCAAGAGAGTACCCTATGTGATGCCGCAACTGGTGAGAGAAGGCATACCGTTGGTGGCAATCATGGAAGGCGACGCCACTGATACATTACCCTTACAGTTCGACAAAGGAAGATGAGTTCCTTGAACTAGTGCAAGGCTCAATGACCGTGCAGCAGTTCGAGACGCAGTTCTCCAAATTGTCATGTTTCCTTCGTTACTAATGCCGACCGAAGAGGCTCAAGCTCGCCAATTAAAGTAGGGACTGCGGTACGACCTACAGAGGGATGTCGTCTTGCACGGCTTCAAGAAGTTCTACGAAGTGTTCGACAAAGCCTTGTCAATGGAGGCATTTTATGCGGCAAATCCTTGGGAATAGGGATGGAACTACAACAATGACAACAGAGGATCAAATGTTGCAGAGAGGTACAACGCACCGAAGCGGCAACAGATTACATCAAATCACGGATCGGGATGCTACTAGTTAGACCGGTACGGCCACATGGCGGAGACTGTCACAACACACTGGAAAATGCTACAATTGTGGTCATCCCGTCCACCTTGCAAGACATTGTTGGAGTAAGAGAACAACACCGTATGACTATGACCTAAGGAAACAACCTACTCGCGAGGAGGATGCCAGACGTGGACGGATCTAGAATCCAGCACTATCTCATGATGATCGTCGTGGTGAGCAACCAAGGACCCAAGGACGGACGTATGCATTGACTCAGTCGGAGACTCCTATAATTTTGGTAAGCCTATTCCTTAAGTTTATAGGATGAATTTTTTTGTTAGTGGTAGATTATGTAATGCCCCAAACCCAAGTTAAGATTATGTTATGTTGGGCTTGGCTTTAGTCTTATTTTGGGGTTAGCTTCAGTTCAGTTCGAGCAATAACAATCAGTTGGAATAAATTCTTTGGTTGTAATCAATTTGAGACACTTAGATGATTTCATTTGTTACATTGGAGTAATTGATAAGTTGACTTCCGCAGCAAAATTATTTATTATTCAGTTTAATAAATTGGTAAATGTTGTTGCATTGTAAACTCTTGAATTTTCGGTTGCTTATTACTTGAAATTATGAATTGAGAATCCTATGCCTTGTACAAGTCCACTTATGCTTGTACGACATCACGTCCCAATGACTAAATATCGGATTCGGGGAGTAGCACTTTTGGTTCGAATGAAGGCTTAAACATTCTTGGAAGGATCCTTTATGCACCATGCATAAAAAAATTAAAAAAAAAAAAGAGAGCAGATGGATCATATCCCCTATGAAGACTCATTCTATCTATTGATAGAAAGATCTTCATCACATACTGGGCTCTATGCGCCTCTATTACATAAATATCTTACGAATTCCTAGCATAATGGTTTGAACAGTGCATTACTGGCACAATCCAAATATTCACTGGATTGTGTTTATATATGCATCATCCAAATATCCAACAGATTATGCACTTGGCATGTTCCTATCTGGATTTGCATGGAATTTAATTTTTGTTAGAAACAGAGAACAATATTTGACTAAGATATAGTTTTGTTATCCAGTTGGGTCAAACCTAGGTACTAGGTAGTGCTAGATTGAGAGTTGAGACTCCATGCCAGGCAAGAATTCTACAACTTCAATTTCAGGTCCAGGTTCTGAACCCAAAGTCTACCTATATAAGCTTTGAATCAGGTCCACATTAAGAAAAGGAAAAAAAGTAAACAATGAAAATGATGGATCAAATTCTCTGTACATGTCATCATATATTGAAAATGATGACTGAAGGCAGCATGGCGTTGAAAATGTTATCTATTTTCTACAGTCACAGACACACATACACACGATGAGATAAAATAGGAGGACCTTACTAGAATACAATAACTGCCATGTTTAAGGAATATACCGGAATGCAGGTATCATAAGTTCTGATGAACTCACTACGAGTCCATGCTCTGAAGTTCCAATCATATGGTCATACCCACCCTATAAAATGTGAAGTATGAGAATTATAAGAATGAAGTTCCAAATTTGTGATCAATTTTTTGTTATTGTGAAGTCTATAAAAAATAGGTAAAGCATATAGCATTATGCTTAAATTTTGGTTTGACTTTCTTGTGGACTTTGTAACATAGGTTCTAGAGAGCATTGCTTGTATTATCGTTAATTCTTATAATTTCTAAATAACAGAAGGAGCAAGTGTTTCTTTACCTTGAAAGGGCAGCCTTTAAATACACAGCTTAGATTTGAAGCATATCGGACTCTATACCCCCAATACAATCCCATTTCTTCTCTTGGACTCATGGGTGTAACAACGCTTTTTACACAATCTACACATGCAATCAAGACATATGTTACATGAGCAAGTTGTAAACATTGAGTGGCAAAGTAACAAACAGAGTTGCCTATTGCAGTGGCGGACTTCAGCAGCTACAATACATAGCACAAGCTTCATGAGGAAAAGAAATTAAGGATTGTGGCGTTCATATTTTAGTAACTAAAGAGTATAACACACGAAGAACTTTGAAGCACAGAACATATTCATCTGCAAAATGATGGTTCCAAGGACGGATTTAAGAGAGAAAATAGGAATACTATAGCATGCTAATGCTTGGAGGACTAGATAGCCAGCATGGCATCTGAATAAAATACAAGTTTCAAATTTCAGTTTTTCTTTGAAATATATCTTTTTTCATGAAGGATTAAACCGGTAAACATGATTATAAGAGTTGGGCAGCAATAAATAGTTCAGTACAAGAGAAATTCATCTTAAACCAATAAGAAAGGATCATGCAATGATGGTAACCCAGAGGAACTAATAGATCTTGTTATCTTATTAGAATCTGCAAAAGATAAGGTTGGCTTATAGATTTTAGTTGAAATGCGTTCAAAATATAGCGCCCCACACTCACCTAGTATCAGTTGGGAATTATAATATCAAAAGAGCTCAAAACTGCTCAGTCTTTTCTTTGCAAAAGATTCTGGAATCTTCAGCAAATAAAAATTCAAACCAAGAAAGAATATAGGATGGTTTCATTCAACTGGAGAAATACTATGAATCCCTACATGTAGAAATATGTATATACAGTAATAGTGAAATGGGGCAATAACGTATCATATAATATTGACAAAATGGTATAATTTGTGTAATCTGGTCTATAAAGTTCAACAAGCTATGGTACAATTTATGGTTTAAGATGAACTCAATGTCCATCATATAAAAATTCCTACAGATAATAGCACACCATTCACCTGTTTCGATGTTACGGTCGCTTCCCATGGCTACAGTTACCCGTAATCCTGGTTCGAGGACTTGCTCAACCATAACATTCTGCACCACCAAATTTATTTGACTTGTAAATACATATAGTCAAACGACATTTCAACACCACTCCATGTTTAAATGCTGAAAAACTGATATCCTTTACTGTAAAACTATTAAATGACACATACAGGACAATAGGATGTATCAAAACTTTCAGGAGAAAACCGTGAAATTCTAACCAACCAAAACGATATGAAGGTCAATGGTTCCATAGGCATAAAAACTGTTTCAAGAATCACATTTATTAACAATAAATTATGTCACATCAACATCAAGAAAAAGCCGTCCAAATATCACATTTCTAACAATTGATTTTGACACTATCATTGATTCATTATTAAGAAGATACCCAAGTATGACAAGGGTGAAAACAATCTTGGTCGGTTTGGATACAAGTGTAGTTCAAAAACTGAGATGCAAAATCAGTCTTAAGTTATAATTAGCCAAAAACAACTCCAAATCCACACACACAAAAATATACTAGCCCTGACCCTTCAAAAATCATACATGGATATTTACATTAGCCCAATTTCTCAGAAAAATAAGAAGATACTATTAAGTCCTGAATTTCCAAGAAGAAAAGAAACAGACTTCTTTTTTATGCCAAGCAACCTAATATAGCATGTAGTTTTATATGTACTATGTGATTGAGTTTTACATAAAACCCATTTTAGTAGTAATATTTTGCAGAATACCGAGTTTTGAATCCTATGTTTAGTCGCCTACTCAAGAATGGAGGATTTTGCATCTTGACAAGATAACATACACATACCGTATACAATTATTTGCCTAGTTTCAATATGTACCTTAGCAATACAATAAAAAATGAAAAGAAAAGAATTCAACATTTTGATTTTGATTCACTTTCCTAAGTCAAAAGTAAAACACCAAGAAATGAATTCAAAGTACTAAAGTTGCAAATGGAACTTCAAAAAGAAGCCAAAAAAAGTTCTGTCAAACCTTTTCTCATATTCCATAAGAAATTAATATGTCATTCCAGGTGAAATACAGATTATTGACAATTGCAAAAGGTGGATCCAAACTTTCTTTGTGAAGAAAAGATCTAGCTGAGGTAATGAAAGCATACCTTACTTAACCCAACATCAACAAGTGTTCCTTTTGACACTGAAGAATTCTCTTTCAAAGTTATACCTGAAACATACATTATAAGAGTGATATCAAACCCAGAAGGTTACCACAACATAATGCTTGGCTGAAGCAGAGGAAACTTTCAGATTCTAGTCAGTTCAATTAAGTTGAACAGATTCATAATCCAATGGCTTGACAATATAATAGACTTTATTTCCACGAGGCATTCAAAGCATATATAGACCAATATATCTCTCTCTACTTGTTTCACTTAGGCAGTAGAATGGAAATACATAGCCAGCTGACATCTCTGACTATTGTTTTTGAAACTGTGAGGAATCCGCTTTGGATCCAGAACAACAATCCAACAAAATATAATACATGCACTGCGCTAGCTCAGAATCCAGCATATCAGCATAGGATCCTTGAATAATTTAAATATATAACCCTCATCCCTCACCAATGCTATAGAGGTTTAGAGCAGCGGTATGGACTTTAACCTGGTATCAGAGCCAAGCCATGTTCAATCTCTCTGGTGTGAGTCCAGCATATCAGCATAGGATCTTGAATAATTTAAAAATATAACCCTCATCCCTCACCAATGCTATAGAGTTTTGGAGCAGCGGTATGGACTTTAACCTGGTATCAGGGCAAAGCCATGTTCAATCTCTCTGGTGTGCGTTTTAAGCGTACTTTAAAAAAACTATTTCGCTGCATGAATCTAGCTCTCAACCCATAAAGAAGGTGTTGAATAAGACCTTGTAAGGAGTCGATAAAACCATGCCTAACTATACAGATGTGACAAAAAAATGAATTGTTCTATAGCTTTAAAGTTTAGTACGGAATCATTCTAAAAAAAATCTGCAGCCATATTTGAATTTATTTGAAGCTCAAGAACAAGCACCCTCGTACAATCAAGTGGCTCTCAATCTACTGAAAATTTAATCAAATCTGTTGTACTCAAATTTGGTTATGATCAAACTAAGTAATACTAGATCCTTCAACTTAGAATTATATCATCATGCTGAAACAGTCATGTTTGTATTTGCATGAAGTGATGCTTAATAGTTTTCTTGAACCCTTTTATTTTAACATTTTAAACAGGTAGTAAAAATGGTTAGGAATAGGATCAACCTGATTAGATCTTCCTGTTAGAATGATGTTTGTAAACTCCATGTGCTTAAGTGAACACTCTTAAGTTTTAACTCATTTAGTGATAGTTTTGATGGCGAACTCACCATAACTTGATGTATCTAAATAATCATCCTAGTGTTATGTTGTGAGAAATCCATTTGTTATGTTTCCCTTTGCAAGTTATGGGCTTCTATGTATCAGTATATTTCTTAGGTTTTTCATCGAAATTTACACACCTTCACGAAATGGAGACCATTCATGCTTGCGAACGTGGTGAGGAGCATCAAGAGGAGGGAGCAAACCCTGAAAAGAGAAAGCACGGAAGAAAAGGTATATGAAATAAAATTAAGCCTCCCAAAGGAGGGAAAAAAAGAGAAACTTCAAGTTCAAACAAACAAAAAGTAACAATTAGTTCCCACCACAAACTTTAAGTTATTGTGCATCGGGAAAAGGCGGCGCCTTAGGTACTGTGGCGTCTCCAAGTATTGCAAAATCCGCACAAGAAACCTTGCACCGCTTTCATTCCCATCCGCATCCTCTGCTGTCGTAACTACAGAATTATCGGGTGATGAGCTTTCACTATCAAATACCACCACCTGCCCTAGGATCAGAAATCTCAATTAGCCCATTTAAGACTTCAATAGTAAAACAAATTTCAAATTTTGTACATTTTTTTTAATTCCCTATTGAAAATCAATACATCAAAATAACAGAATATATGAGCCAAGACAAAAAGGAACTGTCTTAAATCCAAATTAAAGCAATGACACTCCAAAAGGTTGCCGTGTCCGTGACAGGCACGCACTGGACATGATGCAGACCACTCCAAAATACAGTACGACACGCCAAAAAACAGTGCCATGGCCATTTTGTGTCGTGTTGTATTCGTGCCAGTAACAAATGGAAAGTTAACAATATTACTTTGTTGCATAGGCAGAAATGACACGGACACACCCATTAGTTTTGGAGTGCCATACACGTCCGACACGGTGCGGCACGCACACGGCATCGAATTGTGGAGTGTCTGTGCTTCATAGAACAGTAAGTTTTCACCGTACAAATTGAAACTTAGGCAAGGAGAGATGGCGACCTCGTCGATACGGAAGATGGTGGCACACCTAGCAATCTGACCTGCCAGCTGAGGAAACACCGATTGAGAGAGAGTGGTTCAATTGGGAAAGATTAGGGTTTTGAATATTTGGGTTTTGGGGAGTGTGAAGTTAGGAACTTACTCGAGTGGCGAGCTCGAGGGACTGGGCGTTGTCGATGATGGAGCCGGCGATGGCGATGCTGACCGTCGGTGTGTCTTTCGTCGCTTTCTCGTTGTCCTTTCTCCTCTTCTTCTTCCGATGCTTCTCCTCGCTTCTGCTCCCATTCTCACCCGCCATTTCTCTCTCGCTCTCGGCTTGGCAAATAGTCGAACACTTCGTGTGCACCTTGGGGGAAGTTTGGGCTTAGGGGACTCGGGGTGAACATATATTCAAAGGCTTATTTGCAGGTAAAGACCTAAAATATCACATTTTGCAGCTAGATATTCTAAAGAAAAGAATTATTACCAACTAGATACGCTCTTTTCTCTCTTTTTAATTTCGTTACTGATTTAAATGTAAATATCTTCGACTTGAGCAATTTGTACAAGTAAATATCATATACGATTTGAATTTGGCTGACCATTTTGTACTTAAATACCAGCAATATTAACACTTTTGCAAATTATTGTTATTTTTACTATTATAATTGGACTTAGAAATGGCACACACACACAAAATTATAATTAACTACCATCGTGCCTTATATATATTCTAAAAATAATTTAAAATTCTTATAACTGGATGTAATAATAACTTAAAATTCTTGTAATTATTTAAACATATATCCAAAATTCTATAAATATGTATATAACAATTCAAATTAAAATATATCAATATTTAAACTATAATTAAAATAACTACATGGTATAATATACTGGAAATTGCTGAGAAACCCAATTTCGGGGTGGACTTTTATGAAATACCCACCCGCTAGATGAGTTTTATGAAATACCCATAATTAAGTATTTTCACGTTAAATATTCCAAGATTCCCTTTTAGATGCCACCCGCTGGAAACTGCTATTTTTATAATACCGAAACTACCCCTCCGCGCGAATTGGTCATCTATATGTATTTGAATTCAAAAAACTCAGATCTAGATTGCGATTTTCGTCTTCTTCTTCTTCACGAGAAATCTGAATTCCATTGTTCTCATCTTCAGCAGAGATCACAAAGATCGTTCGTAGTTCGGTGTATTTTTCTTCAGTAGAACTCAGATCATCGCTCGTCATCATCATCACCATCATCATCATCTTCATCGTGGAGACATTTGAAGTTTTTCGACGATTAGGTCAATTGTGGAGAGAAGATCTTTCTTCTTCTTTTCCATAAGGATTATCATCGTTTTGAAAGAAGAACGAAACTTTTTATTCCTGACAAAATTTTTCTAAAAAATATATATATATTCTCCGTGTTAAAACCACAGAGAATGACCATTCTCCGTGCTAAAATGACGGAGAAAGACTATTCTCCGTTTTAAAAACCACGGAGAATGGCATTCTCCGTGTTAAAAACTGTCACGACCCGCTACCCAAATTGTTGGGCCAGGCCGAGTCATGCCCAGCCTACGTTGAGATAAAACGTAGTAAGCTGTTCTAAAGACAACAGGATAAGACTAAATGTGCTAACAGTTCTATAAGTGAAGAAGAAACATAAATGCTCCAAACACAAAAGTCGTCGTATACAGTAAAATGTCCAAGTACAAGTAGACTGAAATGTAAAACTGGATACATGTCCAGTTACAAAATGATGTAGTCTAATACATGTCTACTCTCAAAAGTCTAAGTAAACAAAAGACATCTAGGCGAGGTTCCCCGCAGGAACATCCTCGTAAAGCAGAGCCGGGTCCTCGGCAGTAACTCCATAGTATGAGTCGCAGAGTAACTCCTCCTCAGTAAGGACACCTACAACGTTATCCTGTCAGGACGGGAGCAAGCACTAAATCTAGCAAACTAGCATATGAAACATGGAAATGAACATGAGAGGAATAACTGGAAAGCATGGCATCACATAGTCTATCATGGCAAGGACACATATGTCATAAAGACAGATGTATATGTAATGTTTAAAACTGTAGCAAGTACGTGATCGGTTAATAGATGTACAATGTACCGAGGTACAATGTAAATAAAATGTACATACGTACTAGTAAAACAAGCGATAGATGTACATACGTACAAATACAGCTGATGCGCCTACGACAAGGTATACATAAAATGTCAACCTTGCTCGGTACGTACGTACGAGTAGGGGGGCATGATCACGTACGCTACTAACAGTTTTCCCATAACCCATATTCTAAATCATGTGAGAGATACATCAAGACTGTTCTAAGCATGGTAGTAATGGAAAGTACAACATGTGACGTTTTAACTTGCTACCCCAAGGGTCAGCATTTAACATGGTAGGTTTTGCAGTTCATTTATGTAACAACATGTAAAGTTTGTAGAAAGTACTTGCCTCTAGCAAAGCAAAACAAAACAAGCTGCGATAACAGTGCTATGGATGTCCAGTAACTCGTCGCTGTAGAAGTAAAATATAATAACTTAGTTTTACACTAAGCTAAAACACTAGGACACTAATTGGTGAAATACGACTTGCGATTGGACACCTAGCCAAAAATGATGACTTGGCATAGGAGACCAATGTGGGGTGACACACTATGTTAACTAACTTTCTAGGGTCTTTACACTAGTGAGGGATGGGGTTCGACACGACTAAAACTCTAAATAACACAAAAAGCTACAAGTCGTAATTAATTAATAAATAAATCAAAAGATCATTGTGTTCTAACAAT
The DNA here is from genome assembly GCA_029216955.1 of Iris pallida. Taxonomy (NCBI): domain Eukaryota; kingdom Viridiplantae; phylum Streptophyta; class Magnoliopsida; order Asparagales; family Iridaceae; genus Iris; species Iris pallida. The sequence goes on along the minus strand of JANAVB010006599.1, from coordinate 16,020,008 downwards.
TCTTAAAGTAGACAAAAAGTCTAGTTTTGCATAAAACAAAGTACCAAAACGATCCTTGCTAACTATAGAAATTTATTATAATTTTTCTGGAATTTATTACCCAGTACAAATATTTTATAAAAATCAGTTTTCCTAAGTATACAGAAAGTGAGTTTTGGTTTCATATGCCAAACTAGTGGCAAAACAGTAAATTAAATACTACAAAAATTATATTAAATTAGCTAACTTAACAAAGTATCCAAAAACTATTTTTCCATAATTTTAGCAATACTTTAAGTATTTTTAGAAAATCAAAAACAGCAATGCACACAATAATTAATTATCTGCGTATTTTGTCCATGTATATAATTTGAACCAAAGTTCAAATACAGGACCCAAGGCCATGAATCAAGTCCAATATGACTTGTACAGGTCTTGAATGTGTGAAAACACATTTGAGCCCAAATACCCATGCTAGGCTTGGACACCAAATGGTTGCAGTAATTTAAATACAATAAAAATACAATTTGGTGATAGTGCAAAATAAATATCATTATTTTAATAAGGTAGAGTTATGCATATAGAAAATATACCTACCTATATTTTAAAAGTACATATACATATATGTAAGGAAAAATACTTAATTTATTGAGTATATATATATATATATATATATATATATATATATATATATATATATATATATATATATATATATATATATACAAATATATATATATATATATATAAGAACATACTTAATAATATAGTGTATATATATACAATATATATATATACATAGGAAAATGTATATATAAACATATATATATATATAATATTTACTAACTATAAAATATATACCTATATATTTTAAATACTGTTAAAATACAGTATATATATATATATATATATATATATATATATATATATATATATATATATATATATATATATATATATATATATATATATATATATACTAATATATACATATATATATATATATAAAACAAAAAAGAAAAAAGAAAAGAAAATAGAAAAGAAAAGAAAAAGGAAACAGCAGCAGGGGCTCGAACTCGAGCCTGCGCTGTGGGGGGGGGTGTTTTAGGTCAAGTCGGGCTGGCCAGGGGGTCAGCCCGTTAGCTCTGTTAGAGTTTAGGTTTTGTTTGTTTTATTTAGGTTTGAAATAAATAACATGAAAAATAAATAATAAAACCCGACCCTGTGTCCGGACAGTTTGGGACACAGAGTCAGCGTGTCCGTGCTATGCACGACACGCACGAGCGTCCATCGACGAGTCCGAGTATGGGACGAGGGTCCCCGTGTCCTGGCGAGTCTCGTACGTGAAAACGAGACACGCACGACACGATTCGAGTCCGCTACTTACGTGTCCGATCGACTGGGCTTGGTTTCGAACGGCGAACGGAGTTGAACGGCGTCGGGACGGTGGCGCTCGGGTGGCGATCGCCTCGTCTCGTCGGGGCGAACTCGTTGATGGTGGTGGTGGTCGATGAGGGTGTCGGGATGGTGAGAACGAGGCTTCGTCGGAGTTAGGGTTCCGGCGAAGAAGATTAGGGAAGAACGAGGGGCTACGGTGGTCGGAGTTAGGTCGTAGTGGTGGTGGTCGATTGGGGGGAGTGAGGGGGTCATTTTATAGGGGTGAGAGGTCGGTCGAAGGGGCTAGGTCGGCCGGAAATGGCGGGGGGCAGCTGGCCGGTCGTCGGTCGTCGGGGGTGGGTAGATTTAGGGTTTTGCAATTTAAACCCTAGAGTTTTAGGAATTACCAACAAGTCCCTGTCCTAATGTTTGTGCAAAATCGAATTTGCAAAACGAGGCCCGCAGTTTAAGTTTGCAAATAAAATTTGCAAACTGAGTTTGGGAAATTACATAAAGGGTTTAAACAATTCAAAAAATTACAAAACATGTTTAAAATAATTCTTTTAATTGCAAAGAGGCATTTTAGGTATTTAAAACCATTTTAAAATTATTTAAAAATTCAGGAAAAATTCCTAAAATTATAATAAAACATTTTAGTGCCAAAATAATCATTAATGGCCAATTATTACTAATTAACAAAAATTTGAAAAACAGGGGCTGACAAGTCTTCCCTCCTTGAAAAATTTCGTCCTCGAAATTCACAAGGATTGAAGACCCGATAATATTCTAACATAGCAAGCAATGTAACAAAATAACTAAGGCTGCGATCGAAACTAACCTCTAAGGTATCAAGCGGGAACGGATGGTTCCCTCGCAGCGGTTGGATCGAACAAGTAAGGGAATCTCTCCCTCATGTCCGACTCCCTCTCCCAAGTAGATTCACCTGGGGAGTGACGGCTCCAAGCTACTCGTACTAGGGGTATAACCTTGTTCCTCAGCCTCTTCTCTCTCCTGTCTAATATCTCCACTGGCTGCTCAGAAACTGTAAGGCTCGGTCCGACTTCCAACTCTGAATGATCTAGCACATGACTGGGGTCTGGAACATATCTCCTCAGCTGAGATACGTGAAAGACGTCGTGAACTCCTACTAGATTGGGTGGAAGTGCAACCCTGTAAGCTACCTCTCCGATCCTGCCAAGTATCTCGAACGGCCCGATGTATATGGGGCTCAGCTTCCCTCCTCGTCCGAACCGGATCGTCCCTCGAGTAGGTGATATCTTCACTAGCACCATATCACCGTCTGCGAACTCCATCGGCCTGCGACTAGCATCAGCCCAGTGTTTCTGCCTGTCCTGAGCTACTCTGAGCCTGTCTCTGATCATTCCGACTTTCTCTGCTGCATCCGTGATCATCTCTGGCCCAAGCATAACTCTGTCTCCGACATCATCCCAAAAGAGCGGTGTCCGACATCGTCGTCCATATAGCGTCTCGAAAGGAGACATACCAATACTGGCCTGGTAGCTGTTGTTGTATGAAAACTCTACCAAGTGCAGATGGATCTCCCATGATCCTCCGAAGTCTAGCACGCAAGTCCTCAGCATATCCTCCAGCGTCTGTATCGTCCTCTCGGACTGCCCATCTGTCTGCGGGTGGTACGCCGTACTGAACTTGAGCCTACTGCCCAACTCCTCCTGCAAGCTCCTCCAGTAGTGGGATGTGAATCTGCTGTCTCTGTCTGACACGATGCTCACCGGCACTCCGTGTAGGCGAACTATCTGCTGCATGTATAGCTCCGCTAACTTCTCGGTAGAAAGCCCCACCTTGAAGGGTATGAAGTGCGCACACTTCGTCAGCCTGTCTACGATGACCCAAATGGCATCCTTCCCTCCTTGGGAACGAGGAAGCCCTGAAACGAAGTCCATCGTAATATGTTCCCACTTCCACACGGGAATGGGTAACGGCTGCAACAAACCAGCTGGCCTCTGGCGCTCCGCATTGACCTGCTGGCAAACTAGACATCTCGAAATGAAGCGTGATACATCCCTCTTCATCCCGTGCCACCAAAGATGTTCCCGCAAGTCACGGTACATCTTGTTAGCACCAGGGTGAATAGAATATCTCGATCGGTGCGCCTCCTGCAAAACTGCCTCTACTAGCTCTCCTCTCGGTATGCACAATCGGCTGCCACGCCTCAAGGATCCATCCTCTGCTATAGTGAAGTCATCCAGCAATCCAGCTAATGCCTGGGGTCGAAGTCTGCGAAGGCTTTCATCTGTAGACTGTGCCTCCCTGATCTGCTCCATCAAACATGACTGAATGTCAAGCGCCATCATCTGTATCACTGATCCTGGCCGAACTAGCTCGATACCGAGCTTCTCCAGATCCTCCCGCAAATGCCGATCAATCATCAGGTACCATGCCATCGGATGCCTGCTCAGCGCATCCGCCACCACGTTTGCCTTCCCGGGGTGATACTGTAAATCGATGTCGAAGTCCTTCATCAACTCCAACCATCGTCTTTGCCTCATGTTCAGCTCTTTCTGCGTGAACACATACTTCAAGCTTTTGTGGTCAGTAAAGATTTCCACACGCTCTCCGTATAAGTAATGTTTCCATAACTTGAGTGCAAAGATCACCGCAGCTAACTCGAGGTCATGGGTAGGATAATTCCTCTCATGAGTCCGCAATTGTCTAGATGCATAAGCAATTACTTTCCCATGCTGCTGTAGGACACATCCTAGCCCCTTCCCAGAAGCATCACTGTATATGGTGAAACCTCCAGAACCTGAAGGTAAAGTCAGAACTGGAGCGGTCGTCAGCCTCCTCTTCAGCTCCTCAAATGCTGTCTGGCAGTCCTCAGACCAAATGTACTCTGCGTCCTTCTGCGTCAGCTTCGTCATGGGTTCAGCTATCCTAGCAAAGTCCTGGACGAACTTTCTATAATAGCCTGCTAAACCCAGAAAGCTCCTGATCTCTGAAACTGACGTCGGAGCCTTCCACGTCTCAACTGCAGCAATCTTCCTGGGATCCACCGAGATTCCATCTCCAGTGACCACATGGCCGAGAAACTCCACTCGGTCTAGAAAGAACTCGCACTTCGGCAGTTTGGCAAACAATCTCTCCTGTCTCAGAATTCCCAAAACTATCCGCAAGTGCTCTGCATGCTCCTCCGGCGTCTTCGAGTATATCAGGATGTCGTCGATAAACACTACGACGAACTTATCCAGATACTGGTGAAATGTCTTATTCATCAAGTTCATAAAGACAGCTGGCGCATTTGTGAGACCAAATGGCATCACCAGAAACTCGTACTGCCCGTACTTCGTGTTGAACGCCGTCTTCTGGATGTCTGCTGGCCTAACCTTCACCTGGTGGTACCCGGATCTCAAATCTATCCTGGAAAACACCTTCGCCCCGCTCAATTGGTCGAACAAATCATCTATCCTGGGCAGAGGATATTTGTTCTTGATAGTGATGGCATTCAAGGCCCGGTAGTCAATACACAACCGGACTGTACCATCCTTTTTAGGCACAAAGAGCACTGGCGCTCCCCATGGAGAAGCACTGGATCGAATGAAACCCTTTTTCAACAGGTCATCAATCTGCTCTTTCATCTCTATGGCCTCCTTGGGATTCACTCTATAGCAAGCCCGGGATACTGGTGATGAACCCGGCACTAAATCTATAGTGAACTCCACATCTCTGTCAGGCGGAAGTCCTGGAAGATCCTCTGGGAATACATCCATAAACTCCCTAATGATAGGGTGTGGCGGTGCTGCGTCCCCGACTGTCGCACAACAGTTCGGCTCTAGGCTGATCTCCGGCCCTGTCCTACTGACTCTGAACGGTGTTGTGCCTGGGGGACTGAACAAAACACTACCCTCATGGCAATCTATAGATGCATGGGCATAGCTAAGCCAGTCCATCCCCAATATGATATCATAACCGGGGAGCGGCATCACAAAGAATCGCCCCTCGAACTCTCTCCCGGCTATCAGAATAGAGCACCTATAGCTAGCTCTAATAGGCACTGGTCCTCCTCCCGTCATTACTCTACTAATCTCCATCGTAGGCGTAGATACTAAGTGATGTTCTTGCATAAACTCTAATGATAGGAAGCTATGAGATGTACCAGAATCAAACAAACATAGAGCTAGAAAAGTATGCAAATAAACATGACCTGTAATGACGTCAGCTAAGTAATCCGACTCCGAAACCTGCTCCGGCTCCGGCTCAACGGCTAGACTATAAACTCTCCCCTGAGGTCCCTTCTGCTGCTGCAGATGTTGCCCGAACCTCTGCTGCTGAGTCGGGAGCGGTCCTCTAGTCTTCGCTACTGGGCACTCCCGTATCATGTGGGTGGCAGACCCACAAAATAAGCACTGCTTCAACCTCTTCCTGCAGATGGAGTAATCGTGCCCTGGTCTTCCGCAGAAAGAACATATAACTCCCTTCTGCTGCTGCTGACGGGGTCCCGGGGCTCGAACTGGCGGGGTCTGATGATGTGGTGTAGAGGGACGGTAAGTCTGCTGGGGTGGCGCCGGTGCTTTCTGCTGGAAAGCCTGACGCTTGGACGGTCCCTCATGATGTACAGGAGCCGGCCTCTTGCATGACAGAAGACGCTCCTCGATGCTCCGGGCTAACTCTAGGCTCTGGTAATAGTCAGTCGTACCGTTTGCCACTATAAGAATGCCAATGTCTGGAACTAGACCATGGCAAAACCTACGGGTCATCTCCTCTGGATCAGCAACCAGAAGAGGAGCAAAACGGCTCAAGCGACTGAACTCTCCCGTATAGTCGTCAACAGAACGGTTCCCCTGCTGGATGTTCTGGAATCGTAGCCCCATGGCTACTCTAGCAGTGGTCGAGAAGGACTTCTTCTTGAACTGGGTCTTGAACTGGTCCCAGGTGGCTCTACCTCTCGCGAACAACGGCTCATTCCTGAACCAGACTCCGGCTAAGTCTATCAGCAGGAATCCTGCTGCCTCGACCTGAAGGTCATCCGGCATCCTAACTCCCAGAAGCTTCCTCTCTACAGAATTTAGCCAGTCATCAGCTACTACTATGCCCTCAGTCCCTGAAAACTCCTTGGGATTCAGACCCATGAAGTCCTTGACTGTCCCCGCTCTCTGTCGTGGCTCTACATGTGGTGGGACCACGGGACGTCCCTCAGAACGCTCCATGCTCTGGCGGAGTAGGGTAGTCTGCTCCTGATGGGTTGTTAGGAACCCCTGGATCAGTGTGAGCAGCTGGGTCCCGTCGAGTGTGACGGAAGCCTGGGTGGGTATAGTGATAGGGGGTGGTGGAAGTATCGGGTCCTGCCGGGCCTGGGATGTGGAAGGTGGTATCTGGGTCTGTGGATCTGTGGGGTGGGGGAAAGTGGTAGGTGGAGATGCATCAGTCAACTGGTCAGCTGACTGGATATGGAGGGCCCCATTCTCGGGGGTGATATACTGGGACGAACGAGTAAGCACCATCTAAATTACACATAAAAAAGACTTATAAGGACTTGTTTAAAGTAAGCAATCATATGCAAGAAAATCTAATTATAATAGCAAACATGTGATGTGTTTCCTATGTTGCAATCCTAGCATTCCTCTAGGTGTTCTAAGCGTCTTTCCTAATGTTGTCTAATTACCTTAAGTTTCTAATTGCAGGCATGCTTGGTACAATAACGTAACCAAACAGTTTAGTCGGGACCTGCATGGGCCACCACTAAAAACATGTCACGACCCGCTATCCAAATTGTTGGGCCAGGCCGAGTCATGCCCAGCCTACGTTGAGATAAAACGTAGTAAGCTGTTCTAAAGACAACAGGATAAGACTAAATGTGCTAACCGTTCTATAAGTGAAGAAGAAACATAAATGCTCCAAACACAAAAGTCGTCGTATACAGTAAAATGTCCAAGTACAAGTAGACTGAAATGTAAAACTGGATACATGTCCAGTTACAAAATGATGTAGTCTAATACATGTCTACTCTCAAAAGTCTAAGTAAACAAAAGACATCTAGGCGAGGTTCCCCGCAAGAACATCCTCGTAAAGCAGAGCCGGGTCCTCGGCAGTAACTCCATAGTATGAGTCGCAGAGTAACTCCTCCTCAGTAAGGACACCTACAACGTTATCCTGTCAGGACGGGAGCAAGCACTAAATCTAGCAAACTAGCATATGAAACATGGAAATGAACATGAGAGGAATAACTGGAAAGCATGGCATCACATAGTCTATCATGGCAAGGACACATATGTCATAAAGACAGATGTATATGTAATGTTTAAAACTGTAGCAAGTACGTGATCGGTCAATAGATGTACAATGTACCGAGGTACAATATAAATAAAATGTACATACGTACAAGTAAAACAAGCGATAGATGTACATACGTACAAATACAGCTGATGCGCCTACGACAAGGTATACATAAAATGTCAACCTTGCTCGGTACGTACGTACGAGTAGGGGGGAATGATCACGTACGCTACTAACAGTTTCCCCATAACCCATATTCTAAATCATGTGAGAGATACATCAAGACTGTTCTAAGCATGGTAGTAATGAAAAGTACAACATGTGACGTTTTAACTTGCTACCCCAAGGGTCAGCATTTAACATGGTGGGTTTTGCAGTTCATTTATGTAACAACATGTAAAGTTTGTAGAAAGTACTTGCCTCTAGCAAAGCAAAACAAAACAAGCTGCGATAACAGTGCTATGGATGTCCAGTAACTCGTCGCTGTAGAAGTAAAATATAATAACTTAGTTTTACACTAAGCTAAAACACTAGGACACTAATTGGTGAAACACGACTTGCGATTGGACACCTAGCCAAAAATGATGACTTGGCATAGAAGACCAATGTGGGGTGACACACTATGTTAACTAACTTTCTAGGGTCTTTACACTAGTGAGGGATGGGGTTCGACACGACTAAAACTCTAAATAACACAAAAAGCTACAAGTCGTAATTAATTAATAAATAAATCAAAAGATCATTGTGTTCTAACAATTCTTAAAGTAGACAAAAAGCCTAGTTTTGCATAAAACAAAGTACCAAAACGATCCTTGCTAACTATAGAAATTTATTATAATTTTTCTAGAATTTATTACCCAGTACAAATATTTTATAAAAATCAGTTTTCCTAAGTATACAGAAAGTGAGTTTTGGTTTCATATGCCAAACTAGTGGCAAAACAGTAAATTAAATACTACAAAAATTATACTAAATTAGCTAACTTAACAAAGTATCCAAAAACTATTTTTCCATAATTTTAGCAATACTTTAAGTATTTTTAGAAAATCAAAAACAGCAATGCACACAATAATTAATTATCTGCGTATTTTGTCCATGTATATAATTTGAACCAAAGTTCAAATACAGGACCCAAGGCCATGAATCAAGTCCAATATGACTTGTACAGGTCTTGAATGTGTGAAAATATATTTGAGCCCAAATACCCATGCTAGGCTTGGACACCAAATGGTTGCAGTAATTTAAATACAATAAAAATACAATTTGGTGATAGTGCAAAATAAATATCATTATTTTAATAAGGTAGAGTTATGCATATAGAAAATATACCTACCTATATTTTAAAAGTACATATACATATATGTAAGGAAAAATACTTAATTTATTGAGTATATATATATATATACAAATATATATATATATATATATATATATATATATATATATATATATATATATATATATATATATATATATATATATAAGAACATACTTAATAATATAGTGTATATATATACAATATATATATACATAGGAAAATGTATATATAAACATATATATATATATAATATTTACTAACTATAAATATATACCTATATATTTTAAATACTGTTAAAATACAGTATATATATATATACTAATATATACATATATATATATATATAAAACAAAAAAGAAAAAAGAAAAGAAAATAGAAAAGAAAAGAAAAAGGAAACAGCAGCAGGGGCTCGAACTCGAGCCTGCGCTGTGGGGGGGGGGTGTTTTAGGTCAAGTCGGGCTGGCCAGGGGGTCAGCCCGTTAGCTCTGTTAGAGTTTAGGTTTTGTTTGTTTTATTTAGGTTTGAAATAAATAACATGAAAAATAAATAATAAAACCCGACCCTGTGTCCGGACAGTTTGGGACACAGAGTCAGCGTGTCCGTGCTATGCACGACACGCACGAGCGTCCATCGACGAGTCCGAGTATGGGACGAGGGTCCCCGTGTCCTGGCGAGTCTCGTGCGTGAAAACGAGACACGCACGACACGATTCGAGTCCGCTACTTACGTGTCCGATCGACTGGGCTTGGTTTCGAACGGCGAACGGAGTTGAACGGCGTCGGGACGGTGGCGCTCGGGTGGCGATCGCCTCGTCTCGTCGGGGCGAACTCGTTGATGGTGGTGGTGGTCGATGAGGGTGTCGGGATGGTGAGAACGAGGCTTCGTCGGAGTTAGGGTTCCGGCGAAGAAGATTGGGGAAGAACGAGGGGCTACGGTGGTCGGAGTTAGGTCGTAGTGGTGGTGGTCGATTGGGGGGAGTGAGGGGGTCATTTTATAGGGGTGAGAGGTCGGTCGAAGGGGCTAGGTCGGCCGGAAATGGCGGGGGGCAGCTGGCCGGTCGTCGGTCGTCGGGGGTGGGTAGATTTAGGGTTTTGCAATTTAAACCCTAGAGTTTTAGGAATTACCAACAAGTCCCTGTCCTAATGTTTGTGCAAAATCGAATTTGCAAAACGAGGCCCGCAGTTTAAGTTTGCAAATAAAATTTGCAAACTGAGTTTGGGAAATTACATAACGGGTTTAAACAATTCAAAAAATTACAAAACATGTTTAAAACAATTCTTTTAATTGCAAAGAGGCATTTTAGGTATTTAAAACCATTTTAAAATTATTTAAAAATTCAGGAAAAATTCCTAAAATTATAATAAAACATTTTAATGCCAAAATAATCATTAATGGCCAATTATTACTAATTAACAAAAATTTGAAAAACAGGGGCTGACAAAAACCACGGAGAATGACAATTTTTTATGGGTTTTAACACGGAGAATGTCATTCTCCGTGGTAAAGTGACGGAGAATGGCCATTCTCCGTCATTTTAGTACGGAGAATAGCTATTCTCCGTGGTTTTAACACGAAGAATGGTCATTCTCCGTCTTTTTCAATACGGAGAATGACCATTCTCCTCTATGTTAACACGAGATTGGTCATTCTCCGTGTTAATATCACGGAAAATGACCATTCTTGTCACTCCCCGATCCTGGAATACGTATTTTAAAACGTAAACCGATAAATTGTATTTATCTTGTATTTATACTATATTTATTATGCTGTATTTCTTCATGCATTTTCCAAAAATAATTGACAAAATATTATTTTCTAATTTATTTTCTGCATTTGGGCCTACAGTTTCGGCTCATTTGGGTAACCTATTCTTGGTTCACCAATGGTTCATCATGAACCCTTTGGTTCATCATGAACCCATGGGTCCAAGATCTATATATATACTCTTCTCATTCTCTCTCCTCTCATTTACTTCCTCTCATTTATTTCCTCCACCAACCAAGGCAAGTACCAACTTGCTCAAGAGATGGATCAAAAATTTTGTCAATGATTTCTTACAAAACTATTTGCCAAAACATGTTCTTCTCCTCAATCTATACTAGTTTAGAACTTGGAAATTTCCATTTTGAAGCTTTAATTTTTGTAGATCTAGGTTTTAATCATTTTCGGATTTTGCATGGTTTGATCTACTTTAGTTGGATTTTATGGGTTTTTGATGCTTCCATGTGGAAGAGCATTCAGTTTCACCCAAGTTGGAACTTTGGAAATCTGGATTTTGAGTTCGGATGGCCAAGTTATGATGCTTTGAAGTTTGGGTTCAGCCATGGTGTTCTTGCTGTTTGGAGAAGACAGTGGACAATGTGCTCCTGTTTGAGCACGCTTCCTGTTGGAAGCGTGTCTCTCCTTGAGCTTGCGTGACTTTTCACGCAGCTCTCTCCTTGAGCCTGCGTGACTTTTCACGCAGCTCTCTCCTTGAGCCTGCGTGACTTTTCACGCAGCTCTCTCCTTAAGCCTGCGTGACTTTTCACGCAGCTCTCTCCTTGAGCCTGTGTGACTTTTCACGCAGCTCTCTCCTTGAGCCTGCGTGACTTTTCACGCAGCTCTTCCCTTGAGTCTGCGTGACTTTTTCACGCACGCTGTCTTAAGTGAGCCAGCGTGACTTTTACCCCTTTAGCGTGCGTGCTTTTGTGCGTACGCTTTTGATATTTTATTAGATATTATATGTCCATTTTATATCCTTACGTCTTTTGTCCCGAGCATGATATGAGCACTAATGTGACCCCAGAGAACAAAGTGTTCCTACCTGATACATGTACATGAATGTCCCAGTTCTTGTTCATGCTCGACAAATGACTCGTAACTCCACGTGGCGTATTTGCAATGATGCATTACACTAAGGAGGGTAGAACATGTTGACATACTGATTGACATGTGTCCTCTTTGGGGTACTCGTACTAAAGTACGACTTTAGGAGGATAATCATGCAGGCCACAGCATGTGAGTCCAAGATTTCACCTAGGGTTAAATTAGGCAACTAAATGTACTAGATGCACGGGGAGGGCAAAATCCCGAGATCGTGTTACACCAGCCGCCTTGAGATACTGTCTTGACGCGCCGGCTGGTCTACACGGATACTGTGTCATCTGCAACGAGTGGATGACTGTATCCGATTAATTCCTGCTATATATTATATGTCTTGGCAAGGTGGTCTTACGAGGGACCTGTGCTCAATGACACCTGTCTACGCGAACCCCTGGGTCGGCTAGCCTTGCTGGAAAGATACGATCTGAGGATTTTCTAATAACATGACGCGAGGATAACCTCGTCCCACTAGAAACTCGTAGACTTGATTGGCCGTGAAAACGACTTGCTTGTATCCTATTACCTTCCGTAAATAACTGAGGGAAGCGGACTGTCATGGTACGTGATCCAACCCATGTTCTTGTTTGATTGTTGGGTTGGTTATCGTACTATGACAGGCTGTGGACCGAAGTTATGAACGGAAGACTTATTCTGGTTGTGAAGTGCTACTTTTGTGAATGACTGAGGAACATGGTCTATCATGGTGCATGATCCAACCCATGTTCTTGTTTGATTGTTGGGTTGGTTATTGTGCTACGATAGGCTGTCGACCGAAGTCACGATCAGGAGATTTTATTGTTTATACCCTTTAACTTATGTGAAAGTTATAGAGTACGACGCGTCCCGACTCCATGCGGCACCTTTTGTCCTTATTTGGTTGTAAGGGTGCCATATGGGTTCGAGGATGTTGCGCTACCCTATAATAGTAGCATGAGTATTACTATTATCAATCATTCTATTAACTGGATTTTAATCTTAACTCTTGTGCCCCTTTGGCGGTTGTCACGCCCCAGAACCAGAATACTGGAGAGCGGGGGCGGACATAGCCAGCTACGTATGATGAAATGGAATCCATCTCACCATACGGTCACGGCTGTCTAGATATGTGAGGGTTTATCTACAAGCCATCAGTCTCTTAGGGTCATAAATTATCCTATTGTCTCAATCTCAACCAACTAATAATAATCACAAGATATCAGATCACCAAATATACAATTGTAAGGCGTCCCAAACATTACATATCCAGATGATCATGAAGCTAGTCGTAAAAAATGTAAGGACTAGCAGGAGTTAAGTCATACATGATCAACCTCGAGTTGCCAATCATGCTTACAGCCCGTAGGCAGACAGTAAATAAAAGTGCATCGAGCTAACAGGTGCTCGTCGGCTAAACGCCTCAAAAGAATAATTTTACAATAGAGTGAGCGAAACAAAATAGAAAAAAACCCACTCGTTGCCCGGGTTCCATCTAGTGTTCACCATTGGGCTAGAAGACAGGTAGATCCTTTGCTGCCGCTCCGGTATCTGGCCATACAAAACCAGCTGGGTCAGACCCCAGAAAGAGCAAGTGCCACAAAGGAGGCCACGAAATAAGAACAAAAAACCAGCAATCAGCACAATAATATAATTACATAATAAAAGACAGTAATTTAAGAAAAGCATGATGGTTAATATAAAAGACAATTTTGTATAGAATCACTAAAAGACATGACATATGGAAAAGCATGACAGGATGATATACGATGAGATAACCATGGGACTATTCAGATGGCCAGGTTACAACCCGTAAACCAAACAAGGACCGGGGTTGTAACCCTTCGTCTGAACGGAACTTGGTTTCTCTCACCATTTATCGGCAAGATAAATATAAGGAATCAGGTCAAGTAACAATCTGGAGTGACAATCATTATAGTGACAATCTGGAGTGACAATCATTATAGTGACAATCTGGAGTGACAATCACTATAGTGACAATCTGGAGTGACAATCATTATAGTGACAATCCTTCAATCATTCTGGTACAATTTTACAATCAATCAATTCTAGACAATACTATACTGGACTAGACTCCATCCAAGCAATCACGGCCAATCATTGCCTACGGCTTTCTACATTAACTAACTAGGGTTATCACGATCCTAGTTACTAGCAAGATGCAATGAGATGTTCCTCCAGCCACAAGCCCTGCAGCTAATCCAGGTTATCCAGGCGATTCGAATTCATTAAGCAGTTATCAATAATTATGTGCCCCACACGACGGTGAGCTGGAAATGTGCCCTACTCGACGGCAGGCTACAAGTCCAAACAATTGCGGCCGGGATAACAGGATTGCCTGTAACTGGGGAAATCTCTCATGACTACTGAATTATTCTAGTTATTAGCCTTAATTCATTTTAGTAGGTACTCCTGACCGTGGTACTCAGGAGTGCCATCCTAGACATGATGCAAGACTGGACAAGTGGATTTAACAAGCAAGCAAGAAAGAACCACCCACGGTGTCAAGGCAGGTCAAGTTAAGTTATCAAGTCAAGTCAAGTCAAGTCAGGAGTGCGCCGCCACGGGCCACTATCAAGTCGGGTTGGTCATGTCAAGAGTGCACCACTACGGGTCACTGTCGTGTTATGCTAGTTCCTTGCCATATCAAGCCATGTACAATAGTCATTGCAAACATATTAAGTAAAATCAAGTTCATAAAAAAAAGGCGTAAGGATATAAAATGGGCATGAAATATCTAATAAAATATCAATGTATAGGGCTATAGAAGAGCCAAGCTTAAAGAAATTAAACCAAATCTTCAAGAGCCAATAGATTGCGCAAGGGGTCAGGGGGGGTTGGATTGTGCAGGATGCCAACTGCGCAGGGTGGTTGGCGCAATGGTTGAACTGCGCAGGGTTGAACTGCGCAGGGTCCAAGCGCGCAGGGTTAGATTGCGCATGAGCAGACTGCGCAGGGGTGGATTGCGCAGGAGAGGTTGGCGCAATGGTCAAGTGCGCAGGGGTTACTTTGCGCATGGCTGGCTTGCGCATGGCTAGCTTGCGCCAGCACAATCCAGCGCAGCGCAAAGCACTGGCTGAGCCTATGCGCAATTGGCCATGCGCTAAAGAGCACAGGCCGGGGTGCGCAAACGGTCAAGTGCTAAAGAGCACTGGCCGAGAGCCTTCACCGAGGCTGAGATGAACTCCTCAAGAACACCAAAACTTTAAATCTTCATATCTTTGTCAAATCAAAGCCAAATCTAGATTTTCAAAGTTCTAACTTGAGTAAAATTGAATTCTCTTCCACATGGAAGCATCAAAACAAGCAAAAATCAAAGTTTAATAGATCAAAACCAAGGATTTCCGAAAATAATCAAAACTTAGATCTAGAACAATGGGGACTCCAAATCATAAAATTCCAAGTTCTAATGTTGATCTACATGTCCTAATCTATCAAATGGACAAATAAAATTGGGTACTTATTTGTTGGCAAGGTGCACTTGCCTATAGGTGATGGTGTTGTGTAGAGGAAGGAAGAAGAAGAAATAAATGGAAAAAAATGAGGAGAGAGAAAAGTAGGTGGGGTTATAAAGAGGGGAGTTGTGGTGGAATGGAGGTGGAGCACAAGCTAAGGTGTTCCACTCATGATGAACCAAACCAACTCCACAAAATAAAACCAAACCATGGTCCAAAACCCATTTACGAGAAACCAAAATCCGCAAGTCGAGAAAAATAAAATACGTGCCAAAATCAAATTACGAGTACAAATACGAAATACGGAAAATACGGAAAATGAGGGTGACAGCGGTACTTGCTATTCGGGGCTGATCCCGCTGGTTTTGTTTGGCCAGATCTCGTAGCAGAGCCGGAGGACACGATCTTCCTCCCTGACATCCATGGTGCATACTAGGAGCATGGCGGTTCGGGGACTCGAGTGGGTTTCTTCTCCACCACTCCTGCTTATACTTTTGCGGCGTTTAGCCACCGGCACCTGTTAGCCGGATTACTTGATATTTTGTGTTAGTACATAATTGTAATTAAACAGACTGCAGCTGTGTATAATTTTGTACTCCTGACTCTCTGAGATAGCTAAATTATAAAGCTAGTCTCTCATGATCATTTGATGAAGCGTCGGGGACGCCTTACTGCTTTATCTTTAATGTTCATTTATTTGCTGATGTGATTTGATTGATTGAGACATAGAACTCTGTGGGACCATAGGAGACTTGATTGTAGCATGTACCCCCTAGTCTCTCGACAGCCACGATCGCCGTATGACGTTACGTACCTCATATGGAGTAGCTGGCCTAGTCCGTCTCCGTATTTCGGTACTGGGGCGTGACAAGGTTTTAGTGGTGGCCCATGCAGGTCTGATTTTCAGACTTGTGGGGTATTACGAATTATTAGGAGTCTCAATCAAAACTTGTTCCCCTTGAAATTCGGTTTCGAATTCTCTGTCCTTGCCTTGATCTCTAACCTGACTTGCATCCTCGAAATCTTCCTCGTCCGGACTTGATAATCTTATATTCTTCTCTATAGGGGTGCTTCATTCTCAGTAGCAGGAGAGGCCCATGAGGAAGAGCAGCAAGAGCATGGCTCGACTGGGCAGCAACAGGGGAGAGAACCTTCTCCAGTGCAGGCACGAACAGAAATAGAACCAGAGGCAGTGCAGCCGCAGGTTATTGAAACTCCTGCAGCACCAGCAGCGACGGTAGTACCAGATGCCGTAGCACTCCTGGAGATCATCCGGGGGTTTCTTGTCACTAACCAACAGCAACAGACTCGACAGCAGGAGCAGAACGCGTTGCTGAACCAAGGGATTCAGTTAGCTCTTGAGAGGAGTGCCGGGGTTGACTCGGGAGCATCAGGAAGGTTCCGTCGCTTGAACCTGAGGTATTTTGATGGCACGGAGGATGACATCACTGCGGATGCCTGGATTCAAGACATCGAAGCCATTCTTGTGGCAGCCAAGGTTCCAGATGATGAAAAGGTTGATCAGGTCAAATTGGTACTTCAGGATCTTGCCCGCGACTGGTGGGCATCAGAAGAAGTTGGTGCAAGACGCCCTGTTCGTTGGACCACCTTCAGTGACAGATTCAAGGCCAAGTATTTTGGCGTAGTAGCTCGATATGAGCTCCAGCAGAAGTTTATCAGTCTCAAGCAAGCAGGCAAGACCGTAGATGGGTATGCAGCAGAGTTCTGCAGATTGTGCCATTTCGCACCAGCAATGGTGGCAACGGAGCCAGAGAAAGCTATGAGGTTCCAGCAGGGACTTCATTTGGAACTATTACAGCTTGTGGAAGGACACGACTACCAGACGTTTGACGCTATTTTGACGGCCGCTCGGAGGCACGAGCTTACCCAGCAGAGGTTGGCATCGAGGACAGGAGGTCAGAAGAGATCTCATTCCCAGGTTGGAGGAGGAGCAATACAGCGAACATCGGCACCAGCACCCGGTGTATGTATTCATGATGCAGGAGCGCCGCGGAGGACGACCGTGTCAACTAATACAGCGCCAGTTCGGCATCAGCAGCCAAGAAACCAGCAACAGCGTCAGGAAGCACCCCAGGGCTGTACATTCTGTGGGAAGGCAGGGCACACGAGGGAGGTGTGCCGGTCAGCGAATGGCTTATGCTTGAGGTGTGGTAGTTTAGACCACCGTATCTCCACTTGTCCTATGATGCAGAGGCCAGGAGGGCCAGCTCAGCAGTTTCCAGCATTGCCAGCTCCGGTGGCAACCCCGAGTGGAGGGCCAGTATTAACAGTAAGGCCCCTAGCCCAGCGTCTACCAACGCAGGCTCAGATGTTTCGCCAAGCACAGGAAGCCGAAGGCCCTCAGAGGCAGCAACAGCATGGTCGAGGAAGGCCGCAACAAGGGGCTCCACGGGGCCAGGCTCTCATATTGACCTTGGAAGAGGCTCTAGCGTCTAGTGACGTGGTGGCAGGTAAAATTCTCGTCACCTCATTTCCCGCTGTAGTATTATTTGATTCAGGCGCTACTCATTCATTCATCTCTGCACAATATGCTACACGGATTGGATTAGAGTTTGAGGCATTGCCGGAGAGGATGGATATACTCACCGGCAATGGGCTCGTAGAAGTTAGCAGGGTACGCTTTTCATGTCCGGTAGAGGTGTGTGGGCATTTATTGCCCGCATCATTGATTGAATTCCCTATGGGGAATTTTGATGTTGTTCTTGGCATGGACTGGTTGAGAGACAGTCATGCGACAATTGATTGTAGAGGAGGTAGGGTCATATTCAGTGTTCCTGGGATGGAGCAGTTCATCTTTACTCGAATCTTGAAGAATCAGGCCGGAGGCGTCATCTCAGTAGCAGTGTCAGAGCCAGGACAGATTCCGAGAGTGGTCGAAGATTTTCTCGACGTCTTCCCTAATGAGCTTCCAGGGATACCCCCAGTCAGAGAGGTAGAATTTAGCATTGAGTTGAACCCTGGAACGAGGCCTATTGCAGACAGAGTTTACAGAATATCGCCGTCAGAACAGGATAAGTTGTATCAACATGAAGAAGAGTTGAAGTCTAAGGGATTCATCCGAGACAGTAAATCGCCCTGGGCCGCGCCAGTGATTCTAGTTCCCAAGAAGGATGGGTCGACGAGGATGTGCATCGACTACCGCAAGCTGAATGCAGTAACAGTGAAGAATAAGTACTCACTACCAAGGATTGATGACCTGTTTGACCAGTTGAGCAAGGTCAGTGTCTTTTCCAAGATCGATCTTCGGTCGGGATACTATCAAGTAAGAGTCCGGGAGCAAGACATACCGAAGACAGCATTCAGATCTAGATATGGGTATTATGAGTTTTTAGTAATGCCCTTTGGACTAACCAATGCCCCCGCAGTATTCATAGATTTAATGAACCGCATCTTTCTGCCGTATTTGGATAAATTTGTGGTGGTGTTCATAGATGACATTCTTGTCTATTCCAGCAGTGAAGAGGAGCATGAGAAACATCTCAGGACTGTCTTACAGACATTGAGGGAGCATCAACTTTATGCGAAGCTTGACAAGTATGAATTCTGGTTAGATCACATTTCGTTCCTGGGGCATATAATTTCTGGGGCAGGAGTGTCAGTGGATCCGAAGAAGATTGAGGCAGTAGAGCATTGGCCAGTCCCGAGAACGGTTGCAGAAGTGCGAAGTTTCTTAGGACTAGCTGGTTACTACAGAAGGTTCGTGGCGGACTTTGTCAAGATCTCTGCGCCCTTAACGCGTTTGATGCACAAGGACGTAGAGTTTGTTTGGTCAGCTAGCTGTCAGGCATCATTTGAAGAATTGAAAAAGAGATTGATCTCAGCCCCGATCTTGACGCTTCCAGTAGGAGCGGGAGGCTTTACAGTATATTGTGACGCATCTGGGAAGGGTCTTGGATGTGTATTGATGCAGCACGGAAAGGTGATAGCATATGCGTCTCGACAGCTTCGAGACCATGAGAAGAATTACCCGACTCACGATTTGGAGTTAGCAGCTGTGGTATTTTCACTCAAGTTGTGGAGGCACTATTTATACGGAGATCGGGTAGAGATCTACACTGATCATAAGAGTTTGAAATACGTGTTCACGCAGCGAGATTTGAACATGAGGCAAAGAAGATGGTTAGAATTACTGAAGGATTTTGACTTAGATCTTCAGTATCATCCAGGCAAGGCGAATATAGTTGCAGATGCACTGAGTAGGAGAGACAGTGCCTTTGTCTTGACCTCGCAGAAGCATATTTTAGAAGACCTTCAGAGTATGGGAATCGAAGTAGTTTTGCCAAGGGATATAGGAAGGATGACCAGTATGCAGATTCAGTCAACCTTAGTAGAGAGGATAAGGGCAGCACAAGTAGGAGATCCACAGATTCAGAAGTTGCGGTCAGAGTGTGAATCAGGCCGTAGGAAGGAGTTAGTGATTCATGAAGATGGTACGCTCAGGTTTGGAAACAGACTCTGTGTACCGAGTGTAGACCTTCGGCAAGAAGTTAT
This sequence comes from Iris pallida, assembly GCA_029216955.1. NCBI lineage: Eukaryota > Viridiplantae > Streptophyta > Magnoliopsida > Asparagales > Iridaceae > Iris > Iris pallida. The sequence goes on along the minus strand of JANAVB010006599.1, from coordinate 16,000,262 downwards.
GTCCGAAGCTCATAGTTCTATTTACTCCATTCATCCAGGAGGAACGAAGATGTATCGAGATATCAGGCAGTACTTTTGGTAGAATGGCATAAAAAGAGAGATAGCGAGATTTGTATCCAAGTGTCTGGTATGTCAGCAGGTGAAAGCCGAGCAGCAGAGACCAGCAGGGTTGCTACAAGCCGCTTCCTATCCCAGAATGAAAATGGGAGCACATCACGATGGATTTCGTGACCGGTTTACCTAGATCCCCGGCTGGCAAGAATGCAGTCTGGGTAATAGTAGATCGACTCACGAAGGTCGCTCATTTCCTTCCCTTCCGAGTTGGACAGACTACTGAGCAGTTAGCAGAAATGTACATGAAGCAGATAGTAAGGCAGCACGGTGTTCCAGTTAGTATAGTATCAGATCGGGATACGCGGTTTACTTCCTATTTTTGGCGGAGCTTACACCAAAGTTTGGGAACCAAGTTAAGATTCAGTACTGCTTATCATCCACAAACCGACGGGCAATCAGAAAAAACTATTCAGACGTTAGAAGATATGCTACGGACATGTACCTTAGATTTTGGCGGATCTTGGAAGGACCACCTTCATCTAGTGGAGTTCTCCTATAACAACAGCTATCAGGCTAGCATTCAGATGGCCCCGTTCGAAGCATTGTACGGAAGGAAGTGCAGGTCCCCTTTGGCATGGGACGACGTCGAAGAACGGAAGTTGTTGGGACCAGAGATGATCATGCAGACTGTGGAGATAGTTAAGCTGGTCAGAGAGCGCCTTCGAGTTGCACAGGACCGACATCGTCATTGGGCAGATCAGCATCGTAGGCCTCTAGAATTCAGAGTTGGCGACCAAGTGTTTCTGCGGATTTCGCCTACTCGGGGTATCATCAGATTTGGAACCCGAAGAAAGCTTAGTCCAAGATACGTTGGTCCTTTTTAGATTCTCGCTCGGGTAGGTGATGTGGCTTATCGACTTGCCCTTCCGCCTTCGTTAACTGGCATACATGATGTGTTTCATGTGTCCCAATTACGTGGGTATGTCCCGGATCCGAGTCATGTCCTCGATCATTCTGAGTTAGTCGTTGGTACCGACCTAACTTACGAGGAACAACCCGTATCTATTTTAGACCGGCGAGAGAAGGTACTCAAGAATCGGACGATAAGCCTTGTCCGTGTTTCTTGGAACCATCACTCTTCGGGAGAGTCAACCTGGGAGCGTGAGGACGAGATCAGATCTCGGTATCCGCATTTGTTTGACTAATAAGGTATATTTTTGCACCTTATTGACACGATTCCATATTTATCTGCACCTGCTTGTTTTGCACTTTGTGATGTATGATAATGACTGCTATGATAGTTAACTTATATATGATTGTGCCTTGCTTGCCCTGATTTTACTATCCTGTCTTGGCTGGAATTCCGAGGACGAAATTTTTCTAAGAAGGGTAGAGATGTCACTCCCCGATCCTGGAATACGTATTTTAAAACGTAAACCGATAAATTGTATTTATCTTATATTTATACTATATTTATTATGCTGTATTTCTTCATGCATTTCCCAAAAATAATTGACAAAATATTATTTCCTAATTTATTTTCTGTATTTGGGCCTACAGTTTCGGCTCATTTGGATAACCTATTCTTGGTTCACCAATGGTTCATCATGAACCCTTTGGTTCATCATGAACCCATGGGTCCAAGATCTATATATATACTCTTCTCATTCTCTCTCCTTTCATTTACTTCCTCTCATTTATTTCCTCCACCAACCAAGGCAAGTACCAACTTGCTCAAGAGATGGATCAAAATTTTGTCAATGATTTCTTATAAAACTATTTGCCAAAACATGTTCTTCTCCTCAATCTATACTAGTTTAGAACTTGGAAATTTCTATTTTGAAGCTTTGATTTTTGTAGATCTAGGTTTTAATCATTTTCGGATTTTGCATGGTTTGATCTACTTTAGTTGGATTTTATGGGTTTTTGATGCTTCCATGTGGAAGAGCATTCAGTTTCACCCAAGTTAGAACTTTGGAAATCTGGATTTGGAGTTCGGATGGCCAAGTTATGATGCTTTGAAGTTTGGGTTCAGCCATGGTGTTCTTGCTGTTTGGAGAAGACAATGGACAATGTGCTCCTGTTTGAGCACGCTTCCTGTTGGAAGCGTGTCTCTCCTTGAGCTTGCGTGACTTTTCACGCAGCTCTCTCCTTGAGCTTGCGTGACTTTTCACGCAGCTCTCTCCTTGAGCCTGCGTGACTTTTCACGCAGCTCTCTCCTTGAGCCTGCGTGACTTTTCACGCAGCTCTCTCCTTGAGCCTGTGTGACTTTTCACGCAGCTCTCTCCTTGAGCCTGCGTGACTTTTCACGCAGCTCTTCCCTTGAGTCTGCGTGACTTTTCACGCACGCTGTCTTGAGTGAGCCAGCGTGACTTTTACCCCTTGAGCGTGCGTGCTTTTGTGCGTACGCTTTTGATATTTTATTAGATATTATATGCCCATTTTATATCCTTACGCCTTTTATCCCGAGCATGATATGAGCACTAATGTGACCCCGGAGAACAAAGTGTTCCTACCTGATACATGTACCTGAATGTCCCAGTTCTTGTTCATGCTCGACAAATGACTCGTAACTCCACGTGACGTATTTGCAATGATGCATTACACTAAGGAGGGTAGAACATGTTGACATACTGATTGACATGGGTCCTCTTTGGGGTACTCGTACTAAAGTACGACTTTAGGAGGATAATCATGCAGGCCACAGCATGTGAGTCCAAGATTTCACCTAGGGTTAAATTAGGCAACTAAATGTACTAGATGCACGGGGAGGGCAAAATCTCGAGATCGTGTTACACCAGCCGCCTTGAGATAATGTCTTGACGCGCCGGCTGGTCTACACGGATACTGTGTCATCTGCAACGAGTGGATGACTGTATCCGATTAATTCCTGCTATATATTATATGTCTTGGCAAGGTGGTCTTACGAGGGACCTGTGCTCAATGACACCTGTCTACGCGAACCCCTGGGTTGGCTAGCATTGCTGGAAAGATACGATCTGAGGATTTTCTAATAACATGACGCGAGGATAACCTCGTCCCACTAGAAACTCGTAGACTTGATTGGCCGTGAAAACGACTTGCTTGTATCCTATTACCTTCCGTAAATAACTAAGGGAAGCGGACTGTCATGGTACGTGATCCAACCCATGTTCTTGTTTGATTGTTGGGTTGGTTATCGTACTATGACAGGCTGTGGACCGAAGTTATGAACGGAAGACTTATTCTGGTTGTGAAGTGCTACTTTTGTGAATGACTGAGGAACATGGTCTATCATGGTGCATGATCCAACCCATGTTCTTGTTTGATTGTTGGGTTGGTTATTGTTCTACGATAGGCTGTCGACCGAAGTCACGATCAGGAGATTTTATTGTTTATACCCTTTAACTTATGTGAAAGTTATAGAGTACGACGCGTCCCGACTCCATGCGGCACCTTTTGTCCTTGTTTGGTTGTAAGGGTGCCATATGGGTTCGAGGATGTTGCGCTATCCTATAATAGTAGCATGAGTATTACTATTATCAATCATTCTATTAACTGGGTTTTTAATCTTAACTCTTGTGCCCCTTTGGCGGTACTTGCTATTCGGGGCTGACCCCGCTGGTTTTGTTTGGCCAAATCTCGTAGCAGAGCCGGAGGACACGATCTTCCTCCCTGACATCCATGGTACATACTAGGAGCATGGCGGTTCGGGGACTCGAGTGGGTTTCTTCTCCACCACTCCTGCTTATACTTTTGCGGCGTTTAGCCACCGGCACCTGTTAGCCGGATTACTTGATATTTTGTGTCAGTACATAATTGTAATTAAACAGACTGCAGCTGTGTATAATTTTGTACTCCTGACTCTCTGAGATAGCTAAATTATAAAGCTAGTCTCTCATGATCATTTTGATGAAGCGTCGGGGACGCCTTACTGCTTTATCTTTAATGTTCATTTATTTGCTGATGTGATTTGATTGATTGAGACATAGAACTCTGTGGGACCATAGGAGACTTGATTGTAGCATGTACCCCCTAGTCTCTCGACAGCCACGATCGCCGTATGACGTTACGTACCTCATATGGAGTAGCTGTCCTAGTCCGTCTCCGTATTTCGGTACTGGGGCGTGACAATTCTCCCTGTCGAAACAGACGAAAAATGACCATTCTCCGTTGTAAAAAATGACGGAGAATGTCCATTCTCCATGTAAAGATCACGGAGAATGATTATTATCCGTGTTAATATCACGGAGAATGACCATTCTCCGTGGTAAAGTGATGGAGAATGGTCATTCTCCGTCATTTTAGTACGGAGAATAGCTATTCTCCGTGGTTTTAACACGGAGAATGGTCATCCTCCGTCGTTTTCAATACGGAGAATGACCATTCTCCTCCATGTTAACACGAGATTGGTCATTCTCCGTGTTAATATCACGGAGAATGATCATTCTTCGTGTCGAAAAAGATGGAGAATGACCATTCTCCGTTGTAAAAAATGGTGGAGAATGTCCATTCTCCGTGTAAAGATCATTCTCCGTTGTAAAAAATGGCGGAGAATGTCCATTCTCCGTGTAAAGATCACGGAGAATGATTATTATCCGTGTTAATATCACGGAGAATGACCATTCTCCGTGATTTTACCACGGAGAATGGCAATTCTCCGTGATTTTACCACGGAGAATGGCAATTCTCCGTGGTTTTGACACGGATAATGACCATTCTCCGTCATTTAGTACGGAGAATGGCTATTCTCCGTCATTTAGTACGGAGAATGACTATTCTCCTGCGTTTTAACACTAGAAATGGTCATTCTCCGTAATTTTACCACGGAGAATGGCGAGTTGAAAGTTTGGAAAGCCATAACTTTTGACCGGAAGATCGAAACGAGGTCCGATTTGTCGCAAAACGAGCGTATTTCCGAGGAGCCTGAAAGTAACCGATTTTTCGTTAGACGGACTTTCAAAATTTTAGAATCGCAAAAAAATGATATTTTGACCTCCGTTTTGACATGGAAAGATTTTGGAGAAGAAAACCTAGATTCGAAAGTGAGCAGCGTATCGAAGAAGAGGAAGAATAGAAAGTGAGCAGCGTAACGAAGAAGATGAAGAATCGAAATCTTTTTTTTTTTGAAGAGTATGTTTCGCGGGTGCTTTGAATAAATTAGAAGGGTAAAAGTGTCATTTGGAACCCGCTTTGGATAAGTTTCTCTAATTCTGGGCACGCGGTGAAAGTTTTTTTAGCGGTGGATTTTTCATGAAACTTTTTTAGTTTTTGGGCATTTCATAAATTTCCCCTATAATATAAACATATATCTGAAGTTTACAAAGAACAAATTTTATTTACAGTATATTTAATATTTAACTAATTGTATGGTATTATCTAAACATATCCAAAGATCTACAAAGAACAAATTTTAACTAAATTGTATTAAATATTTAAAGTATATTTAAACTATATGGTACTATCTAAATATACATCCAAAGTTCTTATTTAATCTTTTTAACAATTTTTTTATGCTAGTGAATTGCATGTGCATGTTATTATTGGGAAGATTTATGAAATGCCCAAAAACTAAAAAAGTTTTATGTAAAACCCACCGCTAAAAAAACTTTCATCGCGTGCCCAGAATTAGAGAAACTTATCCAAAGCGGGTTCCAAATGACCCTTTTGCCCTTCCTTTTAATTTATTGGAAACACCCACAAAACTGCTCTTAAAAAAACGTTTCAATACTCCATCTTCTTCCATACGCTGCTCACTTTCGAATCTAGGTTTTCTCCTAAAAAATCTTCAAAAACTCGTCGAAAAATTTCGGAAAGACCGGGACGAACGACAAAAGTGCTAAAACGGAGGTCCAAACATCATTTTTTTGCGAATCTAAAATTTCGGAAGGCCGTTGTCACGACCCGCACCCGGATATACGGGTACGAATACGTAGACGACGCCCAGCCTACGCCGCAGTATCGGCGGTAGAACGCTGTCTAGTACCCAATAAATATACACTACGTCTAGAAGGCCTATAACTATAAATATACTCTAGTCACATCACAACAGCTAGGGATGATAAGACAAGAAAGATAACTAAAGCACAAGAACAACTAGAAACTACTAGAATGAATCATAAGACATGAAATAAAGAAGGAAAAACAAGACTAACTAAGGATAACTACCAGGCAACTCACATAGAAGAATAGTGAGATCCACCTCAGCTAGCAACATCATGAAGTCCACTAATGGTATAACAACTCCTAAAATATTATCAACGGTATCCTGTCAGGAAAATGAGCAAGTACAAACACCAACAGCAGTTCCATGTGAATTGACAAATACTATAAAAGACAGTATAATGAAATACAAGACAAAGATATAGGCGACTTGGGAACCATTCGAAAGCCGAGTTACAACCCTTAAACCAAACAAGGACCGGGGTTGTAACCCTTCTTCCGGACAGAACCTAGTCCCATCATCATGGTACAGTATAAAAGGCAGGTAGAGCATATGAGAAATTGAGTCATAACATGGTGAAAGTACAGTAAGTAAAGGTGAACTGGAATGTAAGATATGACAACAAATAAATAAAAAGTGATTTGAATTATTAGGGCGAAATGTGATCGGCTAGGAAAACAAGGGAACGGTTATCCACTTGGCTCGACAATCACACGGAACCTCTGACGAGGGCCTCCGAAGAGGGTCATGCCGGCCAACCTGGATAACCGGAAGGGGGTATCTGCTACACCCTACGTGAGGTGAGGGTGGCGCCAGCAAAACACGGAAATATCATCACGGAGGCTTTGATCACATAACCCCTAATAATTCCCCTCTATCCCCCGAATAGTATCACGGATCCGGACATGGCACGTCATGACACAGGATTCAAAAGCAGGTGATCAGCCCACTCCCAAGTCCATGTCTATACAAGTACAGGAAACACGAAAATATCTCATACCCATATACCAAGAAAGTCCAGGAATAACATCTCATGCCAGGATCCGACGTATACTAGTCCGTGAACTGTCGTGTCGGGAATCAAGTAAGACACTACAACTGAATCGGATATAGTAGATATCAAGACAATGAAAGCTATCAGTGAATGTACTCGCCTGCGGTCCTGAGCTGTCAAATGGGGTCGATGCTCAGAGTGATGCCACAGACCTAAAGATAAGATATATATAAGCTAATTAGGGTTCAACAGTGTTAGGCTTGATTCTATAGTATAAGCTACTCGATCTAGGTCAGACTCAGTCCACTAAGTCAAACTAGGCCACAATAAGTCAAACCAAGTCAAACTAGGTCAAACTGGGTCAATGGTTGACTTACAGTTGACTTTTGGTCAACTGGTCAACTATGGTCAACTCTAGGTCAAAACTAGTTTAACCTAGGTCAAATATTGACTCTACTTCGACGTTTAGTCAAAGCAGTCAACCATGGTCAAACAGGGTCAAGGCTAGTCTCTATAAACATCTACAGGGTCAACTCATCAATTTTAGTGATTGTGAAATCACCGGAATCGATGGAACTCAAAATACCACAAAAGGAGAAGGATTATAATAATAGGGTAAAAACCTACAGATGTTGTCGGATGATAAAATAAATATCACCAACGTGTCCAGAATGGTCAAATCAGCTAGGATAGCCTGTCCAAAAGTCCAATTTGGACACAGGGGCAAAACGGTAATTTTGGGCCAAAATGATGTCCACCGTCGGACACACTTTGTACCGAAAAACGTGTCGAGATAAAAGTCTACAAAACCTAAAAAATTATATGTCTACGAATCCAGAATGATGATACGAACCCAACGGTATATCCGGAATAGGATTCCGATGTCCCGATCACAAAATGGTCCGTTGACGCGGACATTTAGAATCGGTTTGCACGGAAATGCGTGTCGGAGCAAATGTCTTCAAAACTCAGCAAATTATATGTCAACGAGTCCAGAATGACGATACGAACTCAACGGTATATCCGGAATTGGATTCCGATGAGCCGAACTCAAAATGACACGCTGACCCGGATATTGGTATCCAACTTGCACCGAAATGCATGCCGGAACCAATGTCCACTAAAATCTAGCAAATTATATGTCAACGAGTCCAGAATGACGATACAAACTCAACGGTATATCCGGAATTGGATTCCGATGAGCCGAACTCAAAATGACCCGTTGACCCAGAAAGTGGGATCCGCTTTGCACCGAAATGCGTGTCAGGGCCCACGTTCTCCAAATCAAGCAAACTTTATATGAAAACATGCCAGAACAACGCCACGAGTCTACTGGTGGTGTCAGAAATTGAATCCGGAGTCCCGGGTTCAAAAATGGAATTAAACAAGTACAACACTAAGAATTCGAACGGCCAACTTTGGCGTCGAATTCGACCGACCTAACAAGCTCAAACTGAAATGAAATCTAAAGGGGGCAGGAAGAGGGTTATACCAGCTGTGCACCGAAACTGGTGGCGCGCAAAACGGAGCTGCGACGACGAAGATACGAACCTGCGAAGTTGGCGTCGCAAAACTGTCCAAAAACAGTACAAATTAAAACGTCAACTTGGTGGCCGGTTTTGATGTATCAAACGACGAAATTAACGGGTGAAATTTAAGAGGGATGAAGGGGTATATACCGAGATTGAGACGGAGTGAAGAAATCGCCGATCCAACGGTCAGATCTCCCAAAAAATGTGTGCGAAGTTGCTGCCCCGAGACGCGAATTCTGAAATTTTCTCCGTGCGCGCGTCGACGGAACTCCGAGAAAAACGCTGAAATCGCCTAGACGGCGCGTCCCGGAGGACGTTGGCCGCCACGGGAGGGTGCGGGGGTGTGCGCCCGGCCTGGGGGGGGCTCGCTGGCGGTTCGCCGGAGTAGGGATGGCCGGCCACGCGGCGCACGACGACCCGCTGCTGTGCGCGCGCGCTGTCGCAGCCCTACTGCGAGCTGCTGCTGCAGCAGCCGTGGCACGCCGGCCACGGGGTGGCGCACGGCGACCAGGCGGCGCGGCGCAGCGGCGGTGGCGCGGTGGTGTGCGGGTGGTGGAGGTGGTGGAGATGATGTTAGTGGTGATGGTGGTGTTGGCTAATGGAAGATGATGATGATGGTGGTGGGAGTGAAGTGAAGAGGAGGAGAGTGAGCTCAGGATGAGGGGAGGGGTCGGCCATGGAGGAAGAGGAGGTCGGCTGAATAATGATGGAGAGGGGAGAAGTGTGCTGTTGGTGAGTTAATAATGAGAGAGTGTGAGAGAAGAGTTGTATATATATATCATATATAGAAAGAGAGAGAGAGAGATGGAGAGAGAGAGTGAGAATAGAGATATTTAAAGAGAAAGAGAGAGAGATAGGGATGGGGGCTGCTCGTACAGCAAGGGGGGAGTGTTGAGTGTGATGGGGGTGGTGAGTGTAAGGAGGGGGTGAGAGTAAGAGAGATATGTGTGTGTGTGTATATATATAACATATATATATAAAGAGAGAAGGGTGAGAATAAAGAGAGTGAGAGGAAGAGAGATGTTAAAGAGAGAGAGAGGGGGGCTACCATTCGGCTGTGAGGGGGTTGAGGTGGGGTGGAGTAGATGATGGGAATGAGAGAGAGTGTGAGAGTTATTTAAAAGAAGAGAGAGAATTAATATATATATGTATATATATATATATATAAGATAAAGGAAATGAGATATTTATATATATATATATAGATATTTTTGAGTAGGAGAAAAAAATGGGAAAATATCAGTGGGGTGCAGGGGCAGACATGAAGGGGGTCACACCACACTGGGTTGGACGTTGGGCCAAGTTTGGACAAAGTCGAAGCCAATATTTAATTAAAAATAATAAATTTAAATCAATTAATTCATGGATGAATTGGGGGCACAAGAGAGATCAATTTGATAGCGCGCAAGTGGCACGCGCATAGTAGGCTCAAAACAGGCCAGGGCCATATATTGGGTTGACTGGATTGGACCGATGTCGGGCCCGGAAATTAAGTTGGAAATTAAATCACGAATTACGGCAGACGATAAATTGGTCTAAATTGACCCGAAGTTGCGCGAATCAAATGGAGCACAAGGGAACAAGTTTGAGTGGGACACGATATATCAACATGAAGATAATCTCGTCTACTACAAACTCTAAGAATGAAGTTTCCAGAGACTGGCATCCCTGATGCTCTAGAAATCCAAGTCACGGTAAAGAGCATTAAATCAAAATTAATCAAATCGAAATTAATTATATAGAAATGAATTATTGAAAATAATTCATTAGAAAATTCGAAAAATAATTCGGGAAATTCAGGGGGCTTACATCCTACCCACCTTATAGAAATTTCGTCCTCGAAATTAAGGTTGTAGTAGGGGTAAAACAAGATAGAAAGTTTTTAGGCAAAAACTTAGGCACGATCATAGAATGACAAGTTTGCACGATTAAGATAATCAATTCACAATTATTCAGGTACGATAAAAAATTTCTGCACGATAGAATCAAAATATGAACAGAATCATATAGGCACGATTATAGATAAGTCATTGGGACACGATTCAGAAATGACTTAGGAGAACGAAAGTTATAGATGAAGTCCACGTACGAGGTGACGTGTAGCACTCGGGTTAACGGATAATCAGCCTGAAAGTCACACAGGCTTGATCAAGATAAGAGATAATCATGACCAAAACAAGACTTGGCATGATTGAGCTGGAGTTTCAGACACAACAAAATCGAAGTCAAGGTCTTATAGGCCTGATCAAGATTGAAGAGTATGATTAATAAAATAATGGAATACGCTCCAAGTTCGAGCACGAATAAAATTGGAAATAGTCTAAAAGATCACTTGGCACGATAGAGGTATGACAACAAAATCAAAACTTGAGCTTCATCCGGTTACAATCAACAAAATATTGATAATAGGATTTCAGCTTACTGAAATTTGATTTAGGATTTGAGATAGGCATGATTAAGCATAGGAAAATTTCAGATACAATCAGAAAAAGAAAAAAAAATCAAATCAAGGTCGAAAAGAGTTTAGGCACGAGTATTCAAAATCCAAACATGATAAGAATCAAAAGGCAATACACGAGGGTTAATAGCATTGAAATCCAACCACGATAAAGAAATTTGTCTCAACACGATCTAAGTTGATCAACCCTTGAGTAAATCAGAATTTGGGCTAGATGGAGAATAAGATCAACGAAGGCTGGGCACGAGAATCCAAGGATGAAAATCCAAGTCACAAAGGAATTTGAAGTCATCTAGAGTTTAGTCAGCAACCAAGGCTCTTTGGCATGATAAACAAGACGACGAAAACTGATTGGTCATGGACAGAAGGGAATCAAAATCTTAACAGTACCGAAAATTAAGAAATAATTAAGATATGAAAATTTCAAAATTTCAGAGTTTTCAAGTGTAGATGACAGTTGTAGATACGAGATAGTTGATTGGTGTAGTCAAGATATAGCTAAACAAGGCAAAGAAAATTACGGTAAGATGAGAAAATCATCATGCGATGGGAGAGAGAATAATGATAAACAAGAATAATGGTAGGAATTATCTTGCTCAATTGGTAAATGAAGTGAATCAACTTAAGATATGACCTGATAACCATACACGTCTATCCAAAACCATGTTGCCAGAATTTACGCCACGTCAGTAAACATAGCTGCAATAAACGATAGAGTCCATAACTAAGGTATACACCCTAAAATCATGTCATCTAGATTCCTTACCACGCCAACCGGTATGGCTGCAAGAGAATCTAAATTCCATAACTAGGATAGTATATCCAAAATCAGGCTCCATGTCCCTGTCAGGCTAGCTAATATGACTGCGATAAATTCCAACTCCATAAATAAAGTAGACATTTATCGTTCTCATCGTCTCCATCAAATATGTTTATCAGGATATCTTAACTCAATCCTTAAAAACTTATCTCAACAAAGTCAAAATCGAAGTCAACAACGAACATCAAGATTCAAAATTCAACAACGAATCAAAGATAAGTAAATGGAAACTAGCGGAAATAGATTTCGAGATAGGATTTAGAAGAAAATTCTCAGGAGATGTCCAAAGGTACTATCTAGGTCAAGATAAAGGAAATCATTGGAATATAATCTAAAACAATCTCAACCTGATATGAGACTGATAAATCATATTCTCGTCTCGACCTAGGAGATATATAAGTTCAACTTATACCTTCCCTCTGGGGTCCACAACTCATTCCAAGAAAGAATAAAGTTGATAACGGACAGATGTTTCAGAAATCAGGACGGACAGAACAATTGGAAAAAGTTTCGAAAAGTTCGAAATAAGATTCCCAGGGGTCATTCCTGGAATCTACCAAGAGTTCCTAATATGTGACTGAGTACCAATTTCCTAAAATATTCCATGACTCAACCTTAATCCTAGGGCAGGCTCGCAGTAGTACAGAAAAGCTCAAGTACTACCACGACTTCGCATTAATTGCAAAGACTGACCTGCATGGGCCACCACTAAAAACGTGTCACGACCCGCACCCAGATATACGGGTACGAATACGTAGACGACGCCCAGCCTACGCCGCAGTATCGGCGGTAGAACGCTGTCTAGTACCCAATAAATATACACTACGTCTAGAAGGCCTATAACTATAAATATACTCTAGTCACATCACAACAGCTAGGGATGATAAGACAAGAAAGATAACTAAAGCACAAGAACAACTAGAAACTACTAGAATGAATCATAAGATATGAAATAAAGAAAGAAAAACAAGACTAACTAAGGATAACTACCAGGCAACTCACATAGAAGAATAGTGAGATCCACCTCAGCTAGCAACATCATGAAGTCCACTAATGGTATAACAACTCCTAAAATATTATCAACGGTATCCTGTCAGGAAAATGAGCAAGTACAAACACCAACAGCAGTTCCATGTGAATTGACAAATACTATAAGAGACAGTATAATGAAATACAAGACAAAGATATAGGCGACTTGGGAACCATTCGAAAGCCGAGTTACAACCCTTAAACCAAACAAGGACCGGGGTTGTAACCCTTCTTCCGGACAGAACCTAGTCCCATCATCATGGTACAGTATAAAAGGCAGGTAGAGCATATGAGAAATTGAGTCATAACATGGTGAAAGTACAGTAAGTAAAGGTGAACTGGAATGTAAGATATGACAACAAATAAATAAAAAATGATTTGAATTATTAGGGCGAAATGTGATCGGCTAGGAAAACAAGGGAACGGTTATCCACTTGGCTCGACAATCACACGGAACCTCTGACGAGGGCCTCCGAAGAGGGTCATGCCGGCCAACCTGGATAACCGGAAGGGGGTATCTGCTACACCCTACGTGAGGTGAGGGTGGCGCCAGCAAAACACGGAAATATCATCACGGAGGCTTTGATCACATAACCCCTAATAATTCCCCTCTATCCCCCGAATAGTATCACGGATCCGGACATGGCACGTCATGACACAGGATTCAAAAGCAGGTGATCAGCCCACTCCCAAGTCCATGTCTATACAAGTACAGGAAACATGAAAATATCTCATACCCATATACCAAGAAAGTCCAGGAATAACATCTCATGCCAGGATCCGACGTATACTAGTCCGTGAACTGTCGTGTCGGGAATCAAGTAAGACACTACAACTGAATCGGATATAGTAGATATCAAGACAATGAACACTATCAGTGAATGTACTCGCCTGCGGTCCTGAGCTGTCAAATGGGGTCGATGCTCAGAGTGATGCCACAGACCTAAAGATAAGATATATATAAGCTAATTAGGGTTCAACAGTGTTAGGCTTGATTCTATAGTATAAGCTACTCGATCTAGGTCAGACTCAGTCCACTAAGTCAAACTAGGCCACAATAAGTCAAACCAAGTCAAACTAGGTCAAACTGGGTCAATGGTTGACTTACAGTTGACTTTTGGTCAACTGGTCAACTATGGTCAACTCTAGGTCAAAACTAGTTTAACCTAGGTCAAATATTGACTCTACTTCGACGTTTAGTCAAAGCAGTCAACCATGGTCAAACAGGGTCAAGGCTAGTCTCTATAAACATCTACAGGGTCAACTCATCAATTTTAGTGATTGTGAAATCACCGGAATCGATGGAACTCAAAATACCACAAAAGGAGAAGGATTATAATAATAGGGTAAAAACCTACAGATGTTGTCGGATGATAAAATAAATATCACCAACGTGTCCAGAATGGTCAAATCAGCTAGGATAGCCTGTCCAAAAGTCCAATTTGGACACAGGGGCAAAACGGTAATTTTGGGCCAAAATGATGTCCACCGTCGGACACACTTTGCACCGAAAAACGTGTCAGAATAAAAGTCTACAAAACCTAAAAAATTATATGTCTACGAATCCAGAATGATGATACGAACCCAACGGTATATCCGGAATAGGATTCCGATGTCCCGATCACAAAATGGTCCGTTGACGCGGACATTTGGAATCGGTTTGCACGGAAATGCGTGCCGGAGCAAATGTCTTCAAAACTCAGCAAATTATATGTCAACGAGTCCAGAATGACGATACGAACTCAACGGTATATCCGGAATTGGATTTCGATGAGCCGAACTCAAAATGACACGCTGACCCGGATATTGGTATCCAACTTGCACCGAAATGCGTGCCGGAACCAATGTCCACTAAAACCTAGCAAATTATATGTCAACGAGTCCAGAATGACGATACGAACTCAACGGTATATCCGGAATTGGATTCCGATGAGCCGAACTCAAAATGACCCGTTGACCTAGAAAGTGGGATCCGCTTTGCACCGAAATACGTGTCAGGGCCCACGTTCTCCAAATCAAGCAAACTTTATATGAAAACATGCCAGAACGATGTCACGAGTCTACTGGTGGTGTCAGAAATTGAATCCGGAGTCCCGGGGTTCAAAAATGGAATTAAACAAGTGCAACACTAAGAATTTGAACGGCCAACTTTGGCGTCGAATTCGACCGACCTAACAAGCTCAAACTGAAATGAAATCTAAAGGGGGCAGGAAGAGGGTTATACCAGCTGTGCACCGGAACTGGTGGCGCGCAAAACGGAGCTGCGACGACGAAGATACGAACCCGCGAAGTTGGCATCGCAAAACTGTCCAAAAACAGTACAAATTAAAACGTCAACTTGGTGGCCGGTTTTGATGTATCAAACGACGAAATTAACGGGTGAAATTTGAGAGGGATGAAGGGGTATATACCGAGATTGAGACGGAGTGAAGAAATCGCCGATCCAACGGTCGGATCTCCCAAAAAATGTGCACGAAGTTGCTGCCCCGAGACGCGAATTCTGAAATTTTCTCCGTGCGCGCGTCGACGGAACTCCGAGAAAAACGCTGAAATCGCCTAGACGGCACGTCCCGGAGGACGTTGGCCGCCACGGGAGGGTGCGGGGGTGTGCGCCCGGCCTGGGTTGGGCTCGCTGGCGGTTCGCCGGAGTGGGGATGGCCGGCCACGCGGCGCACGGCGACCCGCTGCTGTGCGCGCGCACTGTCGCAGCCCTACTGCGAGCTGCTGCTGCAGCAGCCGTGGCACGCCGGCCACGGGGTGGCGCACGGCGGCCAGGCGGCGCGGCGCAGCGGCGGTGGCACGGTGGTGTGCGGGTGGTGGAGGTGGTGGAGATGATGTTAGTGGTGATGGTGGTGTTGGCTAATGGAAGATGATGATGATAGTGGTGGGAGTGAAGTGAAGAGGAGGAGAGTGAGCTCGGGATGAGGGGAGGGGTCGGCCATGGAGGAAGAGGAGGTCGGCTGAATGATGATGGAGAGGGGAGAAGTGTGCTGTTGGTGAGTTAATAATGAGAGAGTGTGAGAGAAGAGTTGTATATATATATATCATATATAGAAAGAGAGAGAGAGAGAGATGGAAAGAGAGAGTGAGAATAGAGATATTTAGAGAGAAAGAGAGAGAGATAGGGATGGGGGCTGCTCGTACAGCAAGGGGGGGGAGTGTTGAGTGTGATGGGGGTGGTGAGTGTAAGGAGGGGGTGAGAGTAAGAGAGATATGTGTGTGTGTATATATATAACATATATATATATAAAGAGAGAAGGGTGAGAATAAAGAGAGTGAGAGGAAGAGAGATATTAAAGAGAGAGAGAGGGGGGCTACCATTCGGCTGTGAGGGGGTTGAGGTGGGGTGGAGTAGATGATGGGAATGAGAGAGAGTGTGAGAGTTATTTAAAAGAAGAGAGGGAATTAATATATATATGTATATATATATATATAAGATAAAGGAAATGAGATATTTATACATATATATATATAGATATTTTTGAGTAGGAGAAAAAAATGGGAAAATATCAGTGGGGTGCAGGGGCAAACATGAAGGGGGTCACACCACACTGGGTTGGACGTTGGGCCAAGTTTGGACAAAGTCGAAGCCAATATTTAATTAAAAATAATAAATTTAAATCAATTAATTCATGGATGAATTGGGGGCACAAGAGAGATCAATTTGATAGCGCGCAAGTGGCACGCGCATAGTTGGCTCAAAACAGGCCAGGGCCATATATTGGGTCGACTGGATTGGACCGATGTCGGGCCCGGAAATTAAGTTGGAAATTAAATCACGAATTACGGCAGACGATAAATTGGTCTAAATTGACCCGAAGTTGCGCGAATCAAATGGAGCACAAGAGAACAAGTTTGAGTGGGACACGATATATCAACATGAAGATAATCTCGTCTACTACAAACTCTAAGAATGAAGTTTCCAGAGACTGGCATCCCTGATGCTCTAGAAATCCAAGTCACGGTAAAGAGCATTAAATCAAAATTAATCAAATCGAAATTAATTATATAGAAATAAATTATTGAAAATAATTCATTAGAAAATTCGAAAAATAATTCGGGAAATTCAGGGGGCTTACAGCCGTCTAACGATGAAGCTGTTACTTTCAGTCTCCTCGACGATACGCTCATTTTGCGACAAACGGGACCTCGTTTCGACCTCCCAGTCAAAAGTTATGGCCCTCCAAAGTTTCAGCTAACCATAAAATACAGGAGAATGGCATTCTCCGTCTTAATTTACACGGAGAATGACCATTCTCCGTCTTAATTAGGACGGAGAATGACATTCTCCGTCTTAATTTACACGGAGAATGGTCATTCCAGTGTTAAAACGCAGGAGAATGACCATTCTCCGTGTTAGAAACACGGAGAATGCCATTCTCCGTGTTAAATGAAACGGAGAATGTCATTCTCCGTGTTAAATAAAACGGAGAATGGCATTCTCCGTCCTAATTAAGACGGAGAATGGCCATTCTCCGTGCTAAATTAAACGGAGAATGACCATTCTCCGTCTTAATTAGGACGGAGAATGCCATTCTCCGTGTAATTTATCACGGAGAATGGTCATTCTAGTGTTAAAACGCAGGAGAATGACCATTCTCCGTGTTAGAAACACGGAGAATGCCATTCTCCGTCTTAATTAGGACGGAGAATGCCATTCTCCGTCTTAAATAAAACGGAGAATGCCATTCTCCGTCCTAATTAAGACGGAGAATGACATTCTCGGTCCTAATTAAGACGGAAACGGAGAATGTCATTCTCCGTGTTAATTAGGACGGAGAATGGCATTCTCCGTCTTAAATAAAACGGAGAATGGCATTCTCCGTCCTAATTAAGACGGAGAATGCCATTCTCCGTCCTAATTAAGACGGAGAATGGTCATTTCCAGTGTTAAAACGTGTAATTTAGTTTTTTCAGGAATAAAGAGTTTCGTTCTTCTTTCAAAGCGATGATAATTCTTATGGAAAAGAAGAAAAAAGATCTTCTCTCCACAATTGAAGATCTGAGTTCAAATGTCTCCACGATGAAGATGATGATGATGGTGATGATGATGACGAGCGATGATCTGAGCTCGACTGAAGAAAAACACACCAAACTACGAACGATCTTTGCGATCTCTGCTGAATATGAGAGCAATGGAATTCAGATTTCCCGTAAAGAAGAAGAAGACGAAAATCGCAATCCAGATCTGAGTTTTTTGAATTCAATACATATAGATGACCAATTCGCGCGGAGGGGTAGTTTCGGTATTATAAAAATAGCCGTTTCTAGCGGGTGGCATCTAAAAGGGAATCTTGGAATATTTAACGTGAAAATACTTAATTCTGGGTATTTCATAAAACTTATCCAGCGGGTGGGCATTTCATAAAATCCCACCCCGAAATTGGGTTTCTCAGCAATTTCCAGATTAAAAAATCTATAACCTATAAATTATCCCTAAAGTCGGTAAAAAAGAGAGGCTCCAACCCTAACTCTTTTATGCCTTTTTCCATTGTTGGTCACCAACCATCGCACTGCTCTTCATCATTGTCATTGGTAAAAAAAAAAAAAAAAAAAAACTCCAACTCTAACTCTCTTTATGCATTTTTCCATTGTTGGTCACCAACCATCGCACTGCTCTTTATCATCGTCGTCTCGACCGTCCACTCACAACCGTAGCATAGTCATAATAGATGTAGATATTGTTTCAATCACGATGAAGTTACCTGAGCTACGACAGAGAAGAAGGCAACAATCGCGAGCGCATGGCAACCGACGACATAGAAAGAAAAGGAAACTAAGGGTTTGGGGGCAAAAATATCACAATTTTTTACAAAGTTTATGATAGTAAATTGTAACCAGTTACAAAGTTTATAATGGTAAATTGCTTAAAAGAATACTTGGTATCAACTTGTAAAAAAATGAAAGCGGATGGTAATTAATTGCAAATTAACAAATTTGTTTAGGGGCAAAAATATCACAATTTTGTTACAAGTTTATGATAGTAAAATGCAACCGGTTACAAAGTTTATGATGATAATTTGCTTAAAAGAATACTTGGTATCAACTTGTAAAAAAATGAAAGCGGATGGTAATTAATTGCAAATTAACAAATTTGTTTAGGGCAAAATCACAATTTTGTTACAAAGTTTATGATAGTAAATTGCAACCAGTTACAAAGTTTATGATGGTAAATTGCTTAAAAGAATACTTGGTATCAACTTGTAAAAAAATGAAAGCGGGTGGTATTTAATTGCAAATTAACAAATTTGTTTAGGGGCAAAAATATCACAATTTTGTTACAAGTTTATGATAGTAAAATGCAACTAGTTACAAAGTTTATGATGATAATTTGCTTAAAAGAATACTTGGTATCAACTTGTAAAAAAATGAAAGCGGATGATAATTAATTGCAAATTAACAAATTTGTTTGGGACAAAAATATCACAATTTTGTTACAAAGTTTATGATAGTAAATTGCAACCACTTACAAAGTTTATGATGGTAAATTGCTTAAAAGAATACTTGGTATCAACTTGTAAAAAAATGAAAGCGGGTGGTATTTAATTGCAAATTAACAAATTTGGATGCTTTCTAAGGAATCAAAAGACCATTGATAAAAGCACAATTTTTTTTTATAGAACATCAAAAAATTCGACACTCGTGGATATGCACATGAATGCTAAAATTTTGACAGCCAATTCTAACAATTATATATTTTTTTTTATGATTGTCAAATTTTTATTTTGTCATAAAATTATAAAAATTGTTCACTTTTAGTGGGCAAGGGTAAACAGTCAGCTCGTTACATGAGCCTTAGGTTTGTTTATTTTTTAGGCTTAATTGCACTTTGCTACCCTCAACTATTACCATTTTTCAACTTTGTACCCTAAACTATTTTTTGTAACAATTTGGTACCCAGATGTTATTTTGGACTAAAATGCCCCTACCCCTACCCCTAACCCTCCCCCCCTGCACGCTCCGGTCGCCCCCCCTGCACACTCCGCCCCCCCCCCCCCCCGCTAGCTCCGCCCCCCCCCCCCCCCCCCCCCCCCCGCCCCCCACACCTCCCCCTGCTCACTCCGGCCGCCCGCCCGCCCCCGCCTCTCCCCTAGGCCGTGGCAGCACGGGAGGAGGGGGGCTGGGGAGGGAGGGCGGGGCGGGAGGCGGGGCAGGGGGTGGCCGAAGGTAGCAGGGGGGGGGGGGCGGGGGGGGGGCGGAGCTAGCAGGGGGGGGGGTGGGGCGGCCAGAGCTAGCGGGGGGGTGGCCGGAGTGGGGAAGGGGGTGGAGGGAAGGAAGAGGGAAGGGCATTTTCGGAATTTTTGAAAAATTAGGTATCAAGTTGAAAAAAAAAATAATAGTTGAGGTACCAATTTGTTACGAAAAAAAGTTTATGGTATCAAGTTGAAAAGGCGGAATAGTTTATTTTTTATTTCTTCTTTGGAGGTTCCAGATTACAAAATAATATTATTGAGAGGAGGACATGCAAGTGAGCAACAAACAATAATGAAGTTTTTATTTGGCAAGGGGACAATTTATTACTCGGAGACATCCCTTCCTTCGTGAGGGAAGTATATATATATATATATATATATATATATGTTTATATATATATATATATGAGCATAGAAAAAAACTATCATGATATATATATATATATATATATATATATATATATATATATATATATATATATATATAATTTTATTATGAGCATAGAAAAAAACTATCATGATATTATAATAATATTGCAATATCGGATCGGTAAAATAATACATTTAGGGAACAACAGAACATCAACTAAGGCTGTGTTTGATTGGGCTATTTTTCCATGGAAAATATTTCCATCACAAATTTTCCACCAATTGTAGTGTTTGATAGCTTATATTTTCCATGGAATTATTTTCCAAAAAACTATCATTTTTCATATTTCCATCTAAAATGGTGGAAAATGAAACTTGTCCAACCCATAGAAAAATATCATTTTCCATGGAAAATAACTATTTTCCGTGGAAAATAATGCCAATCAAACACCCAAATTAAGTTTTCCATGAAATTTTTTTAAAATTCCATGGAATTTTTTTCCTAGAAAAATAATTCCATGGAATTAATTTCTTTTTCACACATTTTCCACCTTGCAATCAAACGCACCCTAATTGTAGCGGTATATTTTCAAGAACATATCTATGAACAAAATGCTAAAGTCTACGGAAGCTTCTAAATATGTTATTTTTTTAAGATTTACGTTAGTAGCACATAGAACAAAAAAAAAATTAGTAAAATAGTATATGCATCACTAAAAAAAAATGTTCATAAGATATATTTCTATATTGACAACACTCAACAATTTATCACCATCTTTTATATATATAATATATATTTTTAATCACACTTTTATATATGTAATGCGAATGCCTCCTAACCCACTTACAAAGAAAAAATACGTCATTAGGAATGACAATTTTTTCGAAATTGTCCGAGGGATATCTTTTTTTTCGGAGACGCGTCTGGTGTTTTAAAATTGGGACATAGACGGGGATGTGGGTCCGTACACATTACGCGACAGAGCGGCGACGACGACACGCACGTGTGGTCCACATGATTAGTCCACAACAACTCACGAATAAGTGATAGAAACTAATATAAAGATGAATATGAGAACTCCTAGTTAATGTGGGACTAAAAATGAGAACTAAATTTTTTTCAATAAAAAAAATACAACAAGTATATGATATTTTTAAAATTATAAATATATTTATTATAAATAAAAAATAGTAATTGTCGTATCCCCTAGATTAAAAATTTGGCTACGCCACTGAACCGGATAGTCGTCTACTAACGAAAGTTAAAGTGTTCATTTGACAAGAAGCTGAAACCCAAATGTTACTGTGGAGCTTGCTTGGTACATGCTTGATTCGGACAGCTGCTAGACAAATCTCAAGTTCTCGATATATCGTACTTGGGCTTCGCTAGAAGTTTTCTGTGAGACCTATCTGTCTAATTCTCTTTAGTAGTACCAAAAAGTGATCAAATGCGTTGTTACTTTCTTTCACTACTTTATATATATATATATATATATATATATATATATATATATATATATATATATATATATATATTTTTTTTTTTTTTTCTGTACTCGTTTTTCTTTTACTTTCAAACCGACAACAGTCCAAATCTATGTTCTTGTTGTTGATGCAATTATGCTATTTGGCTCCTAAAATTTTTGGGTGATGCTATCTTCCATTATGTGATATCTGACATAACAACTGACATAACAGCTGACATATCATATTTTAACCCAAAAAATCAATTACTCAAATTTTTTTATTGTTAATGTTAATATTAATGTTAATACTAATTTTAATTTAATGTTAATTTTAATTTTAATTTTAATTTTATAACTAATGGTAATGTTAATTAATGTTAATTAATATTAATATTAATATTCATGTTAATTTAATATTAAAATTAATTTAATGTTAATATAATGCTAATTTTAATTTAATGTTAATATTAATGTTAATGTTAATTTTAATATTAATGTTAATGTTACTTTGATATTAATTTTAATTTTAATTAAATATTAATTTTGATGTTTAATGTTATTTTGCCATGTCAACTGTTATGTCATCAACCATGTCATATGCCACATAATGGGAGATGATATCACCCAAAAAATTTGGGAGCAAAATAGCATTTTTGTTGTTGATATTTCCATTATTGGTAATTTCTTGCTACCTCTAAGTTCCAGCTTTTAATCAAAAATCAAAATTGTTGGCACTTGTTGAAACTTATAAAAAGTAAGTTTTATTGTCTTTTTTTTTATTGATGTCCAATGTAACGTACGGGACTTTGTAATCACTGTGTTGTCTACCATTTAGGCCCACTGTGCACAATTTTCACACACACACTCATCTTTTTCGCGGTTCGATACCGAAACCATCGGTCTAACCAAGGAGGTTATACATCTCCTCACTAACCACAAGAACCAGTTGAGTTCGATAATAAGTTTTATTGTTGCCACTAATTAACGTTGTTTTGAGTGCCTACGGATTAAAAAGATGTAAAAATAGTTAGTTATGGTGGAATTATTCAATAATAGGGATCACACATGTAAAATTAATTGTGTTGGGCTATCTAAATAATTAAGCCAAACTAAAGTGGTTTATTTGAAAAATTGGCTTAAGAATATAATTGTCATGGAACTTATGTGTTGATACCGAAGATAAATATAATTTGATGAGGGACAAAATTAGAAATATAAAAGCATATATTTATACGTGTCTTTATTAGGATTGTGGTCCCCAACTCATACCGCTACAAAAGCGAGAATTTTCAATATTCTCTTGTGCATCTCCATTGACAGAGAAAAGAATAAAGATTTAATCTTTATTATTAAGGATCGTAGCGAGTTGGAAGATCGAACCATATAAAAAAACGTCTGCTTAATGATCCATCAAGCCATCAATGAATTCAGACACGCTTTCGTATTTCTTTTATTTTTTTCTCCTGAATCAACATGCATTAATTTCTATCAAATTAATCCATAATATGTACGTGCACACGTGTGTTTAAGTTGTTACTTATATAATACGCATTGCACACGTGCCAATGCCAACAAGCATGTACCTATATATATATATATATATATATATATATATATATATATATATATATATATATATAAAAGTTTTATTTGAAGTCAGTAACAAAAGTTACGAAAGAAACTAATCCAAGGTCCAGAAAGTGGATAGTCATGATATAGAAATAAAAAAAATTAAGAAAGTAAAAAAATATAAAGGGAAAAAGAAAATAATAGCATCTGTGGCATCAAATCATGTAGTTGCTGGTGGTTCCTTTCGGTATGTAGTTGCTGAAATGTCATTTGCTGGTCCTCGAGCGGTTAAACAATTATATATATATATATATATATATATATATATATATATATATATATATATATATTAAGAGAGGCATTGTTTATGGACCTAGTGGTCGAGAATATTATTATAAAGAATATATAATAATATATTC
The DNA here is from genome assembly GCA_029216955.1 of Iris pallida. NCBI lineage: Eukaryota > Viridiplantae > Streptophyta > Magnoliopsida > Asparagales > Iridaceae > Iris > Iris pallida. Next base: position 15,976,436 of record JANAVB010006599.1, on the reverse strand, counting down.
TTTATAAAGGGGAGAGAAAGTATGTTGAGGAGGAGAGTAGAGAAATAACTAATGCCTAGTTCGTGTTTTTTTTTTTTAATAGATATGGAAAATTATAATTTATCGATTTGTTTGATGATTGAAAAAATCATAAATATAAGTTAAAATAAATACATAAAATCAAGAGACGGGACAATAGCAAAAAGGGATAGAGAAATAAAGGAGAGAGAGAGAGAGAGAGAGGATATAGCGATGAGAGTAAGTGATGAAAAGAATCACAAAAAGAAAAGAAATAGTCAGTTAATAAAAGTGTGTCAATATTAATACATAATTTAAAATATCAAAATTATTATTACTTTTGTGTAATATTTGATTGTCTAAAAAAATTTATTTCCAAATAAAAAAGATAGCCATTAACTAATTTAAACTCTGATACTAATTTAAAATAGTCATGAATTTTTTTAATATTTCTAGAAATTAGTTATTTATTTTTCCAACTCGACACTTCCACTATACTCAGCCTAATTTGGTTGGCAGAATAATAAGATTGAGAAAGGAAAGTCATTCATTTTCTATATTTGAATGTAAAAAAAAATAGGAAGAATATTTTCCATAGAGAAAAAAATAAAAAATAAAGAAAAGGAACAAAGAGTTGATTTCATTTCTTTTTCGCGAAGCAAAAGAGGCCTCAAATTCTAATTTCTCTATTATTAAACTGGCCACTACTTTAAAATATTCTTTGAACTTCATGACAAATTATAATTAAATAGGGATATTTAATAGTAGGTTCATATATATATATATATATATATATATATATATATATATATTAGAGTTTTGATTTCAAAAATGTTCAATATTAGATATTGGATCTCGAAGTCACTATTTATTAGCCTAGCTGAACAATAATTTTGAAATTCAAACTCTAATATTGGTCATTTTCGAAATTCAAATTCTAATATCCACATATAGGTGAGACCATTTTACTAATCGTAGTTTTACAGAGAGAGCATCAACCAAATGACTATTTCCTAAATATTTTCACTTCGCTTCCGATACCACCAGCGACTTGTACACAAATTTCTCTTCAAACAACGATTGAAAGTTTTGGTAACAACTTCTTTGTTTTTTGGTTTTGATTTTTTTTATAACACATATAATTAAGTTATAACTAGATAAGTTTATAAGTTTGTTTATATTCTTTTGAAATTAGGAAAAATATAAAACAAAAACATAAGTCTGATAAAAAAATTGTTATTAATATTATTAGTACGTTACAAACTTACAATATATAAGGAATATTTTGTTACTAATTGCCAAAAAGGAGAAGAGACTTTGTTGAACAAACATGCTATCCAACACGAGTTCTAGTATGAACCAAGGGAATAAGGAACAAAGTTTTGCATGCACCTTCCAGAGATTATTGCCACGTAGAAGAATATGTAATGGAAGGATGGAATGGAAAGTCTTGTTTTTTTTTTTTTCTTATCGGGAATATATTCCTCGTTATTATTAAGCTAAGCCAGATTGGTTTTGGAAATTGCTTTTATTTAAAAATTAAAATTGTTTGGTGACTCATTATTATTACTAGTAACGTGCATATATATACAATGCACGTGCATAAAAAAAATTTAATTTTTTTTTTTTAAATTTTGAATATATGTTTATATAATACCATATAGTTAGTTTAAAATTTTAATATATTTTTATTTTTTATTTTTTTTAGAAGTTTGTATATATGTTTAGTGTTGGTTACGAAACAGATCTAGATGGAAGGACGATCAGAATTTAGAGACATGTTGCAAATATATTTGCTCTCTATTCTAATATAGAGACTGTCAGAAGTAAAGACTCCTTTATATGTTCTGACTTTGTAGGATTTTGGAGACCAAATAAGTTTGCTCTCCTAATTTTTTTAAACCATTCGGAGAAGAAGAATAAAGAAATAAGAAAGAATGAAAAGGGAAACACTTTTTTTTTAATAAAGTTTGAATAATTTAGACAATCCGTTTTGCAAGTTCGTGGATATTGTAAAAATTTGCATGGTAGAAAATGTTAGGGTATGTTTGGATTGGAGAAAATAAATAGAGTTAAGTGGAGTTAAGTGAGGGGAAGTAGAGTTAATACATATAATTTTGATTGGTTTTGAGAGAGATTTAAGTGGGTTTGTGTTTAATAAATGTTGCTTGGATTGGAGGTTTTGAGTGGGAGGAGGATTAATAAAAATATAATAGTTACCAAATGTCCTCATTACATATGGTCATAAAATAAATTTGAAAGAACTTGTAAAAGTATTTTAACAAATAAGGAAGCTTTGGAGTTGAAAAAAAGAAAAAGAAATTGTATCAGACAAATAAAAAATATTTATGACTTTTTAAACAAACCCCTCAATCTCCTTCTTTAACCCACCGATTTTGGGATTAAAAAAAACACAGTTAAACAAACTCTCACTTAACTCTTTATAATCATTCCCCTCCTAAACTCTCACCCGCAAACCAAGCATAATTTTTATTTCATTAGTATTTGTATAGGTATGGCCTTGTTTGGTTAGCGGAAAGGAAAGAGAAAAAAAAAATCAATTTCTTGGTATTTTCTTTCATTTGGAAAATTACAATTTTCATCTCCAATGTTTGAAAATGTCATAAAAATTGAAAGTAAAGTGAATACTTAAAGTAAAAAATTGAATCCTTACTTAAATGAATTGCAACTATTTTCTTCCCTAATTTTTATTTTCATTGAGAATCACTTTTATTTTCTCCTTAGGGCATGCTTGGCAATTGTAGGGATAGCGGTTATGAGGTATTTTTAGAGTACCGGTTATGAACGATTGTGAGGGTTCCGATTTTATGGTTTTTAAGTAGCTGCTCTTAAACCATTGCTTGATAATTAACTAACGAACGGTTCTGAAATTTTTTTTTACATGAACAAAATTAAATAGAAAGAATATTAGTAGTTACAATTATATATTTTTGGTAAGAATATAAATAGAATAAAATAATACAATCGTTCAAAATCTACCAATTTAGCGTGGTTATAGAGCCATCAAAATTATATTACACCATTTATGAAGGAATTTTGAGCCGATCAAAACTTTAAAAAAATAAACAAACAAAAGTTTTCATAAACGGTTCCTTCAGAAATATTTCGGAACTTAGATGGTCCTGGCTCACCACGTGACGATAGCAAATGGTGAGCCCGGCCAATAATTAAATGACACTTGGATTAAAAATGAAAAACTCATTTAAGATTTAAGACAAAAATATGAAATTTTTTTTATAATGGTTTTGAAAAAAACATTTTTTATTTTATGTGAAGTAAATTTTTTAAATTTTTTATATTATTTTTATATTTATTTTTAAATATTTAATCTAAGTGTCATTTAATTATTGGCTAGTCTCACCAGTCATTCTCGTCACGTGGTGATCATCTAATAGTTTCTCTAGAAACACCGTTAACAAGCAGACACTAAAATATTTGAGGGAGCTGTGTCGAGAGGACTCGATTGTCATGGAGTGGATAGACACGGAGAAACTAATGTCACAGTTTTAGCAGGCTAAGCAATCTCTCCCACTCAAATTCACTGCCAATGCCAACCAGAAAGAATCTCAGACTTTCCTTTCTTTCACCTTTTCCTAAAGCCAACCCCTCTCTCTCTCTCTCTCCTTCCTATATATATATATAGTAATAAAAAAAAGGAGATCATCAATCAAAACTCGCTCCCTTTTTTTTTCTCTTCCATGCTCTTGCGATGGGCTGCACGCAGTCGAAGATCGACGGAGACGAAGCCGTCGTCCGGTGCCGCGAACGGAAGCAGCTGATGAAGGACGCCGTCTCCTCCCGCAACGCCTTCGCCGCCGCGCACTCCGCCTACACCGTCTCCCTCCGCAACACCGGCGCCGCCCTCTCCGACTTCGCCCAGGGCCAGGTCCTCCTCCCCGTCGCCAACCCCATCACCGGCGCCCCCACCGACCCCTCCCCGCTCCCCCCTCCCTCCAATCAGCCCTCCTCCTCCTCCTCTTCCGGCGCCGCCGCCGCCACGGTCGTCCCCCCTTCCGACGCGGCGCTCCCTCCCCCTCCCCCTCCCCTCCCCAACTTCGCCCCCCCGCTCCAGCGCGCCGCCAGCATGCCGGAGATCTCCCTCCCCCCCAAGAAGCACAAGCAGCCCGCCGCCATCCCCGCCCCCGTCGAGGAAGGGGACGCCGACGACGAGAAGGACGACGACGCCGAAACCCCCATCAAAAGGACCTCCGCCGCCTACGTCCCTTCTCCTCCGCCGCCCGGCGCCTCGGTCTGGCTCGGGGAGTACATATTCGACACCAACAGCATCCCCGCCCCGTCCCTAGACCACCCCGAGGAGGACCCCCCGCTGCAGCCGCCGCCGCGGCCCGTGACTCCCGAGATCGTTGAGAAGGTCGTCGACGAGCCTGAGCCCCAGCCCCCGCCGCCGCGTCCGAAGGAGAAGCCGGCGGTCAAGAAGCAGAAGCCAGCTCCCTCGGCGGGGGCGGGGGAGGGAAAGAGGGGCAGGACGGCCCCCGTGGCGGCGGGGCCGAAGGCGAACCTTCTGCAGGTGCTGAACGAGGTGGATGATCACTTCCTGCAGGCGTCGCAGAGCGCGCACGAGGTCTCGAAGATGCTGGAGGCGACGCGGATGCATTACCACTCGAATTTTGCGGATAATCGAGGTCCGGTTCATATAGTTCAATCAATTCAGTTGCTCTGTTCATATAAAGTATAGACTTTTGATTTAGTAAGCTCTCTGCTCGAAAGAACCAATTTAGTTAGCTTCTTATTTACATGTCTTATGCTATACATAACAACTCGAAACAAAGAAAAAAAAAATAAAGATGATTTTTCCTTTGGTATGTTGCACACACGCGAACACAACACGACAAGGTATGGACCAGATATGATATTGATTTTGGCATGTTCTAGTCCTATTTAGAAGTATCTCGCCGTGTCCAACACGATGAGACATGGACATACGATATCGATTTCGGCACGTTTTAGTCTATTTTGTGCGTGTCTTGTCGTGTCCAGCATGATGCGACGCGGAAAAGGCACCAAGTTATTTGAAGAGAGGATCCCGTATTCCCACTGTTTCATCTTATTCAGTATATTTGTTTTCGACAAGAGCTCCCTATAGCGTAACAAGTATTTTTTCTTCTTCTCCTTCTTATGGACTTGGTCTCTGTTTATTTAGCTCTTTCCTTATGCACCTGCTACTAATGATTTTATCATGCTTTGCAGGACACATTGACCATTCTGCAAGAGTGCTGCGGGTCATCACTTGGAATAGGTCATTGAAAGGTCTACCTAAGGAAGATGAAGTAAAGGATGATGTTGACAGCGATGAGTCAGAAACTCATGCCACTATCTTAGACAAAATGTTGGCTTGGGAGAAGAAACTATATGATGAAGTTAAGGTAAAATTTTCTTCTTTCTTTATTTGGTTTGATTGGCTTTCTATGTCGTTGTGTGCTCCATTCGTCACGTTAGCCGTCCAAATTAGTCAATTGTCATGATCCTAAGATGCCATCAAGAAGTATTTAGAAGTAGAATGAGACCAAGGAGAGGAAAAACTATAAACAAAAATGGCTATGGAACTCTATTCCATCTAAACTATATATGTTATTGACTTGTAGTCCCACATAGCATATAAGTTAGCCTTAAAGGGTGTTCACAAGAAACATACAGGTCAATTTCTGCCCCAAACTCTGTTCTAATTCAACTTCCAATCTATTATTCTAAGTTATCCCCACTAAAACAAAAGCTCCTAATTTTCACATAAACTCCTAATAGAAAAAGAGTTTGTCTTGTCGTGTCTAGTTGTACCAATTGATTTCACTGCAAATGGCTAACCTTCAAGAAAACACCTTTCCATGATCAAAATCGAAGTTTGAACCCTTGCATATGCATGCCGAATTTTGATATTTCTTGAAAGTAGTGGCAGATGATGTAAATATGAGGCAATTCATCTGGTACCCCATCTCCATCAGTTGCACAGTAGCACTGGAGCAACCAAAATGAGAGAGATGCAGAAAACCAACCTTATGGTATTCATGTGTCTAGTGGAGAAGTAGTACACAGAGTGCTATTACTCCATTAATCGTCATTTAACGATGAGCTGTGTGGTGATTGTATTAAGTTGGGCATTGATGGCTGCAGAGGCGCTAAATGTTATTGGTGGTTAAATAGGCACAATGATGACACTAGATTGGAAAAAGGAGGTTGTTCATGGAACTAGATTGTTGGTGACTAAGCATTAATGTCACATAAGATCATAGGGGAGTCTAGTCCTGTAGATTTCAGCCCAATATACTGGTTGGAGGCTCCAAGACGCCAGAGAAGACGCCGAGGTCAATTTTGAGGTCTTTTAAATTTTGATATGGAAAAAGGGGTCAAACCAAACAATAATATGAATTGACATTCTACCAATACCTTGAGAAAGAGACCACATGATGAATGATGGGGACCAGTTTAGTTGGCATGAGGAGCCAATTTTGTTAATAATAAACGTGGTGCACTTATTTAATAAATCTGGTACCTTAAATGAAGTGCATAAAATTTTGAATCCAAACAATATGACTGCTAGTCTCCAAAGATATCAAACAACGGAAGAGTGGCAGGGACATCATATTCTTGTTTTATAATATCTGGGATTGCATACAGATGATTTTTTTTTATATTGAATTTTTTTATTTCTGTTGGCTTTAGTAACATCTTAATTAGCTCTGATTAATTTTTTGGGTGGTGCAATTATGTTTGTTATATGGCTTCCCAATATAGCTCTCATTAGGTATATCACATGATGGAGATGATAACTTTCTTCACATCTTTCAGGCAGGCGAGCTGATGAAAATTGAATATCAAAGGAAAGTTACTTTACTGAATAAGCAAAAGAAACGTGGTGCCAGTCCTGAAACATTGGAAAAGACTAAAGCAGTAGTAAGCCATATGCATACAAGACTTATAGTCGATATGCAGTCAATGGATTCAACTGTTGCAGAAATTAATCGTCTGCGAGACAAGCAGCTGTACCCGAAGTTGGTGGACCTTGTTGAAGGGTAAGTTGTACAACTTGTCATATAATGGTTTACTAATCGTAGCAAATTTCGGTATGAGTTCTGCACATTTATGTTATGCTGTTTTGGCGGTTTATCAAAGAAATTCAAGGAAAAACGTAGTATCGTTCTTGACCCATTTATTTGGGAAAGTTTTTGACGATACTGATGATTATGATTACTTGTTGAATGTCACTTCTATGCGTCATACCTCATAATGTAGAAGTGTCAAGATTTGCTATATACTACAGGAAGAAAATGATATGAGGAGAAAGCTGCTTAGGATTGGTAAGAAGTATTTAACCTCCACATGACATGCAATGTTAAATTTGAACACTTAGAGCACAAACTTACAAAAGCATACTGAGTGAGTTGACTTTGACTTGGACCAATGTTGATATGTCAAACATTTTTGACCTGTACTTTGCATTTTAATGAATAATAAGTTATTATAAAATGGTAAGTGTAGTCGAGTACTTCACGATCTGTATGCTCATGGATATTCCATGTTGTGCTCATCTCAGGATGGCAAAAATGTGGGAAACAATGCACATGCATCACGACAGCCAGCGGAAGATTGTTGCGGATCTCAGAAACCTTGATGCATCTGCTTCTCCCAAGGAAACAAGTGAGCAGCATCATGAGAGGACCATTCAGCTGTGGGAGGTTCTGAGAGAGTGGCATTCTCAGGTTCAGAAACTTATGAAATATCAAAAGGAGTACATCAAAGCCCTCAACGGCTGGCTCAAGTTGAACCTCATTCCAATAGAGAGCAGCTTGAAGGAGAATGCGTCGTCATCACCACTGAAAGAAATTCGTCCCAGGATCCATCCTCTCCTCCACGCTTGGCATGATCTATTGGAAAAGCTTCCAGGTGAACTGGCCACGACTGCTATCTATGGTTTCTCGGAGGTGGTTCATACTATTGTGATAATCCAGGAGGATGAGCTGAAGATGAGAGAAAAATGCGAGGAGACCAGGAGGGAATACATGAGGAAGACCCGCGCCTTTGAGAGCTGGTGTCAGAAGTACATGGAAAAACAAGCTGCAAAAGCAGCCTCCGCCTCTGAGGAGGCTGCTTCTGCTGATGCAGAGCACAGCGAGGCGGTGAATCATCCGGACCCAATGGCAGACAGAAAGGCTGTCCTGGAGGGTTTGAAGGCAAAGCTTGCAGGCGAAGAGGAAGCTTATCAGAGGACCTGTAAACATGTGAGGGAGAAAACTGCAGGGAGCCTCAGAACCCACTTGCCGGAGCTCTTCAGAGCCATGTCAGAATTTTCTCTGGCATGTTTCGAGATGTACGATAAGCTCTTCTCCGTCACCAAGTCCGATGACACCACGGCTTCCAGCTAGCCCTTCACATTTGGTTGTTTGTATAGCCAACAATCTGTATGTCCATCTCTTCCTTTTTACAAATCTATCTTTTCTCCTATGGTTTGAATAGGTTGTATTGTAGATATATAGATCATAGCCTGAATTAATACTGAGCTTGATATATTATATTGCCCCACATTGCAAGACATTTAAACTGTATTTATTTTTGGAAATGAGACAATAAAGCCATATGTACATTTTACAGAAGTGAATCTTCAGGGTTCATGCTTGCATGATTTTATTTATGCATTTCTGCTCCTTTATGTCGATTGACAACTCGTTATTGGCATAATAAACAACTTATGCATTCAAGTTTGTATCCAACTTTTGTATCTTTACTTTTGTTCTTATATTTTATAGGGTTTTATTTTTCACTTTAGACTAGACCCTGAGAGTGGCACCTCTTCAATGTTGTCTTTCTCCGCGTCTTTAAACTGGAGAAAATCATATATTTGACTAAACTGAAGATATCTGTCAAATGAATGAGTCGGGACATTAAACTGAAGAAAGCTAGATAATTTGTAAGGTTCGTACTATCGGAATCGGTATCAGTATCGGACCTTTCCTAAGAGTATCGGAATCGACCGTATTGACATTATCTAATAAATTATTAACCTTGTAGATTTTTTTGTATACATTTATGTATAATTTTAAGTATTTTATGTGTTGTTTCGTAGTATTTTTGAAATTGATTGAATTAGTAGTCACCCTTGTTTATTGGTTTACCTATGATACGTAGGTTTTTTCTTTTACATTCTTTTACATTCTTTTACAACCTTACTATGCTTTTACATCCTTGTTGATTGGTCTTTTTCGTTCAAATTTCTTTGTTGAATTGACTGAAAAATGGACCTCCAATGTTAGTATCGATCAATAGAGGGGTTAGTTGTGAAGAGAAATGGGGATTCAAAGAGTTATGGCAGATGTAGCAGGAAATTCACCAACAGGCAAACTACATCAACATGGTTGGTTGATAAGTACCTGCCAAAATTTAGGGAGCACCTCAGTTGGGACCTTAAGCATTTCCAGAGGAAATTAAAATGGATTTTAAACTGGTAGTGAAGAGTAAGCCAGGCATATAAATTCAAGGATAACAACACTTCACCTGTTTCGTAATAATGATTACAGATTAAGTTTAGATTACGACCAAAAGATTTACAATCTTCTTTCAACCGTCTAGGTAGCAGTTGTCAATCGGATTTCCTCTCTTCCCCCTCTCTCCCACATGGAGAGAGGGGACGCAATTGACAACTGCCACGTAGACGGTTTTAAGAAGGTTATAAGATTTTTGGTTATAATCATAGCATTGCTCTTAAGTTTCGGAACATATCAGTTTATGTAGATCCAGAATTGAACAGTCGTGTCATCCTAGGATTTTTTTTTTTTTTTTTTCAGTTCAACTTAGGGACAATTTTGTTATAGGAATTTTTTTAGTTATGAAGAGATACATTTTTGTTTATAGTTTGTCAAAATTTTAATGGTCCTCGATATGCAGGGAATTACAAAATTTTATGAGTCGAGAACTACAGAAATTATGACGTCCCTTAACAATTTTTTAATACCTTTAGCATTGGCCTTAATTTGTAATTGTATAACTCTACTTCGGGCTTTTTTTTTTTTTTTTAGAGCCATCTTTTTTGTACTCGGCTATTTTGTTGATCTCGCTCGCTGATGGACATTTTCTGATCGTCTTGTCCTAAAATAAGGATATTTTTTACTGCCATTTTTTCTTCGAAAAATTAATAGTAATACAAGCAAACTATGGGACTATTAATATACTATTCTCACTCTAGTACACAATATAGATGTAATTTAGTGACAAAATATAGAATATTCTCTAACGATTGGAAAAATTGGTAGAAAATGAGCACTGGGCCGAATGGCGAATGCAGAATAAGACCATCTCCAATGGGGGTTTCTATCTTCCCTATTTCTATGGAAGAAATCCATTTTAGAAAACGGAATAATGCTCACCTCTACTTGTAATCCCACTGTCCAAACACACAGATTTACTAATTGCATGATCAACTATATCTACAATGTGATTACGATCGTTTCTGAGCATATACAAGTTATGTGATGATACATAATTCCAAAAATTGAAAAGTTTCAAAAAAAAAAAAAAAAAAAACCTCATAATATATTACTAATATGAAGTCTCTATTTTTAAATTTAGGTCTTCCTATTTCCTTTTTTTCTTTTTTTGAATTATGCTCTTTCAAAATCTCATAAATGGACATCACGCTCATGGAGCGCGGCTGGTCATGCGATCGCAATTCGCACAAGCTAATTTCACGCCATTAGCTTTTTAATCAAACACGTTGACCAATTATATGAATCAACTGATCTTTTCCTACTATATTGAATCAATGAATTATCAGTGTGGTCATTTGGAAGGATAAGGTTATGTCACGACTATATAAACCCAATAATAAAAGAGGAATGAGTGCATATTCAAAAAAAATAAAATAATAATAGGTAACGAACTTGGACCTCCCCAGTGTTTATTCAATCAACCCTGCTATTTGGCCCCAGGCCAGTCCGTCCGTCACGTGGCACTCCCTCATTGGCAGGACGTCGACGTGGGCCCCACGTTAACAGGGAGGAGGCCAATGGGGAAGTGCCACGCAGGCGGACTGGCTGGCCTGCCTGCGGACAAAATAACTTTTTCCTTATTCAATATTATTATCACGTTCCTTCCGTATTTTATTATTATTTATTTTAAATCTCATGCACACACAATTGAGGAACTCGAACCGATTCTTCCGGATGTCCGTTCTAATACCATTAGAATAGAAAAATAAACATATTGGAAGCGAGAATAAATAAATCCAAAAATATTCTTTTTAAGCATTGTGGACCACGACAATACGATTAAACTAAACGTCATTCAGTAGACGTTATTGTCTTTGACTAAATATCATTCTTGATATTTTGTTAGAAAATCTTTGCTTGGTGGTGATATATATATATATATATATATACACGCGTAGTTTCTCCACATCATTGCTATTAAACCAAGAGATATAGTCAAATACGGACACATTTTATCCTAAAATTTTGTCAAATTTTATATTTATATAATTTCTAACTTGAATGTCGGAATGGCACCAGAAATTATCCTATTCTCGATGTTTGTTCGTATATATAGACTATAAAGAAGTAATTTAAACGTCATAATAAATTCCCTTGTAGAAAGATAAAGTTCTTGATGAGGCCAATGATTTCAAATTTTTGGTGGTGGTAAAATATCATTAGTTAGTGAAAAAAGTCATCAAATTACAACTATCTACTAAATATAATTCTTGATATTTGTTTATTTTCTTGGACATTTATTTAAAGGACAAGGGATAGTATTTCCATGTCACTCCATAATGTAAAATTAAAATTTTATGAGTTATTCATAGTTATGAAATATATATGAGATCTAGGTAATACAAATTAAGTATGCAATGGACCCTACAAATAACAAAAAGATAGTAAATATGCAATATACTTCATAAATTATTTAACATATATTTTTTGGACAAACAAATTTTGGTGATTTTTTCTCCAAGATACTAATTTTAGAAATTTGGTTAGAGAAGTCCAACTCCCCACACCCAACAGTGTTTCCTTTATTTTTATTTTTACCAACAATTCAGACGTCATATTGTTTTCAAGTTTGTGACGAAAATTCTAAACCGACCGACAATTTGTCATCAACTATCTAGGCCGTTTGACGTTTTTGTAACAACTTACCAGACGAGTCACTGGCATACCAACACCGAAAATCTTGTTTTCTCCTTCTCCCTCTTCCTTCTTTCTTTCCTATTCTTCTCTCAACATCCTCTCTTATATATTAGCAGGTTTGCCACAATAACATCACATGTGGCAGTGACGTTTTATATTTTTGAACTAAAATATTCAAAATGCTATGGTGAGTTGGCGATAAAAATGTCAGACGATCTAACGAGTTTGTGAAGAAAACATCAGACGGTTTAAAAATTTTGTCGCAAATTCGTCGATCACAGTTGGTGTGATGAAAACGTCGGATGATTAACAAGATGGTGAAAAAAAATCTATATTTTTGTCAAAAATTCGTTCGTGAATTAATACAAACACAATTGGATGTGGCATGGCGAGTTTAATTTCTCTTGATATCTGGCGAGATTTATTTTCTCTACATGAAAAATAAAAAACAGATTATGTAAATTCAAAATTCATTTTTTATTTGCTAACAATTCAAAAAGGTAATTTCTATGGACACTACCAAAATTGCTAGGGGACATCATTTACTTGGGGGCAGCCCATGAATGTGGAGAAATTGCTAGGGGGCACCCAAAAATTGCTAGGGGCAGCCCAACCCCCCCCCCCAAACCCAAAAATTCACTTTTATTTTCATTATTGACTCTCTCTCCTCAAGAAGAAAAGAAAGAAAGCTATCTCCCTCTCCCTCTCCATCTCCTAAACCCTAATTTCTTCTTCTCCATCACTCCATTCTCAATCCCTCCACGAAGATTCTCGAAGAGATGACACGCAAGTCAAAGCAACCGGAATCCAGGTACGTTCTTCCCTAATTTCTTCGATTTTTTTTTACATTATATTCGAAACCCTAGAATTGGTTTAATTCTTGAAAAAGTTTTTGTACAATAGGTTATAATCTCTTGCACGTTCTCTTCCCTTATTTTCGAACACAAGAAACCCGAAATTTATGTTGAAACCCTAACCCTAGAACACGACAAAGTAGGATATCGTTATTGGAGTTCGGGTTCACGACAGTAGGACTGCCAGGAATGTGACAGTCCTAATGAAAATTAGGACTGCCACAGTCCTGGCAGTCCTATTCTGAAACAGGACTGCCAGGACTGTGGCAGTCCTAATTTTTATTAGGACTGCCACATTCCTGACAGTCCTACTTGTTATGACATATAGGAGTTGGGTAAGTGCATGCTGTTTCTATTACTTAATAAGTGTATGTTGTCATGCAGTCCACTGGCCGCTAACAAAAGAATACGGCCCACCGCGTCAAAGCGGAAGGAACGTACGGAACGTCCTCGCGAGCGTCCGATAACAATTACCGAACCGGCGCCCGAAGCTCGGTCTCGGACATCGCCACCGGCACGTCAAGCTCGGTCGAAGCAACGAGCTCCTACTCCTACGCCTCCTTCCGACGACGACGACGACGACGTGCCAATTGCCCGACTCCTATCACGTTAAGACGGTTCTGCTCAATTTGAGGAGGTCGGTCCTTCTGAGGAGGCCGGTCCTTCTGAGCCGCCTGTCCGTCCGTCCGGTTGCTCAATGTTGGTTTCTTTTGGATTTGGATATTTTTCTTGTTTCAAACTTAAGTTGGATGTGGAATAGTTACGTACTTGTGATGAATTATTTTGGATATTTTGCTTGTTTGAAACTTAATTTTGATGTGGAATGTTTGAAACTTAATTTGGATGTGGAATGTTTGAAACTTAAGTAGTTGTGATAAATTATTGTGATGATTTGGATTATTGAGTTTCTTTATTGTGATGAATCTTAAGTTGTGATGAATTATTGTTGTTTATGTACTTGTGATGATTTGTTATTTTTTATGTACAGAGTATCAGTATCAGCACTGCCACCCCTCTGGCAGTCCTACTTCAGTGTAGGACTGCCATGGGTGTGGCAGTCCTAACTCTAATACTCTGTGACAATTTGATCAAACATGAAACTCCACACAGAGTTTGATAGGTAGGACTGCCACCCCCATGGCAGTCCTACACTGAAGTAGAACTGCCAGGGTGCTGGCAGTCGTAACTAAAACTTGCTGTAACAGCAAGTTTTAGTTAGGACTGCCAGAACCCTGGCAGTCCTACTTCAGTGTAGGACTGCCATGGGTGTGGCAGTCCTAACTATAATACTCTGTGACAATTTGATTCAAACATACAAATCATCACAGAGTATTAGAGTTAGGACTGCCATCCCCTTGACAGTCCTACACTGAAGTAGGACTGTCAGGGTGTTGGCAGTCCTAACTCTAATACTCTGTGACAGAGTGATTCAAACATGAAAATCATCACAGAGTATTAGAGTTAGGACTGCCACCCCCATGGCAGTCCTACACTGAAGTAGGACTGCCAGGGTGCTGGCAGTCCTACTTCAGTGTAGGACTGCCATGTGGGTGGCAGTCCTACCTATCAAACTCTGTGACAATTTGATTCACACATGAAACTCCATCACAGAGTATTAGAGTTAGGACTGCCACCCCCATGGCAGTCCTACACTGAAGTAGGACTGCCAGGGTGCTGGCAGTCCTAACTAAAACTTGCTGTTACAACAAGTTTTAGTTAGGACTGACAGAACCCAGACAGTCCTACTTAACAGCAAGTTTTAGTTAGGACTGCCAGCACCCTGGCAGTCCTACTTCAGTGTAGGACTGCCATGGGGGTGGCAGTCCTACCTAATGGTAGCTTCATCTGCATTTCAGGCCGGTGCATCTATCCTCAAGGTTAGAGCGAATATTAATCATAATTTTATGGAAATCCCGTTCTTAGAAAATCTAATCCTTGTTAATCAAGCACCAGGAATTTGCTTTCATCGACGCTGCACGGTGTCTTCAGGTGCTATTTGTTTCTAAGTTCTTTAACCTAAGCTCGTGTTTTCATCTTATTCTATCTGTTGCTGTACATGGAAGGTACCACATGTTTCTTTACATTCTCAACTTAATCTTTTGCAGGGAAAGCCTCTAGATATATTTGTTGTCAATTCTTTTGGATCTGGATTTCAGGTGATTAACGGTCTTGATCTTTAGCTATTTTTAATTTGAATGCGAAATCTACAAGTTGATCTTGTTTCTATTTTTTTTGGTGTTTGTAGATATCTTAATCGAAAATCGTTCATATATGAAACTCCTCTAATTCTGTTTAAACTAATTTCCTAATTTCTGTTATACAGGCTTTTTTTGTGTTTTTACTGCTTCCTGTTCTTTCCAACTTGAGAGGAATTCCTTTTGCTAAACATATATTAATTCGATGACTTACCAATAAATGGGACAAGTCAATGACCTAGAGTTGAGGGAGAGAACAATTTGAAAAAAATGTAGGGAGAAAAGAAAAGAGTTGTGGTTTAAATTCTTTGACCTAGAAGAAGGAGAGAAGAAAAGAGTTGAGAGAGAAAAGAAAAGTGAAGAAGGAGAGAGAAAATGAAAAGAAAAGTTGGTATTTATACCTTTGCTTGGGCTAGCCCCAAGTAAAAAAATTTGATGGCAAACTTGTAATATTTTTAAACTATTTTGGGCTAGCCCCTAGCAAAAAGGGTGGTGCCCTTAGAAAAAACCTTCAAAAATAATGAAAAGTTCTATTGTCCACCCCAACAAATTCGGACCGGCAGCCCACACGAAGCCAAACCCATAAAAAAACCCACACTCTCTCTCCTCTCTCTTCTCTTCTCTTCTCTCTCTCTCTCTCTCTCCTCCAACCAAATCGCATGGACTTGGTAAGAAGAAGAGGAAGGAGACGACGAACAACAGTAGAAGAAGTCGGAGATCTCCATTGAGATGAAGCCCTCCTCCCCTTCCTCCCCCAACTCCCCCGCCTCCTCCTCCTCCTCCCCCTCCAACTGGTTCTCCGGCCTGGTCCGCGGCCGCTCCGCCAGGATCTCCGCCGCCGGAAGCTCAAACCCCAATCCCATCCCCGTCGATGCACTCGCCGCCGCCGCCGCCGCCGCCGGAGGCCGCAAGAACCAGCTCCGCGGGACTCTCTTCAAGTACGGCCCCAAGTCCGCCCAGGTAATATTCTAAAGCTCCCTTCTTGGTTTTGGTTTATGGATCGAAATTTCGTTTCCTTTTTCGATAGGAACGATTGTAGAATTAGTCATGAACTATGTCGCACGGACACGAATATGATACGGACACAACACATTCATAGAATTATGCTACTAGTTTCGCATGGTTCAATTTACAGCGGGCTCGGCTCGGCTAGTTTTTCGTGTGTTGCTGTTTCTTTTGATTTTATTGGATTGGGAATTGTTTGGCTATGACAACTTGGATAAGAAGAAGCAAACTTTAGGGATTTGGATCCCCTAATGCCAATATGTCCTAATGTCCTGTAGCGCCAATGCAAACAGGAGCGCCAATGCAAACAGGAGGGATTGACGAGAAATTGCCAATATGGCCCTGAGCTCATGGGGGCCCTAGCGAACTTCTAAAGTGGGCCCCCCATACACCACAACTGTTTTCTGTTAAGGGTGGCCCATAGTACTTATTGGTTCTATTTTAGATACGTCCATATTGGTGCCCATTTAGTCTTTAGGCCCTTGGCCGTCGTCCAGCCTGCCCTGGGCCAGGGCCACCCCTGCATGCAGTTATCCCTACTTGCATCAGCGTTACGAGATATTGGCATTAGAGGATCTAAATCTAAATTCGATATAATATGGTTTATCGGATTTCTAAATCAAGAAGATGTCGTAGAATTTTGTATATAGTTCTTAGGTTGGGTTTGTATCGACATGAATACAGCACGATACAGAGACAAATGGGCACGGTAACGATTTAGTCTGCCGGTGCCCTAGTATATTTTAGAGTTTTGTGTTGTGTCGATACGTGTTCAACAGCATGGAGATGGTGCTGTGTTGTAGAATTTTCAATGGGCTAGTTTTTGTAGGGTGTTATTCTCTTTCCTTTTGGATTGGGAATTGATTATTGGGTTCTAAGTAAAGATACCTTAGGATTTTGTATATTGATCTTAGGCTGCGTTTCATATATATATTACACTATTGCTAGGGAGTATTATATATTCCTAGGAATAAATCCCCGGACATCATTTTTTTGTGAAATTTATGTTACAATGTTTGAACTAACGCATACCCTAGCCAACTCGGACCTACTAACAATAAAATAAAGATACACGCTTCTTTAAGAAGGAATAGGTGTCCTACGTTTGTGGGAAAATTTTATTCCCAAAGATTAAATATGCCCGTGGAAAAGTTTTATGACAAACAAAAATAGTAATTATTTTATGATCCTTAGGTTTCCCAAGAAACGATAGGATATTTTTAGTTGTTTTTCAACTAAACCAATAGGAAGTATAACCGAATGGGATCATCAAAGTCAAGATTTATGAAGAGACGGACCCCTTTTGGATCCAGGAAACATGGACACTCCAAATTCGATGTTATGTCACGCTGAACGAATTAGATATGACCCAAACACTCCAAAATACACTAGAGCTTATGTTGTATTCGTGTCCATGCAACAAAGACACTCAATAATTAATAAGCATAATAATTACCAACCCATATTTCTTCAACTAAAGCCAACATAATAGTGTATTTGGCTGTAGTTGTCCTTCGTTGTTTAGATACCAAAAAACAATTACAAAAACAAATATAGTAGTTATTACCAAATGCATTCTTAGGTTGACTAAAGTTGAAGGAATAGGGGTTGGTAATTATTTTATAAATGGTTGAGTGTCTTTGTTGCATGGATAGGAATACAACCGAATCTTTAGCGTATTTTGGAGTGTCTAAGACATATCCAATTCGTTCAATGTGACACAACATCTATTTTGGAGTGTCCATGCTTCCTGGATCCAAAAGTGGTCATTCTCTTCATAATCTTGGCTTTCATGAACTCATTCGGTTATACATTTTCTCTTCTATATTTTCTTAGGCCAATGGAAGGAATTTCTAACACTATACATTTATCTAAGCGGCACTGTTTGCATCTGCAAAAGTATAATAAAAGAGGTAGATATTCTGACAAAATTATTGGACCTTTTTGCATAAGCAAAATTACTTGGTTCCTCTCTTATTGGGTAAGCCAATTATTTGGAAAGGTCAAAAAGGATCACACCTCAGGAAGATCAAAAGTTGATATCATTCATTGTTTAGTTGAGGTGGACTTGATCAATTTGAGAAACATATTCAAGGTGTAAAATGGTATCTGGGAATTCATTTTTTGCAGCATAATCTAGTTACTGTTCAGAATGTTAACAAAAAATTTGCTACATGTAGGAAGACCATAATGAATTTTCCTTTGAGGCTTATTGAATTGACAATCTAGCAGAAGAAATGGTTCCTGAACAAAATAAATAATGTAATATCCCGAACTACAATGTGTAATACTCTAATAGTCATCTGATTAGATTTCAAAGTAAACCAGTTCCATGTGTTTATTGAAAACATAGATCACAGAGGGTTAGGCAAGCATCAATATACGATAGTATTGTATGAGTTAATACGATCCTCTGGATATAAAAGTGATAGAAACATAAATTTTAGAAGTAACTAATGGTGCTCTTGTCCAAGTACGAAGGGGATTCTACACAAAAGCTGGTTGAGGAATAAATCTTTCACAGTGGCAATTGCAGTACTTCAGGTTGTCGATTAGGACATGGAGCTTTAACTGAATTAATTAGAAAGTTAGTGCATATTGGTAAGGGTTGTTAATTAGCTGACCAATTTCAGTTGTTGGCTATAGATCTTTTTCTTAGTCTCTGAAAGTTATGTTTCAGTTATATATAGTATTATATACATATTACAAAGGGGAAGAGACTGCATTGAAGGCCCATATGTACTTGTAGGCCCTGAAAATTTGTCTTCTAGAAAGAAATTTCACCTACAAAAGCCATCAGGAACATTCAAATAAAATTCTTTATCTTTAGTTGGTAGCAACATAGCATTGCATGGTCGCCCTCTAGTAATTTGTTTTTGTCTTCTCTTTGGTAAGCCATGTATTAAAAAAAAAAAAAAAACAAACTAAAGGCTGATCTTCCTTGCAGCTGTCCAAGTGTTACGGTAATAGAAGTGCATATTTGAGAACTTTCAGAATTTCTCACACCTCCCAACATGTTATTCCATTGTTCTGCTGGAACCATCAATTGTAGAATATGTCCACATATTCACCTAATCAAGGTCATGATACTGGTAATCCTCATGCTGTGATTTGAATAGGGTTTAAGCCAAAGCTTTTGGCAAGCATAACCATTTGCTTTGCCACTCCAAATCTACAATGGCACATATTGTAATTATGACTTTATCTTGTAGTTGATAAGCTGGAATCATAGGCATAGATGGCTGAAGCAGATGATTTCCCCCGTTTCCACTTTCTTCAATTTTGCATTATTTATTTTGGTATTATTTGATTACTTCTCTGCTAGCAATTAAATAAATGTCTTCAATTTGTCTCCTTGCAGGTGGCTTTTAGAACTGGTGATTTTAACCAGCAAGTCATTTTTGTTGGCGGATTGACAGATGGGCTGCTTGCAACTGAGTATGTTGTTTTACAACTGATTAGAATTCATACATCATCTGTGTACAATCCTTTGTATAACTTCTACTATTTGGGTGGTGTTATGATAAATTTTCCAAATTTCTGATAGTATTTGATATTTGTTGCATTGTTCCAATCACGGTCATACAGTATAATGCTTTTGTGGATTCCTGTAGTGGAACTGTATGATGTTGACTAGTTTCAATTCCTTGGAATATGTGATGTCTGTCTCAGGTCAATTTCTTATTTGCTGGATAAGAATCAAGATAATATCTATTTGTTGAACATTAAACTTATTTTAGGCCTTAGTTTTTTTTTTTTTTAGTTTGAGGAACTTCACCTTTTTGCAGGTACCTGGAACCTTTATCAATTGCTTTGGAGAATGAAAATTGGTCACTGGTGCAACCCCTGCTAACATCATCTTATATTGGATATGGAATCTCCAGCCTAGAGCAAGTAATAATTCTTCATTGACCATCAAAATTGTTTGCATTCAACTGTTATATTTTTCTTCCTTTCACTTCTTGTGCGCTTCAGCAAAGTGACCAAGAACAATAATCTTTTGCGACTGTCCCATTATACAAAAGTTATCTTGCCCAGATGAGCTGTCTATGTAATTGATTTATTTGAAGCTTGAAAAGATGCATTTTAAACATTATGTTAAGTAGGCAAACTGTATGAACACGACCTCCAACTTCATGGAAATTGCAAAATACTATTCTTTACCAATCTTAATGTGCTGCACCAACTTTTGGTGAGTTTTCTCTTAACCTTCAGTCGACTAGAATTTTGAAACCAATTTGATTTTTTTAAAAACTAAATAATCTTCAATGAGGATGGTGAATATTCAATTCAAGCATAATTCAGTAAATAAACAGTAAAGGTCTATAACATTAAAACAACTATACAGTTTTAGTTGCATTGCCACTGAAAATCATGGTGTTTTGAGAACTCTGTTTCCTCTTTTGTTCGCAAACTGCTTTTCTGGTTGCCTTGGGTATAGTATTGTGAAGGACGGGATGAGAAAGTGTTTCATTTAATCAAATTAATGAGTTATAGCCATTCAAGTTGGAAATTTTATTAGATGTTTGATGATAAGTGCATGTCACCATGATTTGCAGAAATCGTATAGAGGACAATGGATATCACTTGTTCATAATGTTTTTCTACATTTGAACATGGTTTGTACTAAATCAATGTATTTTTCGTTTTGTATTATGAAGGATTCCCTGGAGCTTGATCAGCTTATTGGCCATTTAATTAATAAGGAAAATTCTGAGGGTGTCGTGCTACTCGGACATAGTACTGGTTGCCAGGTGGGTGTATCTGTCACTTGTTTATGCAAGTCTTTAGTTTCTTCGTACAGCATGGCCGGAGGAATACATTTAATTCTGTAGAACTCCTTGGATCTGCATGCAGGATATTGTTCATTATATGGATACAAATTTTGCATGTTCTAGAGCTGTTCGTGGAGTTATCTTGCAGGTAATTTTCTTTAGTAACCTGACCTCTACATTCAGAGCTTTATGTCTGCAAATAGTTATTTAAGTACAAGATTGGATCATGAAAATGACAAAATTTCATATCGTCGAAGTAACATGGTATTTAAAGAGAGATCGTGGAACATCACTTCAGTGCTAGTGACTGCAAACCAAAGGGTATGGTTTAAATTTGGGTTTTTAATATAATTCCCTTAAAAATCTATAATATTTTTAGATAAGTCCCCTAAATCTTGTTAATTGCTTAAAACTCCCCTAAATTTCAGAAAAAAAGAGTAACGAGTCCCCCTCCGACTCCTTCAGTTAAAAATTAACCTAACCCTCTAGTTAACTGTGTAAAATGTCACTATTGTCCTCATCTTCCTCCTTTCTCTTGTAAATTTGAATTTTTTTGCTTTCAAAATTATGCTTAATAATGATTTTTTTGGCTACAAAATAGGATAGTGGAAAATGAGTTCTTCTAAATCAGAGAGAGGGATTTTCTAGTTTACATATTTATGCTCCACAATGGTTCTGTTTGCTTCCAAATAAGAAGATTTTGGAGAATGAATTAAAGACGTGGATTTGTATTTACATATATTATGGTTATGATCAAAACCCTCCAAGTTTTTGATGTCTCCAATTTCCTCTTTGATTCATCTTGTTTCTTTGACTCATTCTGTTTAATATATAATTAATAAAAGGAGGATGAGATTATAGAGGTACTTTTTTGGCTTAAATTGTGGCAGAACTAGGTTAAAATGACAAAAGTGGAAATGATGAGGAAGATGGGGGTAAAATGGTCAAAAAATGTTATTTATGTAACTATGAACAGAATATTCCTTTTTGGAATAAGTTGTGATAAGCTGAGGGACTCACAACTCCATTTTGGGATGATTTGATGGACTTTTAAGCAATTAACAAGATTAAGGGGACTTGGCTAAAAATATAGTAGATATAGGGGACTTGTATGCAAGAAACCCTTTAAATTTTAAAGCTCTCAAAACATACTACAGAGCAGCCATGAAACCGTGTATGCTCAAACTAAAAGGTCCTGAAGGCTATCTAAGGTGAGAGCAACTGAACTAGACACAAGTCCCACAACTTTGACCAGACAGAACGAGCTCCAAATTAAGCAAGCATCCCAAGAAAGTTGCTTTAGCCCCAAAAGGAAGAAAACCCCTAGAAACAACTTTTATGGTCGAGAATGTAACTGTCCAAAAAACGTCCTAATTGAACTTCAGCTTGCTCCAAATTAAGCAAGCATCCCAAGAAAGTTGTTTTAGCATTTCTCTTGTTCTATACAATCTGATAATGTGATGAAAAATAGGCCTTGGTGCACTTGGTTAGTCCCCATTTGTGAATTAGTCTCCTATCTTATGAACACCAACTACAAATTGTTGGGCGCTACCAGGTTGCTTCTTCTTTTCATTGTTATATTTTATACAGCTTCTTGAGACAAGCCAACTCTATAAAGCTCAGTGTAATTAGATGCAGAATCTTTAGCGAATTACGAAGGATCTTTAACAGTCTTTATCTTGTTTCTTGGATTTGCATAAACAATAATCCTTGTATTGTATGATCTGATATGAGGATGTTAATCAGGCTCCGGTTAGTGACCGGGAGTATAGAGCAACTCTTCCTGAGACGGCTGAGATGATAGACTTGGCGTTAATTATGATAAATGAAGGTAGGGCAATGGAATTGATGCCACGGAAAGCGAATCCAGATGCCCCAATAACTGCCTACAGGTATATATCACATTGTTTTGTATAAAGGTGTTAATACCGTAAATTATGTGTTCTTTATAATTTATATTATTCTTATTTACAATCATCATATTAACTACCAGATTATAGTATTAAAACTCCATATTTCTTTCCATGATCATCCAACACTTACTACTAATAAGTTTGTTGCCTTATATAATTTTATTTGACATTTGAACAAGCCTTATCTAGGTAACTTGAGTATAAATTCCTTTCGCAACAATGTTTGATGTTCATCTGCACTTTACATCCCTTTCTATGCTCAATCTTGTAAGGTCCAATAATTTGGTTCTCTTTTCATTATTCCATTTTAGGAAATACATTCAAAGCTGTGTGACGTGAAGATCATTTACCCACGTATTTGTGTGCCACATTGAGTTGGATTATTAAAGAAGGGTACATGATATGCCACAGTGCACTCTTACCTTTCTACTTGCTTTATCTCGTTTCTCTCATCTGTTGTCTCTTTTATAAGGGTTGTCTTTGATTTAGTACCATATTTGTCTCCATCCACGATTTTTAGGAATCTATCTTTTTGTTACTTATTTAGATTAGCTCTAATTTTGGAAGTTGTTTAAATTAGACCTTTTTTATATTTTTAAAGCTTTCTTGTTTAGGATTAGTTGTTTAAATTAGACTTCATCTTTATTTTTAAATCTTTCTTGTTTAGGATAGGGTTTATCTTAAACAACATTATAAAGGCCCTTCAATCATTGTATTGAGGATATAAAAAAAACTCCATTAATAAAATTTCAGCTTTGTGCTAACTTTGAGAGTTCTTTATCTGTGTCGTGGATTCGACTTCTTCGTGGATTAGGAAATCCTCTTGTCCAAGCAAGAGCTCTCGTGGATCCGAAGAACCTCTGGGACGGACCCTTCATGGGCAATCCGACATAGTTTTAGGCGCCAATCGACCTTCACAGGTACGAAGGCGGTCCAATTATCTTCCATTGCAGTTTCGACGATAAATTCTTTTCTTTTCCACGCTTTCCTCTGCATCAGTTGGTATAGAACATATCATCTGTTCCTATGATGGCCCAACCAGTCTCTCATGAAGAATTTGACAACATCAAAACCTAAGTCGACAACATCTCCGACAAAATCGACAAGGTGATGGCCTACTTGGAACCTCAGTTTCACAAGCTTATGAAAATATTAAATAACAAAAAAACACCTTCCTATGGTCCGAAGGGGGGAGTGAATGGTTGCCACTATCTTCGATACCCGAGTTATACTCTGGAATAAATATCCAGAGGTCTGACAATTGCACTGCAGGTGATAAATAGCAGAAGGAGCTTGGAGAGGTCGAGGCTTTGGAACAAAGCAATAAATGTCAGCTTGGTGGCGATGTTCGTGAAGTAGTAGAAGTTGCTGACGATAGGCCAACAACTCCTCCAGACGGCGAGCAAGAATTCACTGATGATGATTGAACTACTTATAAATGGGATCACAATCTTAGGACATGGGTTTCTCAAGATGAAGTACCAAGTGAAAAGGAAGACTATGAACTGGAAGATATGACTTTCGCACTTGACGAGGAGGTATATCCAATACTGAGTACTACTGACACACCTCCGACAGAAAAAAAAGTTGCTACTATTGAGAAAGTACAAAAGGACCCTGAAGCAAAGCGTAAGAAAAAAATGCTACTTATAAATGGGATCGCAATCATAGGGCATGGGTTCGTCAAGATGAAGTACCAAGTAAAATGGAAGACTATGAACCGGAAGATATGACTTTCGCACCTGACGAGGAGGTATATCCAATACTAAGTACTACTGACACACCTCCGACGGAAGAAAAAAGTGCTACTACTGAAAAAGTAGAAAAGGACCCTGAATTAAAGCGTAAGTTACCTGAAAAACCAGCCGAAGAGAAGGAAGCTAATAATCCTCCAGACAGTTGGTTCGACTTGAAGGTTAATACACATGTTTACGTCAATGGTTTGCCTCACCAAAAAGACCAGAGTGAAGATTTATGTTGATAAAGAAACAAAAGGGGATGCACTTGTCTCATACTTGAAGGAACCACTTTATTCTGACGAGAACTCGAGGACGAGTTCTTTTTGAGGAATGGGAGACTGATGTAGTACCAAATTTGTTTCCTTCCATGTTTTTTAGGTATCTATCTTTTTGTTACTTCTTTCGATTAGCTCTAATTTTGGATGTTGTTTAAATTAGACTTTATCTTTATTTTTAAACCTTTTTTGATTAAGATTAGTTGTTTAAATTATACTTTATCTTTATTTTTAAAACTTTCTTGTTTAGGATTATGGTTTATCTTAAAAAGCCTATATAAAGGCCCTTCTATCATTCTATTGAGGATATAAAAAAACTCTATTAATAAAATTTCAGGCTTTGTTGCTAACTTTAAGGCCTCGTTTGGTTTGCGGAAAGGAATGGAAAGGGAATCAATTCCTTGGCATTTCCTTTCATTTGGGAAATTACAATTCCCATTGATTTTCCTTTCCGATGTTTGGAAATGCCAAGGAATTTGGAAAGGAAAGTGAATACTTCAATGTGGAAAAATGATTCCTTGCTTGGATGGATAGAATCATTTTCTCCCCTAATTTTCCTTCTATTGGGAATCACTTTCCTTTCCTCCTCAATTCCTTTGGCACCAAACATAGGAAAGTAATCACTTTCCTTTTCCTACCCAATGATTCCGCGAACCAAACGAGGCCTAAGAGTTCTTTCTCTGTGTCATGGATTCGACTTCTCCGTAGATTTGGAAATCCTCTTGTGCAAGCAAGAGCTCTCGTGGATTCGAGAAACCTCTGGGACGGACCCTTCATGGGCAATCCGACAGAGTTTTGAGGTGCCAATCGACCTTCATAGATACGAAGGTGGTCCAGTTATCTTACACTGCAGTTTCGATGGTAATTTCTTTCATTTTTCGTGCTTTCCTGCATCAGCCTGTTGAAACTGTTGATTAATGGCACCTGATTCTGCTAGAATAGGTCCCCGGCAAAATAAAAATGGGAATGGGAGCATGTCCCGGTGCTAGTAGCCCAGGAGAGGGATGGTAATTAGTGACTGACCTTATCTAAAAAAAATGCAAGAATATATTTCGCTAATATATACAACCCTTCCATTGGGATAGACTCACGAATCATGTAAGATTCAATCTTCTACTAATTTTCCATTCTCAAAGATGGATTTTTTTTTTACCTAGATTTACTGCAATACTGATCCATGCTTACAATGGCATTTACCCGTATTTTGTATGGAAAATTGGGTATAATTATCTTATTCTAATAAATAAGGCAAAAAGTTATCATATGAAGTTTTAGGAAGGGCGAAGAACCTCCACATAAAGTAATTATCAGGCACATGTTTTCATGGTGGTGGGTTAATATCTCCCTGAGTAGTGTTTGTAGTAATCTTGTTTATTTTTGCGGATAAGTCTTGTTGTCAATGATTTTGTATGTCATAATTCTTCTAGTGAGAGGAATTAAGTACTTGACACACTTAGTGGATAGCAGTCTTATACTGCTAGATGATTTTTTTTATTTTTTATTTATTTTATCAAATGTGATAGTGCATGAGTTTCAATATACCTATTCTTTTACTGACATTTTAAGGACTTGAAGGTACCACTCTCTTTGTGCATACATGGGGGATGATGACATGTTCAGTTCAGATCTCAGTGAGGACCAGTTGAGAATGAGACTTGGTCATCTGTCAAATACGCCTTGCCAGGTAGTCTATTCTCCTATGTTTCAATTTTCTAAACGTTATTTTATTATCTAATGTTTAAACTGTTAGCTTTATAAGTTGATGCATAAATGAATTTTGATCTTTCTGACGACTCTGTCCTGTATAGCCATATAAAGTAGTCTTTACATGATATTATAATCTATATGAACCACATAATTAGAAACTATGCACTATGAGTTGATGTTCATCTTGATTAGGAATGATTGCAAAATGAAGTTTATTGCTGATAAGTTGATCCTGTTTGGCTTTTTAAAATGATACTAGAAGTATTATGTTTTGATGGTAGAAGTAATGAGAAATAGATAGAGAAAGTTCCTCACCTTTTGATTTCATTTTCTTTATATTTATCACAAGGTTGTCTCTACTTACAGGGAAATGTTTCATGTTGGCTCTGTGGTTTATATTTCCTTAATTCTATGAAGGATCTTCAAAGTTTCCCTCCATCTAGACTCACTTAATGTAAGAATATTTTGAAGGGTTGCTCTCTGGCTGCATGAACTCCTTGTGCATATAAATACATAGTTTTCATTAACGACCAAATATCATAGTTTTCTTTAACGACCAAATATCCTTCTAGATTTTATGGCAAGCCCCTTTCTTATCTATAAAATCCTTTCCTAGAAATATATGAACTCAAGACTATTATATCTGGGTAGTAGGTGTATGTCAAATTTTGGCCAAACCTTCCTGTGGGACCTTCTAATTTTAGAATTATGCTCCAAAGCTGATCTCATTTCTGTACATATATGTTAAGAAGGTGACAATGATGATTTGAGGGAAAGTTCTCTCCTTTTTGTGTGTGTGTGTTACTGTGGATTGTAAAGGTTTATATATGAATTTGATTGCACTAGGAATAAATATTTAATTTATTTCCAGATGATTTTGTCTTTGAAACCATTAGTACACTATCAAGACCATAATAAGTAACACGAAAATTCTTTTTCATAATCTTACTAAGGTTGTTACTTGGATGGGGCTAGGATTCATGGAGACAACTTATTGAGGACTGGTGCTGTATCAAAGTTAGCAAATCCTTAGGAAATGAATTCCGAATTGATAGCAATAAAACTTGGGGCTCCATGGCACCCATGATGTTCTACTTATTCATTGCTGGCTGTTATAATTGCTATATGACCATTCTGAATTGGTAACATATGTTTTTGTCATCGAACCTATCTGGTTATCTCCAGGCTTCGTGTCATTTTTAGCACAACAAGGGCAAGCAATAAAAGTAGACCAAATAGGTAATGCTCTCACATTGAGTTGGAGCATGCAAAAGAGCAATTTCACCAATAAAATGATTTTCTATAAATATCTCTCGTGTCGTGGAATACTTTATATAACTATGAGATTCTATTTCATGCATACCCTCATTATCCTTTTGGCTTCATGAGGAAGGACCTTATACATCTCCAGAGCAAACATCACATATTCGGGAAGAAACCTAGTGCAGTTATTTTTACAGATGATGTTGCATGGCCATTGGATTTCTATTTGAAGATGGTCACTGGATTGAAGAGATCCACAAAGCATTAAGGGGGCGTTTGGTATGCGGAATACTATATAGCCGGGAATTCTATATTTCTGGGAATCAAATTCCAAGGAATTAAATTCCCTAGAAAATTACATTCCCATGTTTGGTGACAATATAAATATTCCCGGGGAAAAAATAAAAAATAATAATAACGAAAAAAAATGAACAAATATAAAAAAAATCGGTAAAAAACGACAAAAAATAGGTAAAAACGAAAAAAATTGGTAAAAACGACAAAATAACAAAAAACGAAAAAATGATGAAAAACGACAAAAACGATGAAAAACGACAAAAATCGGTTAAGACGACAAAAATGACCAAAAAACGACAAAAATTGTATAAACGACAAAAAATAACAAAAAAGGGTAAAAACGACAAAAATAACCAAAACACGACAAAAACGACATAAAATAGGTAAAAACGACAAAAAATAAAAATGCGGCAAAAACGACAAAGAACAAAAAAAAATCGGTTAAAACGACAAAAAATGACAAAAAATCGGTTAAAAACGAAAAAAATCGGTTAAAAACAATAAAAAATCGGTTAAAACAAAAATAACCAAAAAGCGACAAAAACGAAAAATAATCGATAAAAATGACAAAAAAATCGGTTAAAACGAAAAAAAAATCGGTTAAAACGACAAAAAATGACAAAAAATATCGGTTAAAACGACAAAACATGACAAAAAATCGGTTAAAAACGACAAAAAAAAAGGTTAAAAACAACAAAAAAATCGGTTAAAACGATAAAAAATAACCAAAAAGCGACAAAAACGAAAAATAATCGATAAAAACGACAAAAAGGATAAAAAATCGGTTAAAACGACAAAAAATCGGTTAAAACGACAAAAAATAACCAAAAAGCGACAAAAAAATCGGTAAAAGCGACAAAAATGACAAAAAATGCCATAAAAGCAGTAAAAATGACCAAAAAGCGACAAAAACGACTAAAAATCGGTAAAAACAACAAAAAAGTTACAAAAACGACAAAAAATCGCTTAAAAACGACAAAATTGACAAAAAAAACGACAAAAAGGACAAAAAATGGATAAAAACGACAACAAATAATCAAAAAGTGACAAAAAAAGACAAAAGGGTAAAAACGACAAAAAAAACGGTTAAAACGACAAAAAATCGGTAAAAACGACAAAAAAGCGATAAAAATGACAAAAATTAATCAAAAAGTGACAAAAAGACAAAAAAATGGGTAAAAACGACAAAAAAAAAATCGCTTAAAATGACAAAAAAATTGGTAAAAATGACAAAAAAAACGATAAAAACGACAAAAAAAAAGAAAAAATGTTCAAAACTAATCGAAATTGATCAAAAAAGAAGAAAAAAATTTAGACAATTTTTTTTTTCCCGGGCAAAAAAAAAAAAAATACCCACCTATTCTCCAGGGATAGAATTCCTATGTTTTGTGGGTAAACTATTTACCCGGGTATTTATAATTCCCGGGAATAAATTTTTATAAGCCAAACAAACGTGGTAATAGATTCTCATCTTAAATTTTTCCGGGAATAAAAAAAAATACCGCGTACCAAACGCCCCCTAAGGTTAAAGCTTTGTTAGATAAATCTGGGAAATGAATTCATTGCTTAGAACCTTAAGCAAGAAATGGCTCTATATCCAACTTGTTGAAGACATGGGAGGCAAGCCAGGATCTTGAGAGCAAATTGTTTTGATGCAGATATTGTAACTTGGACAGTTCCTTCAAGCTAATGTTAAGGGAGGAACTGCTGAATGACTGATAGGATTCTGTTGCTGTTACGAGGAATGATGGATCACTTGTGTTGTCCATCTCCCTACACCAAAATACTTTCAGGATGTGCTATGGTAGTTTTCAGCACTAATAAGATGAAGTATTAAATGAAGCTTAACAACCACACTAGTATCACCGCAAAATGAGGTGACAAATGTTTTCTGATGACTGAATATTCATGTGAATGATAAAACGCCCTTCATAGAAATCAGTGTCCAACAGGCTAAAGAATCAGTACATGGTCACAGTACAAGTTACCATCAGTTTATATTTTGGATTTTGGTCATTTGAAGTTCTCTCTTTGTTTGGCTGCAGGTTATCTTCTCCATGGCCGATGAGTATGTTCCAGAGTATGTTGATAAAAAGGCATTAGTAGAAAGGTATGGCTTGTTCAAGCTGACAAATTTTCTTTCCTTTTTCGACAGCCACATTTCATTTCCTTTTTATTGTTTCTGTTCTTTCACTTAAGGCTGTGTTTGATTGGGCCTTTTTTCCATGGAAAATGTTTCCATCACAAATTTTCCACCAATTGTAGTGTTTGATAGCTTATATTTTTCATGGAATTATTTTCCAAAAAACTATCATTTTCCATATTTTCTTCTAAAATGGTGGAAAATGAAACTTGCCCAACCCATAGGAAACCGTGGAAAATAATGACAATCAAACACCCAAATTAAGTTTTCCATGGAAATTTTTTAAAATTCCATGAAATTTTTTTCTTAGGAAAATAACATGGAATTATTTCTGTCCCACATATTTTCCACCTAGCAACCAAACACACCCTTAGTTGCAGTAACATAATTTTGTTGTTGCAGACTTTGCAGGGCTTTGGGAGGGGCAGAGAAAGTCGAGATAGAATGGGGTAACCATGGTCTCTCGAACAGGGTTCAGGAGGTCGTGCGGGCCATACTGGACTTCGTTAGAAGAGAGGGTCCAAAAGGATGGGATGATCCATGGAGTTAGTTATGAAACTCACTCAATTCATTTATATATATATTCTTTTTACGTCTTTCTTTCTTTATCTACTTTTGCTTAATTCATCATGTATTTTGTGGTTCATTGTGTTAATTATTGAAATAAGCTAGGCCATGTTCTTGCGTTGCTTTTTCTTGCTATGGTGTAAATATTTGGCCTCTGTGCCTGATAGAAATTTAATTAGATGAAAGCATATGATATTATTGGATGAGATATCCTCTCTGTCTGTTTGTAATGGCCCATAAGAGGAAAGTCCATATTTGTGCCATGCAACATATGTCCAAACATACGAATTTTAATGCTTAAACCCTTGGCATTTGAAAGTAAGCTTGTGTCTGTATTCTCCATCAGACACGACACTTCGTATGTGTGCTTACTTTTGGTTGCAATCTATTTCTTCTGTAAAGGGGTTGTAATCTATTTCTTCTGCAACTGAGAAATAAAGAAATGACACTTTCAGCTTTCAGCTGCAATGAAATGTTATACAACCTAAGAAATATTCAAACACTGAAACTACATATATCAACGGTCAGTTGTAATAAAAGTGAAACTTTTAAACCCTTTTTAATGCTCTCACCTATGCCCTTATAGCAAGTATGATGAGACAAAATTTGAGAAGAAGGATTTTTTTTTTTCCACTTAAACAGTTGTCCTACTCAAATACTGATGCCCTGTCTGAGACTGAGCTGACTCTCAAAGTTGTTTTAAGCTCTTTCTGATCCTTAATTGCCCTTTTTTCCTGACCAAAGCATTAGATCACTCCTCGCAATAATCTACTGCATGATCCATCCATCACCATCAGCACTTGTTTGCTCTCACGGGCGGATGCAAGAATTTAAAAGAAGCGAATCAACCTCAAATATAATAAAAGTTGAAAATTTTGTTAAATAAAGTTTGGAGGGAGCAAACTATAAAATTGATGAAAATTATGAGGGATAAAGTAAAATCAGATGTAAATATGTATCTAGGAATATAAAATTACAAATTTTGGAGGGGGCAAAACATAAAACTGGTGGAAAAAATTAATAAGAACACGAATATAAAAAATTCAGTGTGCCCACATGTAGGTCCACCCCTACGTGCTCTTATCCTTGGCCAACTAACCTACCATCATCATAGTCATAGACATAACAGGTCAAAGCCTAAAGCCATGTTATAACTCCAAGTGTGCGATCATCCTTTTCCAAGTATTAGTTGTGTTAGCAAAGTGCAAATGGCCATGTCCATGGTCAGAACCGATCTTTGGGTAAGCCGGGCAAGACTTGGGACCACTGACGGATCCACATGCCCCCAGTGGATTTTTTTAAAGAAAATATGCTTTAGTAGTTGCTTAGTAGTATGTTTATGTAATGTTTTAGTAGTAGTTTATAAAGTATACTTCATGTAATGCTTTAGAAAAAAATAGTTGCTTAGTAGTATTAATTGTAGTTAAACGCTTTCAAAGTATAAAAACTCATAGAAAATAATTATGAGATGTAGTGTTATTGTATGAAAATAGTATTATTTAGTATAATATTATATTATTGTATATAAAAAAAAAATTCAGGACTTTGTCTCCGAACCCTTGTGTCGTGCCCCCAGTGGATTGTAATCCTGGATCCGCTACTGCTTGGGACTTGAACAACCCCCCTTTGCTAGGACAACCCTCCAGGCTCAACATGATCCTTTCAAAAGTCATGGTCACGAATGACCACCAGAACCAGCTGACAATAAGAATCATGGACAGCCAGAATTAGCTTCAGGATAGGACAATCCAACCCTCCGGACGGGATGGGCCCTCTCCATGGTTGGGATGGAAGCTGACTCTACTTTGGACTATCGCCACTCCCTCACTCACTCCCTGTCAATGTTCACATCCACATTATTATGTAGCCCTCAGCTGAAAGGGATAAACAGAGGAACCTCAACCTCACTGTTTATTTTTCTGTCTTTGTTGTACTGGAAGAAAGAGATCCTAAGCTCCCTGATGGCATGCTTGCTCAGTTCCTGGATGTGGACTGGCAAGTGGCAAGTGGCAAAGCCAATTGCCAATGCTAGGATACACATGACCTATGAAGCACAGTTTTACAAACTGTACGATTCTACAAGATCCCAAAAATCAGGAGATTCTAAAAGTTTTAACCTCCGTATAAATTACTAATGTTAAATCTCTATTTTTAGATTTAGGCTTTTCTATTTTTTAGAAACTACAGTAACAGAATTCTTACAATGTCAGAAAAAAGTCTTTTTTTTAAGACTGTTTAAAAAAAAAAAAAATCATTTTTTAGTATTTGTAAATTGTAAATGATCTTTAGAATCTCAGAAACGACTCTGAACCTATGTTTCTTAGAATTTTTAGCGACCGCAAACTACTCGATAAAGTGTGACATCTACTCAGACTCCGACATATATTAGTGTAGCTTAGGTATCGACTTGATGTTTGTCATAGATAGATAACTGAACTCAGCCATCTACTTCCTGTAAAGTTGTAAACTATACATACAAATAGTAACTTGTATCACTATGTTGCAGAGTACGAACACGGATACAGATAAGGACACGATACATACAATATAATCTAGTCTTATTGGTGTTAAAACAAAAGGTTAGGATGCTTTCAGCCTAGACTAAGATAAGATTAAATGGATGATTTATATTTTACTTCTAGATGAATGTAGCATTACGACAGGTGGGCCTGTTGCATGTTTATTCGAGTAGAAATTAGGGTTGTTGCAATTTAATACATCTCATATAATTAATTAATGCTTATACAATTGGATTTTTTTTTTTCAGCTCGACCCTAATTTCCCATAATTAAAGGTAATGGATTCCTGCAACATTGGATTTTTTTTTTTTTTTTTGCTCCTTTTTCTCAAACCAAACCCCTCTAAACTGAGCTTTACCCTGCTCATGGTGAGATTTAGTGAAATAGACATGTATATAAGATGCAAAATATATGCACATGGACAGGAATGCCACAGTCTCAATTAGAAGTGAGCGTTCGGTTTATTCGGTTTCAACCGATCAGAAATTGTTAAAACCTAATAAATCAAAATTTAAAAAAAAATCTAAATCGAAACTGAAAGCCGAACCAAACTGATATAATTGTTTTGGTTTGTCATCTCTATTGTTTAATTGGTCGAGCTAAAATTGAGATTGTGGTTAAATTATATTTAAAAAAAAATAATTTTATATACACGTTAGTTGTATTTCAAAGTAGGTTCAAAGTTGGATTAGTTGTTTAATTACTAAAGTTGGATTTCAAAACAAATATATCAAATTGTTGTTTTCAAAACAAATATATATAGACATTTTTAATCATAAAATATGTATAGAAATAAGAATATTTATATAATTGCATCGGTTTTGGACTGAAAGTGATCTCCAAAATCGAAATTGAATAATTTTTTAATATTTTCAACCCGAAATCAAATTGAATATCAATTTTCGGTCCAAGATTGAATAATCCTCATCCCGTAACCTCGTCATGTACATAACTTCTTCCAGAATAGTAACTTCTGATTGAATCTTGAACTTATGAAGTACGAAATTACAGTTTCATGAAAATAAATACATAACAAATTTTTTATATTACAACACACACGTACACGTTCTTACGATTGTGGGACTCAAATCCTGCCGGTCCTATTTGATGTTCGTGCTGCTTTCCTTACGAGCTACAAGCAATAGACACTAGACGACCACTACTTTAAATACATAGCTACATAGTAACTTTTATATCTTACATGGCTTAATTGTAACTTGATACCCTCAACTATTTCGATTTTTCAAGTTGATATCCTAAACTTTTTTACTCAACAACTTAATACCATCAACTATTATATATTTTCAACTTCATACCCTAACATTAAAAAAAAACTCCAAAATATCCCTATCCTCTAACTCCCCCTCTCTGGCCACCCATGGCCTCCCCACCCCCCCTCTCCGGTCATCCCCGCCCCCACCATCCCCCATGGATGCACCCCTGCTACCCTTCCATCGGCCAACCGCCCCCCTCCCCACGGCTGCCCCACCCACCACGCCTCCCCTGCCCTCACCCCTTCGCCCCTCGGCCCTCCCCCACCCTCCGGCCAAGCTCGCCTCCTCTCCTCCAATGTTGCCCCCTGTCACGCCCCAGAACCAGAATACCGGAGAGCGGGGGCAGACATAGCCAGCTACGCAATCCCAAAGTACGTTAATACTCTGAAATCACGTATAAGCTGTCAAGACATGGGGGTTACTCTACAAGCCATCAGTCAATCCTATGGTTTAACAATCCTAGGTATCTCAATCACAAGCAATTATACAAGAGCAAGGAGTACGATCATCATACATACAATAGTAAGGCGTCCCGAACCATATATACATGAATGATCATGAAGCCAGTACCACAGAACTGATGACTAGCTAGAGTTTTAGTCGTACATGATAAGGACTAGCTATAGTCTAGAATACACATATCATGTTTATGCCCGTAGGCTACAATATCAAGAAAAATACCAAAACACGAGCTAAACACGTGCTCGGGGCTAAACGTTACAAGAGAAAAATTTACATATCAGTGGAAAAATGAAAAAAAGAAACCCACTGAGGCACTCTGGTGCTCCGGCTGGTCACCGTCGAGTAGATGGTGCTGTAGATCCTTCGGAATCTTCTATTAGAACCTGGCCATGCAAAACCAGTGGGGTCAGACCCCAAATAGCAAGTACCACAAAGGAGGCCGAACTATGAACTTAAAACCAACAGTCATAGGCAATCAACAGGGAGAGAAAGCAATAAGTAAAGAAGGATCGAGATTCATGCAGTACCAATGCACTTATCCCGAACATAGGAAGACAGTAAGTAAATCATCATTTCTGGAGAACATGTTAAATAAATAGAGCTAGGCAATATACGAAGAGAGGACGATGGTACTGTTCCGGAAGCCAGGTTACAACCCTTAAACCAAATAAGGACCGGGATTGTAACCCTTCGTCTGAACAGAACTTGGTCCCTGATCATTTATTGCTAGAGGTGACAATCATTAAGTGACAGTGAGAGAGTGACAATACAAAGTACAATATATTAGAGTGACCATCATTGCAATCATTATCCTGGAACAATTAGGAACTGGATCTAGACAAGACTTAGACTGGAAAGGTGATATACGATGAGATAACCATGGGACTATTCAGATAACCAGGTTACAACCCGTAAACCAAACAAGGACCGGGGTTGTAACCCTTCGTCTGAACGGAACTTGGTTTCTTCCACCATTTATCGGCAAGATAAAATAAGAAATCAGGACATGTAACAATCATGTACAAGATCAAGACAAGACTAGACAGACTGAACTCCACCCAACATTCACGGCCAAGCAATAAGTACGGCTTGATACTTTAACTAACTAGGGTTATCACAAGCCTTAGTTACTAGCAATATGCAATGAGATGTTCCTCCAGCCACAAGCCCTGCAGCTAATCCAGGTTATCCAGGCGACTTGGATTCATTACGCAGTTATCAATAATTATTAGGTAGCTTGGTGCGCACCACATGACAGTGTGCGTAGAAATTATTTCATGAAGTGTCCCACATGACAGTGGGCTGGAAATGTGCCCTACTCGACGGCAGGCTACAAGTCCAAACAATTATAGCCGGGATAACGGGATCGCCTGTAACTGGAGAAATCTCTTATGACTAATGAATTATTCTAGTTATTAGCCTTAGCCATTTACAGTGGGTACCCATGACCGTGGTACTCAGGGGTCCCAGTCCTAGACATGATGCAAGACAAGACTGATTCATTTGTACAAGCACAATCGTCCACGGTGTCCAGGTCATTCAATCTTGTCGTGTCATGTTAGCCGTCGCAACAATATTTCGAGAAATATCATGTCAGGTTTATCATGTCAAGAGTGCGCCACGACGGACCACTATCAAGAATTATCATGTCAAGTTATCATGTCAAATTGTCAGGTCAAGTTATCTTGTCGGGAGTACACCACGGCGGGTCACTATCAAGTCATGACATTATCAAGGAGGGAAGAAACTTACACAATTAAATAATAATAATATATATATATATATATATATATATATATATATATATATATATATATATAATATTCTTGAAGCCAAGGAGAAACTCTATAACTTTCATGTTGGGAGTGGAAAGAAATTCTGACCACAATTCGGGCAAATAAAACATTTAAACAATCAAAGTGGACCCCATGCGGTCCAAAAGTGGGAGAACATACATGCGGCCAAAGAGAGTGGGAGGCCACCCATGCGGGCAGCCAAAGCTTATGCGGCCAGAAAATAACTGAAGGGGGCCATGCGGCCAGCAAGAAATATTCATGCAATCAGAAAAGACAAAGAGAGTGGGACCCGCAATAAATGTAAGCTTCCACTCAAGCAAAAGAAAAGGACACGTGGCCACTCAAAATTGTATACATAAAAGTCATGTGGGATCCACTACAATTAATGCACTGTACCAAGATGGCCAGCACGCAATGGGAATGCGGCCAAGAAACTACCAAGGCCATGCGGCCAAGTACAATTATTGAAGCCATGCAAAACAATTAAGTAATTATTAAATGCAGGCAACTGTGCATGGGCATATGCGGCCAGGAAACATTAGGCCATGCGGCTCAGTTTGCTTGCATGAAAAAGCAAGCATGCATATATATATATATATATATATATATATATATATATATATATATATATATATATATATATATATATATAATGGTCATGCGGTTTGCATGAAATGCAAGCAAAAGGCTTGCATGCAAAAATACAAACAATAAATGTCAATAGCCATATGCGGCTCAGCCTTGCATAAAATGCAAGCAAATAAATGAATAGTATGCATTTGATAATATTCAGTGCATGAGCCTTATGCGGCTCTACAGCATAATAGAATTGCAAGCCATGCATGAATAATATTTTAATGCATAAGCCTTATGCGAAAATAGGCTAATGCAAACATTTATAATAATTAGCATGCATGCATATAATTTAGCATGCATGTAAATGCATGAATTAAGCTACAGCATGCATGCAAATGCATGTGTTAAACTAATGCATGCAATGACATCAGCATGCATATAAATGCATGAATTAGCTAGTGCCTGCAATGAATAATTATTAAAGGGTTATGCATGTGCTGAAGCCCTATGCGGCTTGCGGTTTGCTTGCGGCGGAAGCACCAGGCCCCATGCGGTTTTGGCTAGCATGCAATGCAAGCAATAATATTAATTGCTACTGGCCGAGCCTTATGCGGCTCACTATTTACTTAATACAAAAATGCAAGCATGCATTTAATGCAGATGTCAAAGCCATGCAGCTCCTTTCCATGCGGCTCAAATGGAAATAGAAAGCAAGTATTAATACTAAAGAAATACCGAGGACAAATATTTAATGCAAGTTGCATGCAAAAATGCGAGCCTGCATTTAATGCTATTGCCACAACCTATGCGGCTCACCATCATTACTATACAAATATTAATGCAAGCTAATAAGTTGCATGCGGTCAACTTGAATAATTCCTTATGCGGCCAAGTACTGTGCTTCTTCCCCACTTGTCCGAGAAGAAAAGCTATGAAACCCATGGCTTCAGAGCTCCATAAATCCTTCATTTCAAGCCCAAATCCGGACTTCTATAGGTCAAATTTGGGTAAAATGAAATTCTCTACAACCTGGAACCACAAGTTTACCAAAATATGCAAGTTTAGCAGATCAGATCCCATGAAAACCGAATTTGCTTCCAAGTTAGATCTACAACAATCTATCCATCAAAATAGAAAATTCTAAGTTCTAAACATGCTTAGAATGTAACAACAAAGAGAATAGAACAAACGAAATAGAAATCGTCCAACATTCGGCAAGGTGTACTTGCCTTGGGCTGGAGGAAGAAGATGAAGATGGAAATAAAAATAATGGAGGAGAGAGAGTGGTAGGTGGCTTATATATCAAGCCCAAGCAATCTCCACCATTCATTCCTCTCCACTCAATCTAAACCATACACCTCTCTCATAAAGAACCAAACTAAACCAAACCAAGTCCAAGTCAAAGTGGAACCGAACCAAATAAAACCAAGTCCAAGTTAAACCAAGTCATGAAATTCCTATATCTTAGAAAATTTTTAAATATCACGCAAATCGAGAAATAGAAATACGGCTCAAATAAATACGTATCCGTATAAAATATCGATACAGTGAGACGGGTCTCACAACTCTCCACACCTTAGAAAAATTCCGTCCTCGAAATTTCCCGAGGCTAGTCGAGCAAGATGATAAAACAAAAGCTCCAGGAAACTCAACAATCTTAATAAATCAAGCATGGCATATAAGTAAAGTAAAACAATCAGTAATGTAATTAAATGCGTAAGCGGTAAATAAATACACAAGAACAAATACAATCATGATCAAGAAGGACTGGAGGCATATGGATCAATATGTCTCCTGAGACAGTTGTGTAGAAACCAACGTCCTCGTTGGCCTAAGCTGACTCCCAAAAATGGATAAAAGTCAAGCCTCAAGGTAAGTCGGTATCAATGATTTAGTTCAAGACATAATTCTACCCAGGACGGGTCATCGTAGTTGAAACAGATGCATGAACTTTATCACCTGTCTCAAGTTACGAAGACATAAGCGACTGGCTGATCGGGATGGACTGACATCTCTGCCTGCATGCTGAGACTGATCCTCCATAACTGGTCGGGCTGAAGAATGCTGAGCTGTCCTCGGTAAAATACGAACAAGATAATCAGAAGGATCAAGAACAGTGTCCTTGAAAGTTGAAGGACACAAGATCAAATCATGGGAACAGGAATGATCAATGATCAAAACAAATATCAATTCAAGTATCAGAGGTAGAGAATAATCCGAAGGAGATCAATAAGGATAATCATGATTGAGATATCTAAACATGGTAACCCCACAAATCTGAAAATCGAGACCTGCGTGGGCCACCACTAAAACTATGTCACGCCCCAGAACCAGAATACCGGAGAGCGGGGGCAGACATAGCCAGCTACGCAATCCCAAAGTACGTTAATACTCTGAAATCACGTATAAGCTGTCAAGACATGGGGGTTACTCTACAAGCCATCAGTCAATCCTATGGTTTAACAATCCTAGGTATCTCAATCACAAGCAATTATACAAGAGCAAGGAGTACGATCATCATACATACAATAGTAAGGCGTCCCGAACCATATATACATGAATGATCATGAAGCCAGTACCACAGAACTGATGACTAGCTAGAGTTTTAGTCGTACATGATAAGGACTAGCTATAGTCTAGAATACACATATCATGTTTATGCCCGTAGGCTACAATATCAAGGAAAATACCAAAACACGAGCTAAACACGTGCTCGGGGCTAAACGTTACAAGAGGAGAATTTACATATCAGTGGAAAAATGAAAAAAAGAAACCCACTGAGGCACTCTGGTGCTCCGGCTGGTCACCGTCGAGTAGATGGTGCGGTAGATCCTTCGGGATCTTCTATTAGAACCTGGCCATGCAAAACTAGTGGGGTCAGACCCCAAATAGCAAGTACCACAAAGGAGGCCAAACTATGAACTTAAAACCAGCAGTCATAGGCAATCAACAGGGAGAGAAAGCAATAAGTAAAGAAGGACGAGATTCGTGCAGTACCAATGCACTTATCCCGAACATAGGAAGACAGTAAGTAAATCATCATTTCTGGAGAACATGTTAAATAAATAGAGCTAGGCAATATACGAAGAGAGGACGACGGTACTGTTCCGGAAGCCATGTTACAATCCTTAAACCAAACAAGGACCGGGATTGTAACCCTTCGTCTGAACAGAACTTGGTCCCTGATTATTTATTGCTAGAGGTGACAATCATTAAGTGACAGTGAGAGAGTGACAATACAGAGTACAATACATTAGAGTGACCATCATTGCAATCATTATCCTGGAACAATTAGGAACTGGATCTAGACAAGACTTAGACTGGAAAGGTGATATATGATGAGATAACCATGGGACTATTCAGATAACCAGGTTATAACCCGTAAACCAAACAAGGATCGGGGTTGTAACCCTTCGTCTGAACGGAACTTGGTTTCTTCCACCATTTATCGGCAAGATAAAATAAAAAATCAGAACATGTAACAATCATGTACAAGATCAAGACAAGACTAGACAGACTGAACTCCACCCAACATTCACGGCCAAGCAATAAGTACGGCTTGATACTTTAACTAACTAGGGTTATCACAAGCCTTAGTTACTAGCAATATGCAATGAGATGTTCCTCCAGCCACAAGCCCTGCAGCTAATCCAGGTTATCCAGGCGACTTGGATTTATTACGCAGTTATCAATAATTATTAGGTAGCTTGGTGCGCACCACATGACAGTGTGCGTAAAAATTGTTTCATGAAGTGCCCCACATGACAGTGGGCTGGAAATGTGCCCTACTCGACGGCAGGCTACAAGTCCAAACAATTGTGGCCGGGATAACGGGATCGCCTGTAACTGGAGAAATCTCTCACGACTAATGAATTATTCTAGTTATTAGCCTTAGCCATTTACAGTGGGTACCCATGACCGTGGTACTCAGGGGTCCCAATCCTAGACATGATGCAAGAC
Source organism: Iris pallida (assembly GCA_029216955.1). NCBI lineage: Eukaryota > Viridiplantae > Streptophyta > Magnoliopsida > Asparagales > Iridaceae > Iris > Iris pallida. The sequence continues at coordinate 15,934,970 of JANAVB010006599.1, read as the reverse complement.
AAGACTGGTTCATTTGTACAAGCACAATCGTCCACGGTGTCCAGGTCATTCAATCTTGTCGTGTCATGTTAGCCGTGGCAACAGCATTTCAAGAAATATCATGTCAGGTTTATCATGTCAAGAGTGCGCCACGACGGACCACTATTAAGAATTATCATGTCAAGTTATCATGTCAAATTGTCAGGTCAAGTTATCTTGTCGGGAGTGCACCACGGCGGGTCACTATCAAGTCATGACATTATCAAGAAGGGAAGAAACTTACACAATTAAATAATAATATATATTCTTGAAGCCAATGAGAAACTCTATAACTTTTATATTGGGAGTGGAAAAAATTCTGACCACAATTCGGGCAAATAAAACATTTAAACAATCAAAGTGGACCCCATGCGGTCCAAAAGTGGGAGAACATACATGCGGCCAAAGAGAGTGGGAGGCCACCCATGCGAGCAGCCAAAGCTTATGCGGCCAGAAAATAACTGAAGGGGGCCATGCGGCCAGCAAGAAATATTCATGCAATCAGAAAAGACAAAGAGAGTGGGACCCGCAATAAATGCAAGCTTCCACTCAAGCAAAAGAAAAGGACACGTGGCCACTCAAAATTGTATACATAAAAGTCATGTGGGATCCACTACAATTAATGCACTGTACCAAGATGGCCAGCACGCAATGGAAATGCGGCCAAGAAATTACCAAGGCCATGCGGCCAAGTACAATTATTGAAGCCATGCAAAACAATTAAGTAATTATTAAATGCAGGCAACTGTGCATGGGCATATGCTGCCAGGAAACATTAGGCCATGCGGCTCAGTTTGCTTGCATGAAAAAGCAAGCATGCATATATATATATATTTTTTTTTTTTTTTTTTTTTTTTTGCATGCATATATATATATATATATATATATATATATATATATATATATATATATATATATATATATATATATATATATAATGGTCATGCGGTTTGCATGAAATGCAAGCAAAAGACTTGCATGCAAAAATGCAAACAATAAATGTCAATAGCCATATGCGGCTCAGCCTTGCATAAAATGCAAGCAAATAAATGAATAGTATGCAGTTGATAATATTCAGTGCATGAGCCTTATGCGGCTCTACAGCATAATAGAATTGCAAGCCATGCATGAATAATATTTTAATGCATAAGCCTTATGCGAAAATAGGCTAATGCAAACATTTATAATAATTAGCATGCATGCATATAATTTAGCATGCATGTAAATGCATGAATTAAGCTACAGCATGCATGCAAATGCATGTGTTAAACTAATGCATGCAATGACATCAGCATGCATATAAATGCATGAATTAGCTAGTGCCTGCAATGAATAATTATTAAAGGGTTATGCATGTGCTGAAGCCCTATGCGGCTTGCGGTTTGCTTGCGGCGGAAGCACCAGGCCCCATGCGGTTTTGGCTAGCATGCAATGCAAGCAATAATATTAATTGCTACTGGCCGAGCCTTATGCGGCTTACTATTTATTTAATACAAAAATGCAAGCATGCATTTAATGCAGATGCCAAAGCCATGCAGCTCCTTTCCATGCGGCTCAAATGGAAATAGAAAGCAAGTATTAATATTAAAGAAATAATGAGGACAAATATTTAATGCAAGTTGCATGCAAAAATGCGAGCTTGCATTTAATGCTATTGCCACAACCTATGCGGCTCACCATCATTACTATACAAATATTAATGTAAGCTAATAAGTTGCATGCGGTCAACTTGAATAATTCTTTATGCGGCCAAGTACTGTGCTTCTTCCCCACTTGTCCGAGAAGAAAAGCTATGAAACCCATGGCTTCAGAGCTCCATAAATCCTTCATTTCAAGCCCAAATCCGGACTTCCATAGGTCAAATTTGGGTAAATAAAATTCTCTACAACCTGGAACCACAAGTTTACCAAAATATGCAAGTTTAACAGATCAAATCCCATGAAAACCGAATTTGCTTCCAAGTTAGATCTACAACAATCTATCCATCAAAATAGAAAACTCCAAGTTCTAAACATGCTTAGAATGTAACAACAAAGAGAATGGAACAAACGAAATAGAAATCGTCCAACATTCGGCAAGGTGTACTTGCCTTGGGCTGGAGGAAGAAGATGAAGATGAAAATAAAAATAATAGAGGAGAGAGAGTGGTAGATGGCTTATATATCAAGCCCAAGCAATCTCCACAATTCATTCCTCTTCACTCAATCTAAACCATACACCTCTCTCATAAAGAACCAAACTAAACCAAACCAAGTCCAAGTCAAAGTGGAACCGAACCAAATAAAACCAAGTCCAAGTTAAACCAAGTCATGAAATTCCTATATCTTGGAAAATTTTAAAATATCACGCAAATCGAAAAATAGAAATACGGCTCAAATAAATACGTATCCGTATAAAATACCGATACAGTGAGACGAGTCTCACACCCCCACCCTCCACCTCCGCTGTCGTGCCCTCCGCCCCCCCCCGCTCCACCCCCTTAGGCCACCCCTACGCCCCTCTCTCCACAGGAGCGCGTGCAGCCGGCGACGGCACCGGAGAGAGGGAGAGGGGGGGGGGGGTAGAGCAGGAGGCGGAGGGCGCGACAACGGAGGCGGAAGGCGGGGGCGCGGCAACGGATGCGGGGGGGCAACAGAGGCGGGGGGCGGATGGCGCGGTTGGGGGCGGTCGAGGGAGGCGGGGGGAGGAGGGGGCAGCGGGAGGGTAGGATGGGGGAAGAGAGATAGGTGAAGGATATTTTCAAAAAATTCTTCTTTAGGGTATCAAATTGAAAAAAAAAAAATAGGGTATCAACTTAAAAAACGAATAGGTAAGGATATCAAGTTAAAATTAAGCCTTATTATATTTCTGTCTTGGCATATTAATTCTTAAAGTAGTCTACCAAAACAAGAAAGAGAAATTTTGACTTACCCCCCACTTGGATTACCCATATTAAGGGTGCACCCCACAGTTTTGCATTAATTAAGAACATCCCCCAGTTTTAACAGTTTTCGTTCCTCACTAACTGAAACCCTCATTCGTGGTAATTTTTTGACGTAAATACCCCATGTCTCTCTTTTGAAGTGTAATTTCTTTCATAATTCCTAAAGTATCCCTCTTTTATAAATTCCTACCGCTCTCTCAATCTAATAAGAAGAGTCGGAGGCTTTAACCTAAACCCCAAAATCTCTTCTCCATTTGTTCTCGTGTTGCTATTAGGGTTCACGAGTAATGGCGACCTCTGCATGTCGGGTACAATAAAATTGCTTTCGAGATTTTTTCCTTGAACATTTTGTTTTGTGGTTTGCCGTTTGCTCCTCTCAATTCTCAGTCATTTTGGTCTTTCTTGTAGGAAAAATGTCAAATTTGCTCCAAGAACAACCACCTTGCTGATGAATGTACGTTCTTGAGCTCACCTTGCAAGATCCAGAACTGCAAGGGGATTAGGCACTTGTTGAAGTCAAATCCTGGGAGAAAATTTTTGAAGTGCCCTGTCTGCTCGGATTTTCAATGGTTGGATGCTGCTATTTTGGATTCAAGCTCTGGAAGTTCTTCTTCGACAATTCAAATGGAGGGATGTTTCACTTGTGGTGACTTAGGACATTGGAAGAAACAATGCCCTTGGAAAGAAAATACTTGCCTAAATCGACACTGTGGAGGGGAGAGAGCTGTCTTCATTTCAAAAAGGAGTCACAACAAGGAAAGGAGATTCTTGCAATGCATGAGATGCAACAATGCATTCCAATGGTTGAATGAGACTGTTGTTATAGACGAGAAAAAATGTAAAATTTCTGTTCAAATTGTAGTGAACACAACTTTAGACCAATTGTGCCATAAATTTGGAAAAGAATTGGGAATGTAAAGTTGAAATGATGTAGTTGAGTGGAAGTTTTCCTCTATGTAATGAATTGAAGTCGAATTTGTGTGCTTTTGTTACTTTGTGAACAACATCTTCTCTCTCTTTTATAAATGTTGAGCATGAATATATTCATACAACTTTCAAACATTCAAGTTTACTTTAGAAGCAAGCGTACAGTTCATACAGTTCATATGCAGGTAACCTCAACATTCAATAATATATGCAGGTAACCTCAACATTCAACAATATATGCAGTAACCTCAATATTCATACAGTTCATATGCAGGTAACCTCAACTTTCAAACATTCAAGTAACCTCAACATTCAACAATATATGCAGTAACCTCAATATTCAACAATATATGCAGTAACCTCAAAATATATAGTAACCTCAAGAAGTATGCTTCAAGAAGCTTAAATTCCAGTAGGGTGAACAAACAAAGAAGTATGCTTCAAAAAGCTTAAATTGCTGAACAGAGTTTAAGGATGCAAGCATACAGTTCATATGCTTCAAAAAGCTTAAATTCCAGTAGGGTCAACATACAAGCAAGCATGCTTCAAAATGCTTCAAAATGCCTTAACAGAGTTTAAGGATTACACAAAAGTCAAGCAAGCATACAATTAGTGCTTCATACAGTTAGTGATTCATACATTCATTACACTTAATCCAAGCAAGCATACAGCAGTTGCTGCTTCAAAAATTGTAACATTAAACAAGTACAATTGAAGGTGTGCTGCTTCAAACTGCTTCAAAAACTCCTATTGTTGCTGCTGGCTCTTCCTGCTGTTGTTGAAGGAATCTTCAAGAATTGAAGGATTATTGCTATTGTTGCTGCTGATGCTGCTTCCAATATTTACTCTGACACTAGTATTCTATGGAGGTCTAAACACAGAATTTATTGGCCTCCTTGGTGGTAGAATTGCTGCAATATTATTAGTCCTGACAGACATGCCCAGGTTTTGATGTATCCATTCACTCCCAGATTTGAAGGGAATGGTAGATGAGTGAGGAGGTTCAGGACTTAGATGCATCAAATTGGAAGAACTTGGAGTTAGATTGGAAGGACCTGGAGTTGGATTGGAAGGACCTGATTGTTGTTGTGGTGAGGATGGTATTTGTGGTCCTCTTGGTAGATGTTGTGGTGTACCCATGGCCACAGCATCCTTCTTTTTACCCCTTGTAGTCTTTGGCCTCTTGTAAGTTGTGTCAGTCTTTCGTGGTACCCTTTGTTTTGGTTCTTTGGGTGGTCTTGGTGGCCTTGGTGCCCTTGGTGTTCTTAGGTTTCCTCCAACTGGTCCTTCTTGACAACGTCTAACATTATGGTCAGCTGACAACTTGCACCTCCCACAAATCCTCTGTTTCTTGCCAGACCTTGGTAACTCATCAGCCTCCCTCCTCCTAACACCCTTTGGTCTTCCAGGTTGCCTTCTTGTAGCAGGTGGACCAACTTGATATGGTGGCTGCAATGGAACAAATATAGAACAAATGAAACAGTAGTGCAATGGACAGAGGATTTTTAAGAAAATGTTAACAATGAGACAGTAGCTGCAATGTTAACAATGAGACAGTAGCCATATCAAGTGAGACAGTAGCTGCAATGTTAACAATGTTAAGAAAATGAGATACTGGAGAATACCATTTATAAGTAACATAGGATTTTTAAGAAAATGTTAAGAAAACAATGTTAACTTACTTGCTCCCATAAGCTTTGCTGAGGCAATGGAACAATCTTTCCAGCATAAGCCTCCGTGTAGGTATTAGCATGATAGTAGTGACTTGTGAACCTATACCAAGACAAGTATTTTATGAGCAAAATTACATAAACTGCTATAATGTACCTATAATGTATCTATACTGCTATACCCTTTCTATACTTACATTGTCCATGTGGACCTCATAGGTAATAGTGCAGCTACAGCTGTCACGACCCGCACCCGCTATAAGGGCACGTGTACGTAACAACGCCCAGCCCTCATCGTAAAAACGGCGTGAAACGCTGTAGGTTTTCTACTCTAACACAGTTTATATATAATATCAAAACCTGTCGAAAATATGGTCAACTCCGAACGGAGGACAAGCAATGATAATATATGAGTACTCAATCACAATTCTAAGATAAGCAAAGACTGAAAGATAAAGACAACAAGACTATAAAATATAACCTGTCGAGTCCAAACACAAATAATATACAAGTCTAAGTCCAAGTCTCTAATACAATCCCAAAATATAATATAATAACAAGTAGTAAGCTGGAGACAATGTCCAGTCCAAAATGTCTAGTCTAACTAAACTAAGCTAGAGGCTCGTCGGGTAGAGCTAAGCCCTGCTGAACCAAGGTCTCCAAGTCTATGCCCACTACGTCAACCGGACCGTAGTAGGTAGGACAATCCTCCTCGCCACAATCTGTAAAATTTTGTCAACATATCCAGTCAGGATGGAACGAGCACAAATCTCAATAACAGTTCTAGTTAGACGATATTGAAAATGTAGCAGTAAATAGAGAGAATCTACGAAGTAAATAATGTGTACATGAATCATGGTAAGGCATGTCAAGACTGTAATCTGAATGTAAGAACAGAAAAAATAGTATAACTCATGTACAAAAAAATCTGGAACTATATCTATGTGAGTTTAGTATTAGTTTCAACATGTGATCGGCTTAGAACTTGATACAATGTTTGGCCTGGCTAATCATACGTGAGTGTATGATTAACACTATACAATGAGAATACTATAGTGATACAATGATGATACAATATAATACTATAGGGTATTGATCACATATCTACGCTAACACCCCCATCCCTGACTAATATAGTGGATCCAGTCATGACACGTCATGATACGTATTCTCTGAGGAGGTCGCGAGCCTACGCAGGAATCGTATCTATACAATGAACAATAAACAATGAAGACTTACCCAGTGTATACCATATATAAGAGAAATAATATCTTATAACGGGATCCAGACAAATATCAATCTGTGTGAACAATGTGTCAAGAGAACAAGGATAATCTACACTAAATACTAGAAACAAAGACGATATCATAAAACAGAAATATTATCAGAGAATGTACTCGTCTGTACTGTGATGGATAAGTCGACTGAGTCCAAGATCAGTGCCTCGAGGACCTATAGATAGAATACTATATCAATATAATGGTTTGGAAGTAAAATTAAGTCATACTGAGTCAAAATAGATCAAGACACGTCAAACTAAGTCAGTCTAGGTCAAACAAGGTCAAACTAGATGGTACAGGATTAATCTAAGTCATATTAGGCCTAACAAAGTCATACTAGGTCAAGATAGGTCTAGTTAGGTCTACCTTGGTCATAGGAGAACATTGGAAGTTAATCCGAATCAAACTAGGTCAAAAATTGGCTTACCGTTGACTTTTGGTCTAAAAAGTCAACCGTGGTCAACCGAGGTCAAGACTAGGTCTAGACGGCTATTTCTACTCATTACCAACCTCTACAACCTATATCCAAGTCTATCTTGGACTCGGAAACTCAAATCTTGGCCGTAGGCTAATATCCTATTTTACCCCTTTCTAAGGTAAATTTCTAGCCTAGGTGGAAACCTAGTTAGCCTACCTACGCTTGGTATTTTGATCCGATCTCCCTAGGATAGTAAAATACTAACCTATACATACGTTACCTACCAAAATACCTAGGTAAAGTGGACATCCAGTCTACGATACGGCCCATTGCCGATATCTTGAATATTTCAAGATACGCAATGGTACGGCGCGATACTGGCGTCCTACGACCCCGATTTCCACTCGGGAGTCCACCCGCAAAATCTAATTCACGTATTCTAGGCCTACGCCAAGTTTTATCTCATTCCGATGCTCCGAGCTCAAATTCACTCTCCAACTCGACTCCCCTATAAAACTATTCTTCCTCTTTTCTTCCTAATCTTCCTATTCCTCTAATCCTTCTTCTTCTAACTTCTTCTTCCTATTCTTCTAACTCTAATTCTTCTTCTTAACCTCTTCCTTACTCTCTCCTTCTAATTTTTTCTAATTTCTTCTCTTTCTTTTCCTAACTCCTTCTATTCTTCCTTCTACTTCTCTTTTAATCCTTTTCTTCTAACTTCTTCTTATTCTTTTCCTCTAGTTCTTCTTCTAACTATCTAATTACCTAACTATACATATATAAATATACATATATATATATACATATATAAATAATGGGGAAAAAAAACATATATATATAATGGGGGGTATAAGGGGGTATACATGGGCTTAAAGGGGGGGGGGATTCACTGGCAGCTGCTGCTGCCAGTGGGGCTGCTGCCACTGCAGCTCCCTGCTGCTGCACAGCAGCTGTAGCTGCTGCTACTGCTGTGGCTTCTTCTTCTTCTTCTTCTCTTCTACTTCTTCCTCATCTTCCTCTCTCTTATATATATATATATATATATATATATATATATATATATATATATATATATATATATATATATATATATATATATATATATATATATATATATATATCCTCCTATCTATATATATATCTATCTATCCATATATCTATCTATATATATATATATATCTCTACATACACCTATATATATAATCTAATATCCATCCCTCTATCTATATATATATACATATATACACACACACATATAGATATACATAGACACACACACATATAGATATATATATATATATATATATATATATATATATATATATATATATATATATATATATATATATATATATATATATATATATATATATATTCACTCACACACACTCTCCCTACCACACAAACACACACTCACTCTCACACACACAAACACACACTCTCACCACCACTCTCACACACAAACACCACCACTTCCTTTTCCCTACACACACACAAATACTTATAATTATCTATATACGTATATGTATATATATTCATATATATACATATATATACATATATATACCATTCTATATATATAAATCCCTAATAATCCTTAACCTAGATTTTCTAGGGAAAACCTACAAATTCATGGGCAAATGGTGGAGAATCTCCCCCTCTACAATTATTGTGAAGACAATAAATAGAAAAGAGTAATTAATAAAGAATAAATGACATACCTAAAATGGTTTTCTTGTAGGAAGGAAGAGCTTGGGAAGGAGAAGGAAATTTAGAGAGAGAGAGAGAGTGTTTGACTTAATGAAGAAGAAAAGGGGGGGGGTGATGGTCTTGGCCGGCCATGTGTGGGGGGGAGGGGAAATGGGTTTGGGTGTGATCCAATAAGCCCCAAACCCATTAGACTTAGTTTGGGTTCGGTTTGTTTCAGTTTGGTTCGGTTTGAATTCTAAATACTAATCAAGCTCTAAAATGACTAATTAAGCCATGGAAATAGGGTTTGTGGTGTCTAGCATAATTATGATGGCATGTGGGCCAAGCCCAGCTCGTATGTGGGTCCCACTAGGGTCCAGGCTACCCGGGTCTCCAACTTAAGTCCGAATTGGATAAAATTCAAACCAACTCAAACAAATCCCTAAAAATCATATAAAATCAAATAAAATTCCTAAAAAATTATAAAACTTGAAAATGACGAAAATACCCCTAATTCGAAAACTGGAGGTGACAAATCTACCCTCCTTAAAAAATTTCGTCCTCGAAATTCAAACGGTCGTAATCTTCTCTAAGTCAAGCACCCAACAATCAAGGTCTACTAAATTTTATCCTAAGTTATATAGCATGTAATCTAGGAAATCAGAACACATGCATGGTTTTAAATCTCTACAGTATCATGTTATTGCAGTCTTCATTGGGGTGTTCTATTTATCTAGCATGATCATCACATATGCAACTAAAGGTACTAAGAAAGCAATCAACAATCAATGGATGGAAAAAAACAGGTAAAAAGAAAGAGCGAGACCCTACCTCCTAGTCCAATGCCTGTAGGATCCTCAACTGTCATTGCAAAAGCCCTGCCCTGGCGGGGTATATCCCGCTGCTGGTGGAGGGCGTGATGCGGTGCCATAGGTGGCCTACCCTGTGCTCCATGAGCTGCACGACAATGGTTCGAAGGACAATCCCTCGCCTGATGTTCCTCGGTGCCACAGTATAGGCACACACCCAAACGTCTCCTGCAAACCTCCCAGAGATGTCTGGACCTCTTGCAGTAGTGGCAAGTAGGTGCCTGCTGCGTCGGTCCCTGCTGCTGCTGCTGGGGCACCTGCTGAACTGGTGCCCTAATCGGAGCAGGAATCTGCTGCGAGCGTTGCGGAATAGAATGATGCTGGAGTTGAGGACGCTTAGCAGCCCCCGCGCTGCTAGTAGTTCCCGAAAACAGATCACGGTCCCTCTTAGGCTTCAGGCCCCACTCCCGCTCTACCTTGCGGGCCTCGGCATAGATCTGGGTATAAGTCTCATAAAAGGAGGAAATGAGGATCTTGATGTCCCAGATCAGCCCCTCTCTGAAACGGCTCGCCCTGATCTCCGGGTCACGAACCATGTACTTCGCGTATCGGCTCAGACGGTCGAACTCCGCGGCGTACTCCTCCACTGATAAACTGCCCTGCTGCAGATCCGGGAACTGCCGCACCAGGTTGATCTTGTACGTGGAGGAAAAGAACTTCTCCTTGAAGAGGAGCTTAAACTCTTCCCAAGTATGGCCCTCTCCAGCTAGGGCTGTCTCGTTTCTAAACTAGGTACGTGCAATGTCTAGCAACTGCAAACCTACCGCCTCGACCTTCATGTCGTCTGCCAGGCGGGAGGCCCTTATCTGCCGCTCGATATCCTCGAGCCAATCATCTGCATAGACCACACCCTCGGTCCCACTAAAGTCACGGGGCCCGAGCTTCCTGAAGTCCTGGATATCTCTGTACCTCGGACGCGTCCCATGATGCGGAGCCCTCTGCTCCACGGCTGCAAGGGCCAACTGATGGGAATCCTCCATGCCCTGACGCATCGCATCTGTCTGCCTCTACTGAGCCTCGGCCTGGGCTCTCTGAGTCTCCAATATCTGCTGGAGGAAGGTAAGCATCTGCCCCATATCTGTAGACAGAGGAGGTGGAGGTGGAAGTATGTCTGCAACTAGCGGAGGAATCCGCTGCTGAGAAGGAAGAACGCCCCCGACAGCTCCCGCCGTGGCCCCCGACACTGCAGGAAGAGCACCCGCAACCCCAGGGACGGTCATCGAGAGTGCTGGAGGAGTACCCCCGAGAGCCCCAACAGAAGTCCCATCTGCAGGGGAAGTGACCGGAGCCTGTCCGCCAGAGGTAGCAGACCTCTCCGTCTCCCCGTGCTCCTCACCAGTAGAATGAGTCATAACTATCCTGGAGACAAATTGAAAAGAGGATATCAATATGGCACATGAAGGCAATATCAAAGAAGGACAGCTAGAATGCAGTAAATCAATATCAAAGACGGTAAGCAAGATAAGCAAGAAAAGATCCTACTGTGATTGAGCACTCTTAGCATATAGCTTATATCTTCTAAAACACTAGCAGGCTCGTAGCAGCACTCTAAGTCGAGCACCACTATGACATCGCACTAATTGCGACTTCTGACCTGTGTGGGCTACCACTAAAACGTGTCACGACCCGCACTCGCTATAAGGGCACGTGTACGTAACAACGCCCAGCCCTCACCGTAAAAACGACGTGGAACGCTGTAGGTTTTCTACTCTAACACAGTTATATATAATATCAAAACCTGTCGAGAATATGGTCAACTCCGAACGGAGGACAAGCAATGATAATATATGAGTACTCAATCACAATTCTAAGATAAGCAAAGACTGAAAGATAAAGACAACAAGACTATAAAATATAACCTGTCGAGTCCAAACACAAATAATATACAAGTCTAAGTCCAAGTCTCTAATACAATCCCAAAATATAATATAATAACAAGTAGTAAGCTGGAGACAAGGTCCAGTCCAAAATGTCTAGTCTAACTAAACTAAGTTAGAGGCTCGTCGGGCGGAGCTAAGCCCTGCTGAACCAAGGTCTCCAAGTCTACGCCCACTACGTCAACCGGACCGTAGTAGGTAGGACAATCTTCCTCGCCACAATCTGTAAAATTTTGTCAATATATCCAGTCAGGATGGAACGAGCACAAATCTCAATAACAGTTCTAGTTAGACGATATTGAAAATATAGCAGTAAATAGAGAGAATCTATGAAGTAAATAATGTGTACATGAATCATGGTAAGGCATGTCAAGACTGTAATCTGAATGTAAGAACAGGAAAAACAGTATAACTCATGTACAAAAAAATCTGGAACTATATCTATGTGAGTTTAGTATTAGTTTCAACATGTGATCGGCTTAGAACTTGATATAATGTTTGGCCTGGCTAATCATACGTGAGTGTATGATTAACACTATACAATGAGAATACTATAGTGATACAATGATGATACAATATAATACTATAGGGTATTGATCACATATCTACGCTAACACCCCCATCCCTGACTAATATAGTGGATCTAGTCATGACACGTCATGATACGTATTCTCTGAGGAGGTCGCGAGCCTACGCAAGAATCGTATCTATACAATGAACAATAAATAATGAAGACTTGCCCTGTGTATACCATATATAAGAGGAATAACATCTTATGACGGGATCCAGACAAATATCAATCCGTGTGAACAATGTGTCAAGAGAACAAGGATAATCTACACTAAATACTAGAAACAAAGACGATATCATAAAATAAAAATATTATCAGAGAATGTACTCGCCTGTACTGTGATGGATAAGTCGACTGAGTCCAAGATCAGTGCCTCGAGTACCTATAGATAGAATACTATATCAATATAATGGTTTGGAAGTGAAATTAAGTCATACTGAGTCAAAATAGGTCAAGACACGTCAAACTAAGTCAGTCTAGGTCAAACAAGGTCAAACTAGATGGTACAGGGTTAATCTAAGTCATATTAGGCCTAACAAAGTCATACTAGGTCAAGATAGGTCTAGTTAGGTCTACCTTGGTCATAGGAGAACATTGGAAGTTAATCCGAATCAAACTAGGTCAAAAATTGGCTTACCGTTGACTTTTGGTCTAAAAAGTCAACCGAGGTCAAGACTAGGTCTAGACGGCTATTTCTACTCATTACCAACCTCTACAACCTATATCCAAGTCTATCTTGGACTCGGAAACTCAAATCTTGGCCGTAGGCCAATATCCTATTTTACCCCTTTCTAAGGTAAATTTCTAGCCTAGGTGGAAACCTAGTTAGCCTACCTACGCTTGGTATTTTGACCCGATCTCCCTAGGGTAGTAAGATACTAACCTATACATACGTTACCTACCAAAATACCTAGGTAAAGTGGACATCCAGTCCACGATACGGCCCATTGCCGATATCTTGAATATTTCAAGATACGCAATGGTACGGCGCGATACCGGCGCCCTACGATCCCGATTTCTACTCAGGAGCCCACCCGCAAAATCTAATTCACGTATTCTAGGCCTACGCCAAGTTTCATCTCATTCCGATGCTCCGAGCTCAAATTCACTCTCCAACTCGACTCCCCTATAAAACTATTCTTCCTCTTTTCTTCCTAATCTTCCTATTCCTCTAATCCTTCTTCTTCTAACTTCTTCTTCCTATTCTTCTAACTCTAAGTCTTCTTCTTAACCTCTTCCTTACTCTCTCCTTCTAATCTTTTCTAATTTCTTCTCTTTCTTTTCCTAACTCCTTCTATTCTTCCTTCTACTTCTCTTTTAATCCTTTTCTTCTAACTTCTTATATATATATATATATATATATATATATATAATGGAGGGGGGTATAAGGGGGTATACATGGGCTTAAAGGGGGGGGGGATTCACTGGCAGCTGCTGCTGCCAGTGGGGCTGCTGCCACTGCAGCTCCCTGCTGCTGCACAGCAGCTGTAGCTGCTGCTACTGCTGTGGCTTCTTCTTCTTATTCTCTTCTACTTCTTCCTCATCTTCTTCTATATATATATATATATATATCCTCCTATCTATCTATATATCTATCTATCCATATATCTATCGATATATATATATCTACATACACCTATATATATAATCTAATATCCATCCCTCTATCTATATATATATACATATATACACACACACATATATATATACATATATATACATAGACACACACACACATATATATATATATATATATATATATATATATATATATATATATTAAAAAAAAATATATATATATATATATATATATAGATATATATATATATATATATGTAAATATATATTCACTCACACACACTCTCCCTACCACACAAACACACACTCACTCTCACACACACAAACACACACTCTCACCACCACTCTCACACACAAACACCACCACTTCCTTTTCCCTACACACACACAAATACTTATAATTATCTGTATACGTATATGTATATATATTCATATATATACATATATATACATATATATATACCATTCTATATATATAAATCCCTAATAATCCTTAACCTAGATTTTCTAGGAAAAACCTATAAATTCATGGGCAAATGGTGAAGAATCTCCCCCTCTACAATTATTGTGAAGACAATAAATGGAAAAGAGTAATTAATAAAGAATAAATGACATACCTAAAATGGTTTTCTTGTAGGAAGGAAGAGCTTGGGAAGGAGAAGGAAATTTAGAGAGAGAGAGAGTGTTTGACTTAATGAAGAAGAAAAGGGGGGGGGGGTGATGGTCTTGGCCGGCCATGTGGGGGGGGGGGGGGGGGGGGGAAATGGGTTTGGGTGTGATCCAATAAGCCCCAAACCCATTAGACTTAGTTTGGGTTCGGTTTGTTTCGGGTTGGTTCGGTTTGAATTCTAAATACTAATCAAGCTCTAAAATGACTAATTAAGCCATGGAAATAGGGTTTATGGTTTCTAGCCTAATTATGATGGCATATGGGCCAAGCCCAGCTAGTATGTGGGTCCCACTAGGGTCCAGGCTACCCGGGTCTCCAACTTAAGTCCGAATTGGGTAAAATTCAAACCAACTCAAACAAATCCCTAAAAATCATATAAAATCAAATAAAATTTCTAAAAAATTATAAAACTTGAAAATGACGAAAATACCCCTAATTTGAAAACTAGGGGTGAAAACAGCATGTACACATGGTATCCCTGTTAAATCCTATACATGACAGTCACAAGTTTTGGCTTTAATATCAACTGCCCATCTGTTTTCAATGGAGGACACACTTGTGACACAAAATAATCCCTCATCAGCACCATTGACCTGAAACTGGTTGACTTGCTGAGACCTGTGCTCAATGATTTTCTTTGCTTTTGGGGTCAAGTCATTCTCATCCCAGGCTTTAGAAACCATCTTTCTATCATCGATCAATTGCATGACCATCATATGATACATCTCCACAATCATAGTAATGGGCCTCCCTCTGATGTCCCTTATCCAACTGTTGAAGCTCTTAGAGAAGTTATTGGTTATGTGCTCACACTTGGATGTCTTATCAATGAATGCTCTGCACCATCTTCTCATGTCCTCTTCCATCAGATACTGAAGACCCTCTGGACATTATTCAGAAAGTGATTTGATCCATTTAGCAGTGTCAACCTCTCTATATGCCCTAGTTGCACCCCAGGTTAGATGCTTCAACTGTAGGCTACTACTGATACGAGACTTGAAGTTCTTATAGAAATGTCTGAAACAAAATCTGTGGGGGTGTCCATAGAATTCAGTGTCAACTGCATTCCCTAGGCCTTTCTGCCTGTCAGATATGAAAGTTATCTTTCCTGGATGTTGCAACAACTTATCTTTAATAATTGACAGGAAATGGCCCCATGTAGCTTCACACTCTGAAGTGCAAAGATAGATGGCAAGGAAAAATAATCCATTGTTACCATCTAAAGTAGTTGCTGACAAACACACACCTCCATGCTTTTCTTTCAAATGACATCCATCTAACCCAACTAATGGTCTGCAACCCTTTATGAACCTTGTGAAGCTTGTATTGTACCCTATGCATAAGTAGATAAATTCAGTGGTCCCTGCTATATTCCCACAGTATGCTACACTCCCAGGATTGGATTTCATGACCTGCTGTGCAACCTGAGGACATTTCCTATAACTTTCATCATAACCACCAAACAACTTCTCCTTCACTCTGAATATTGCCATATGTGCAGTCCAATAGGAGACCTTAACTGTAAACTTGGACCACATTTGCCTCTGAATATCCTTTGCCTTCCATGATGTGTGGTGTGCTTTAATGTCATCTTCCAACACATCAGCTATGAACTTGCTGTTAGCCATTTTGTTTGAGAGCTTTGAGGTGTGCTTGCAAGTGTGGGCATCATTGAGCTGTCTAAGTGTACATGTAGTCCTGTCAGGTGAAATTCTGACCCTGCACAACCATGGACATGTCTCTTCTTCACACACACCACATATCCTATTTGATTCATTCTTAACAAATTTAATTTCAAACCTGTTTTTTATAGCAAAAGTTCTTAAAAATCTTCTGCACTTACTAGGATTCATCCACTGTTGACCTAGGACTAGTGCACCCATAATTGGAGCCCTGTATTCCTCCTCACCCATCTCATCCTCACTGTATAAGTCATCAAATTCAGCAGGTCTATGATCACATTCAGAAGCAGATGATGGACAACTATGATATTTGTCACCCCCAGTTTTCAGAAACAGGAATATTTTTGTCATTTTATATTTTAAAATACTTTTAAAATTTATTTTATTATTTATGATATTATTTTGTGGTTAAAATTTATTTTATTATTTATTATATTGTTTTGGGGTTATTTGAGTCGGGTTCGAATTTTAACTCAATCCGACTTGAAACGGGGACCCGGGAGGTAGTTTGACTCTAGTGGGACCCACACACTAGTTAGGCATGGCCCACATGATATTAATTTAAGTCCACATGATATTAATTTTAGTTAGTAGTTAGACTAATTATTATGGATAAGGTTAGTGTGATTAGAGACTTTAGAATGACTAATTTAGCCCCAACCAATTAGCCCTTTCCTAATACTCATAGAATAGGTTAGTGGGGGCATTTTGGACCTTACCATAATAGGACAAATAGCCCCGTATGGCCAGCCACTTTGGAAGAGGATAGGCTCAAGTTCATTTCATTATTCTCATCCACACTCTCTCTCTTGTTCTTCCCCAAATTTCTAGAGAGCAATCCCTAGCAATTTCTCCACCAAATCCTTCTATTTCGCCACCAAATCTTCTTCTTTCCTTCTCCATTCTAGCCAAGAAGGAAGCTACCCAAATTTGGGAGGATTCGGAGCTCGTTCGTGTCCTTTTGGAATCTCTACGTGTCGGTGTCGCTCCGGAAAGGCTTTTCTTCGATTCGATCTACCGGGAGGTATAAATCCCTTCTCCTTTTCATTTTCTCATGCATATAGGTCTATTTTGAACCCATAGGAATGACCCCCATGGTTGTATCTCCATTTGTGTCTATTTCGTGTCCATTTGGAGGTCATAGGAGTGTCCTTTGTGTTGTGGTTGTGTCCATGTGGGAAAACCCCAAATTTGGACACACTATGTGTTGTTGTTATGTATGAATGAATTATTACATGTTTAATCTCATATTTTTATATTGGAGATGTGTTCTATAGTGTCTCATATATATATTAGTGTAGAGAGTGAGTTCTTGATATATTATGTTATATACTTGTGTTCTTTTGTCTCAACTACCCAAATCCGTCATGATTTTTATCCACGTTTTTAATTTCAGCCCTAACTTAGAAATGTCATAACTTCTAGCTTAAAGTTCGGTTTAATCTCCTATTTTTTTAAAAGAAGCGTATTGAAGTTAGCTTTCCAAAAACATATATTAATAGGCCTAATTCTTTCTGTAACTTTCTGGAGAATTATTTGAGTGTCAGCTGTACGAAAGACAAATGCGTTCTCGGTGTTTTCGCGATTTCGGGAGTTTCCGAAAACGAAAACGCGATCCGTTTGAAGTTTCGGAAAGCTAACACATAGATCTATAACATACTTTAATCCTAGATTTTAATTCATACTGAGATGGTACAGTATTGATTATTAGTAGGAGTTACTATTTGACATATGCTTTTTGTGCACCCTTGTGTGTAATATAATGTTCTATTTGATTTTAACCCACTTTAATGTATATACATTATGTAATTAAATCGAGAATGTAAGCATAAGTAAATATTTAAATAAATGATGTATGATGTGTAAGTATCCTATCTAATGTAAGCATGTATAAGTATGGCTTGTAATGAATATGTAGGTTCCATAGTATGTAATGTATGGTGCATATAGTAGTGCAAGAGAATAAATGAATGATGAATGAATGCAAGCATGAATGTAATGTAATAATAGATGTAATGTATGCAATATACAAGTTAATGAGATGTAATGTTCTATGTTAACACAAATCCTATATTACCTCATGTACCCCTTACACTATGTAGACACTATCACACTTGACACTTTGTTCACTTACACTTTGACACTCTTTGATATGTATATACTATGTATGCCCATTTAACCCTCACTTGCCCCTTTGTCATGTTCACATACACACACATAGCCTCTTAAATAAGTATTTATGAATACAATTAACTTAGCTATGTATGTATATTGTATATATGTTAGCATATTGTGTTGTAATATATAAGTTTATATAACCATTTGAAATACCATGATTATAGACCTAATGTTGAATACCAATATATGCATGTGTATATATGTGTAGACATATATAGTTTAAAGTAATAGATTACCTAGTGTATATCCAATATGAATTCTTGCTTATTTGAGTATTGAATAATTGCATGCTATATAGAGTTGGGTGTATGTTGGCTTGTATAGCCTTGTATTAATGTGTGCTTGCTAGGATAGTCTTGGTTAGGCCTAGTAAGACTTGCTGGGTTAGGATATGACCTAGTTTGACCTAGTTTGACTAGTGCAGTTGACCAGAGTTGACCAAGGATTGACTTTAGTCTAGTTTGACCTAGACAGCATGCAGATGCATCGTAGATTACATTTATCATCTCTTGTACACATCTTGACTTGTGTTGCTCTAACTAGGAGTCAGGTACCTCATTTCGGATAGTACATTTACTTCAGACATTCAGATACGAGGCGAGTACATTCTCTGACCGTTTCATACTTGTCTGGATTTATATTCTTGCTCTAGATTACTGTACTTGATGCTGACACGATCATTATCACGGATTGGTACTATACAGATCTTTTTCTGAGATGTTATCTCCTTGTATTCACTAAATACATATTGTGATGTACGTTTCACTTACATATTGTATTTATTGAATATCCTTATCATTGTACACTCATTGTGCATATTGTACTCTCATTATCACATTGAGCCATTGTACAAGCCATTGTATAAGGTAACGTAACTGAATTGGATCCTTGTGTATTAATTGGGGAGGGAGAGTAGAAGTGGTTATGTGATCAATCCTATTGTATAAGAAATCGTATATGTCCATTGTACACTCACGTACAAAGGAGTCCCATTTTATTGTACAACCTAACCCGTTTACATAACCATATTGTACTCTAAATCACAGTAGGCTTACAGTTCTTACTTATCATATTTAGATATTTCCTGTTGTCAAATCTCTACTGTTTTTCATATACTTCTTTCTTTCAGCCATTGTACAAGCCATTGTATAAGGTAACGTAACTGAATTGGTTCCTTGTGTATTGATTGGGGAGGGAGAGTAGAAGTGGTTATGTGATCAATCCTATTGTATAAGAAATTGTATATGTCCATTGTACACTCACGTACAAAGGAGTCCCATTTTATTGTACAACCTAACCCGTTTACATAACCATATTGTACTCTAAATCACGGTAGGCTTACAGTTCTTACTTATCATATTTAGATATTTCCTGTTATCAAATCTCTACTGTTTTTCATATACTTTTTTCTTTCAGCGTTTCATGTACCTTACTCTATTGCATGCTTTATATTTCCTAACATGATATGAACTGCGTGAGATGTTTTGTGCTCGCTTCCGTTCTGACTGGACCTGTTGAAAATTTTACAGAGGATGATGAGGAACCCTGCACCCTTACTTGGAGTTTGCCTAGTTGACACTCGCGACCTGGACCCCTGGAAAGGTTCAGGCAGCTGCTCAGGATGATACCTTATATAGTGTAGATAGCTTAGGCTGTCCTCTCTTTTCATGTTTAAACTGTTGTCTTTACTTTCAGAATTGTATATTTTATAGATGTTGAGACTTGTTATTTATTTCTGCTGTACCTTAGTTGAGGATTTCTTATCCATTTCTATCGTGCTACATTCTGCCTTAGATTGTGATTGAGTTGTACCTCTGTGTTGGCCTCCTTTTGGAGAGTATATTCATGTTATGTAGTTATAGTTTATGACCTAGAACAGCGTTCTACCGCCGACACTGCGGCGTAGGCTGGACGTTGTTACGTTCTCGTACCCTCACGGTGGGTGCGGGTCGTGACAATATTCCTCTTCAGGCTTTAGTTCATCAATTTGAACTTTCTTCCTTCTCTGAAACTCTTCCCTCTGAAACTCTATTTTTCCTCCATTCTTTATTTCGGTTTTCTGAAATGTGGTCATCACTGCTTGGTACATAATCCTCATCCCCCTCCTCTGTTTCTTCCTCTGCATCATGTATTTCTTCCTCCACTGCCTCCTCTGCATGTGTTCCCTCTGCATGTGTACCCTCTGCCTGTGTACCCACTGCCTGTGTACCCTCACCATCTGTATTTGAACCATCACCTTGTTTTCCAGCCTCTACTTGACCATCTTTACCACCAATATTGAAGACCCTTGATGGCATTGCATCCAACTGCTCCTCTGGGAGGTCCACATCACTATCACTAGGTAGAGGTTCAACATTCTAATGTTCCAATTGAACAACAGGTTTTCTAGGTGATTTATGTGCTACTCTCTTTACAAGTCTTCTCCTATTGTTAACTGGTTGCATGGTAATTGATGCCTGTGTCTGAATATGTTGTTGTTCTTGGCTTGTCTCTTTACCAATCTCTTCTAAGAACAAGTGTATTTCTCCATTCTTGTCAGGCAATTGGTTGCCAATCATATCCATCAACTCAGCATCAGTAAGAACCTCCACTCTTTCACCATTGTTTGAGTCATCAACCCAGTGGTACTTATAATTAGCCTCCAAAGTATTACTCTGAATTATGTAGGGTATATCCAATAAACTAACCAAGTCTGGGTCCACTTCAACAGCTACAGAACTACCATTCACATAGTGGACCCTAAGCATGACTTTCCTACATAATTATACAATTATGCACACATATAATAACATGCTTACAAACAACATACTATAGTGGACCCATTCAGAAAGCAAAACATTGAATAGACTCAACAATGAATAGAGAGGAAAGTAAAAGTTAGGAAAGTATAACTTACAGTGGGAGACTGGCTTTCATCATATCATCTACCAGAGGAAGCTCTGAACGAGAAAGGGGTTTTTTGGGGATTGGAAAATTTAGGACTTAGCTAAGATCTGAAAAAAAAAGAGACACATGTCGAAGGTGCTCAGAAGGAAGAAATACATAATCAATCTTTCATATATTAAAGAAAAAATTGCAAAATTTTTGAATATTACCTGACTTGCAGACTTTGGCATGGGAGCTGGACGATCTTCCTGTAACACACGACGAGATCGAATGGAAGGGACGTGATCGAATGGAAGGGGGTTAGGTAAGAGTCGATTACGGAATGAAATTTGGGGATTAGGTTACGGAAGAAAATTGGAGATTAGGTTAGAAAAGAAAATTGGGGATTATTTGGGAATTAGGTCTTCGAGTGAAAAGAGAGTTTGGGAGAGAGAGAGAGGCAGTTAGGAGATTATTTAGGGGGGGTAGTTTAGGAATTCCATAAAGAGTTTCTAAGGGCTGTAAGTCAACAGTTCAAAGCAGGGGTATTTACGTCAAAAAATTACCACGAATGAGGGTTTATGTTGGTGAGGAACGGAAACTGTTAGAAGTGGGGGCTGTTATTAATTAATGCAACACCGTGGGGTGCACCCTTAATATGGGTAACCCAAGTGGAGGGTAAGTCAAAATTTCTCAACAAAAAAAATATCAGCTCAGACTCAAGAGTCCTGGACCCACCACCCACAATGATCAGTTGCAGCCAAACAAAAACTACCAAGTACTACAGAAGAACATCTGACAAATCCGTAAAAGGAAAGAAGCCCACGTACTAACACAGTACTTATGTACTTATTCCGACTCCCACTACAGTAACTTCCGATCGCAGCTTCTTTGTCTCCATTAATGGAACAGTACCGGTCGTCGCGGTGCATGTAGTCGATCGCCAGGAACTTTCCTACAATGTTCGTGCACGGGCCGCTGATCCGTGCTGGCTGTTAGATTGTATCTCATTTCCGGTTGAGTCTGTATTGATAATTAATTAGGTCCACATCGGGTTAGAAGTGGAATTCTAGATAACTAGAATTAGTTCATGTCTTGTATAAGAATTCTCTTTTAAGACATATGGATCTTAAAATCAATATCACATCTCATACCAACTTCGATTCAGGCCATCCCGTGTTTCCAACACTGTCCACCAGGCTCGACACGAACGAGTACAGCACGGGGAGGTCCACGTCACGTCGACCAGCTCCTCGATGTAGGAGTTGGATCTCCGCGAGGCCGCTGCCCAGGCGGAGGGCGAGATCTTTGGCGAGCCTGGACTTGCCGGTGCCCGTGGCGCCCATGACAAACGACCTTGCTGTCCTTGCGTAGCGGCCGGGCTGCGGGACCCATCTGTGGTTGCCGGCAGCCGATGCAGGGGCAGTAGCCAGTAGTAGTAGTCCTGGAGATGAGGACCTGATTGAGGAAGAGGAAGACCATGAGGAAGAAGAGGCAGTTGTAATGGACCCAAGAGAGAGCTAGGTAGAAGCATCATATATACATACATGTAAGCAAGTTTTTATTTTTTCTATTATGTGTCAATTGCTCACCATGACTAACCAGTACTTCCATGTACTGCTGCTGTCATCTTATACTAAACGGAACTGCTATTTGGCCCGCAAACGGACCAGCCCGTCCGCCACGTGACCCTCCTCTATTGACCGATCAACGACGTGGGTCTCATGCTAACAAGGGAGCCAATGGGAGAGTGCCACACAGACGGACGGACTAGTCCGCCTGCGGACAAAAAAGCATTTTCGTATAAGGAAATGCCATTTTGTTAGCATTCTGCGTAGCTATCCATTGGCCTCCTTGCTATAACCAGATCCACTCTATTAAAATCCTGGCCCATTACCAATGGGAGGTCCATACATAGCACGGACATGTTGCGGTCATGTCCATTATTCTACGGACCATATAGCGGGGGTCGTATGTTATATATAACCAGCGAAGGATGCGGCTAGGGCTGCAAATGAGCCAAGCTGTTCGTGAGGTGCTTGAAGCTTGGCTTGCTAAAACCTCGTTTGAGCTCGATTTGTTTACTAAACAAGGTGAGCTCAAGCTTCATTTTCGAGCTCGTTTAATAATCGAACCAAGTTCAAGCTTAGAAGTACTCGGCTCGTTTGAGCTCGCGAGCTAGCTCGTTTATGAGCTTGCGAGCTGGCTCGTTTAGAAGCCTGTTTAAGAGCTTGTTTAGGAGCTTGTTTAGAAGTCCGTTTGTTCTTTGTTAAATTTTATATATATATATATATATATATATATATATATATATATATATATATATATATATAAAATGGAAAAAAAAAAAAAAAAATATATATATATATATATATAAAATGGGAGTTCGAGTTCCAGACGAGTTCGCCAAAATTATCCATTGTTTCAAAAAAAATATATATATTTTTGGAACCAGGTAAATTGTTTCTGGAATCGCTCCCACTGAAATTTGAACTCCTGACCACTCGGACCACATACATCTTTCTTAACCATTAGGCTATATATATATTCATTAGAAGAAGTAGAGATTTTTATAAAAAGGTGGTGACTAAGGAGGATAATCTTTTATCTTCACAACCTTATCGGTGATTTTCGTCCTAAATCTTACACTTGAAGATGGATGGCATTTTATGAGTGAGATGAGTTTCAAAAACTCCGTATGTACTCATAACCTTAGAACTCGTCTTCTAGGGAGCCGCTGTCCTGAAATACGGTGCCCAAGTTTGTCTCACGTCCTATAAAAATATGGCTCACACCGATTTTATTAAAAAAAATAACACTCATAACCGTGGAATTCATATTTTCTTATAGAAGAAATACATATTTGAGACATCATATTTGGAAACTGCAGATTCCATTGGGATCTTCTAGAAGTACTCTATAGAAGTTTTCTTCTAAAGATGCTATTATATATACTGGTTTCTAAATACTGTGGTTCTATCATTCTATGGTTTCTAAAAGCGAAGTTATTAGCAAGAGCCACTCCATGGAGAATATTTACAAAAAGGAGATGGCTCTAAGATTTGCTACTCTCTTTTTCTTTTTTCTGGGTAAGATTTGCTTGCTACTTAGGATCAACAAAATAGAGCTTTCATGAAATTAAATGTGATCCATAAGGAAAGAAAATATATATATATATATATATATATATATATATATATATATATATATATATATATATATATATATATATATATATTTTGAGAGAGAGAGAGAGAGAGAGAGAGAATGAATGTGGGTAGTTAAGTGGTTGATCATGATTCATCAGTACTCTATGTCACTTTTAATTTAATTTACAAGCACACAGAGGTCTAGCTAGCTAGCTCTTGGTACAAAGCTCAACTATATATGAGGGAGCCATGATTTCAAAGATGGTGGAGTTTGGAATCACAGGCACATTAATGTGATTTTGATTTGGCAAATGCATGATCGTAATAAATATATGCTACAAAAGAATTTCATCACCTTCAAATAACAATAAAGTCAGAAATTATTTCGTAATTTAAAAACTGGTATTTTGGGCACTGGAAATCATTTTACTGTTAATTTTAAGCTAAATGTCCATTTTGGACACTGAATATTATTTGATAATCTAAATAAATTGAAACATTTTTTGTGTGCTTCTAGAACTAAAAAAATGGGATATAAAGTAGGGATATTTAGACCTTAGTTCTCAAATAAGTTCTGAAATTTGTGTTTGGCCGGGTATTCATATTATACATAATTAGTGTTTGGGTCTCAAAAGTGTCACAAAAAATAATTAGTGACCCTTTTTGTGACACTTTTGAGACCCAAACATTGATTATGTATAATATGGAGACCCAAACACAAATTTTAAAACTTATTTGAGATCCAAAGTCTAAATATCCCAATAAAGTATTATGGTTGTTTGGACATTTTTTGTAATAAAAATTTATCGAATGTTACAATGGTCTTTTTTTTTTGTACTTATAAGCTAAATGGTAAATTATATGGTCATAATTAAAACTACAATTTATCACTTATAAACGGTATCACTGTATAATACACTTTAAAGTGTAAAAAAATAATAAAAACCTTTAAGTTGGTAGGTCTGATTTTAGAGTTGTAGGGACTTTTGTTAAGGGCTATAAACCATTACTTTTTAGATGATTTAGTCAGTTTAACTCGTTTAGACTCGGTTTTACCCAATAGTTTCCGAATCACACAATATTTATGTAGCATTTGATACAAAAAGTATATCAGACCTATCGGCCTATAAGTTCAGCCCTGTTAAGGTTTGTAGTATAGGTATCGGACTATTCATATGAATATTGGTATCGACGGTATCGATTATCAATAGTTTTGGGTAGGAATATTGATTCTTTTGGTATCGAAAAGCAAATAATTATTAACATTTTAGAAAATATATTTTATACATTTATGTATAATTTTAAGTATTTTCAGTGTTCTTTCTTATCAGTTTTAAAATTGAACAAAATAGTAGTCATATTTGCGGATTTGTTTACATGTGATATATAAATTTTTATCTTATACATACTTTTACAATCTTATTATGCTTTTACACCTTTTTTGATTGGTCTTTTTCGTTCAATTTTTTTGTCGGATTAATCGAAAAAGATACCCAAATATCGGTATTATTCAGTATCGAATATCGGTTGGTATCAGATCGAAATATGCCAAACTATATGGATATCGACCGTGCCCGTACTGTTTAGACTCGGTTAAACCGTATCGGTCTTGCACTTGGTTGGATCGGCCAGTTTGGTTGGATCTCGACCGGAACCGATCCGACATAACTGCGGTGACCATTCGTAACAGCCACCTGGTCAATTTGTTTCTGTTTCCTTCCCGCGAGGACCTACATACCAGTGACCGGGTGCCCACCACGTGTTCGACGAAATGTGTGAGCCAAAGTCCTGCGCTTTTTCAAATATTGTGACAGCACTCGCTCGCCTACTGGTTTAGTCCTCTAGTGTAGTGCCCATAAAAATATTTCATCATCCTCCACCAATTCCTCTCTCCTCACCATCATCATCAACACAACCACCCACTTCTTCGTCTTCTTCCTGAAGCAGATGGGTCAGTCACCAAGCAACAGAAGAAAATGCTATGGTTATGGCTATGGCTATCACCACCACCACCACCCTCACCAGTACCAGTACCAGTACTCGTTCCCGCCACCGCCATTGCCGCCGCCATACCCTCTCTATGGAAATCCAGTCAGGGTCTTCAGCACCTCGACGGAGGCTTATTCCTCCAACGCCATCGAAACGCCAGGGCCGTCGTGGGCTTCTCCTCCCTCCTTCTCTTCGCATCCTTCCGCCGGCGACGATCAAGATTCGCCTCCGGAAGTCGAGCACCAGAAGGCGAGGAGGATAAGGAACGTGGTCAACGTGCACAGGGATTCGGTCCGGGTCGAGCCCGACGAGCAGAGCGCGGGCCACAGCCTCGTCTCGTTCACCTTTGACGCGGTCGTCGATGGCAGGTGACCCACCCCATTTCTCCCCCACTCTCTCTCTCTCTATCTTCACTTTCTTTTTCTGTCGATATGTGTTTGCATATAATCTAAGGGTGTGCTTGGCAATTGTAAAGGTAGCGGTTACGAGGTGTTTTTAGAGTACCGGTTATAAGTGGTTACGATGGGTCCAATTTTGGGTGGTTTTTAAGTAAGGGCTTTTAAACGAGTCCAATCCATGCTTGTAATTCACTAACGTGCTGTTCTGAAAGTTTTTTACATAAATAAAATTAAATATAGAAGGGTATTAGTAGTTACAATTATATATTTTTGGTGAGGATATAAATGGAGTAAAATAATAAAACCGCTCAAAACCCACCGATTTATGGTGTTTATAAAGCCACCCAAAATTGCATTACACCGGTTTTGGAGGGTTTTTGAGCCGATCAAAACCAGTGCCTCAAAAAATAAACAAGCAAGGGTTTTCATAAACGGTTGGTTCAAAAATATCCCAGAAACAGGTAAAAATGCCGGTACCAAGCAGATCCTAAAGTTCCTAATATAACGTGTGTATCTTCTTCTTTTTTTTTCCCATAGTGGTTCATTAATTTCCTAACAATGAATTGTACAGTGCTTCTAGAGTGCTTTGTGATCGCAAGATGACCATTCAACAAAGGAAGATTCTATAATATCAACCATGCTATATGGATGGATCAGAGTGTTGTGGCAATTAGAAAAACATGCCCCAAAAATTAGCTTTTAGCCGAAATGAAAATGCTAAGATGGATGGATGGCAATGCTTTGGAAGGATAAGAAATAGCTTTAGGAAGTTGGAGGTGGCACCAATTGAGGATAAAACAAGAGAGGATTGTCTCATGTGGTTTGGATATGTACAACGTAGACCAATAGATGCACCGGTTAGTATGAGCGATAAATTGTTAGTCAAATGAACTTGGATTAAGGTTGTAAAGGAGGGTTTTTTTTTTTTTTTGTTAATGTCACACGGAACTTGGCCCTTAACAGAGATGAAGGGAAGAAAATTATTCAAATAGCCCACTCGAAAATTTTGGGAATCTTAAACGGAACTCAGATAGGTTGATATATCTGCTGCCGTTGCCGTATTTAGTGCCAAGATAAAGTTGTTTCTGGGTATCTGGGGAGGGTGTTGTTGGAGTATTATAGTAGACTAGAAGGAATGCATTGTCTAGCCAGGTAGAAGGAGATATAAATTATATTATGGACTTATATATATATATATATATATATATATATATATATATATATATATATATATATAGTATTATGGATGGAAAGTAGATGGGCATATAGTTTGTATTTATGATGATATGGCAGAAAGTTTGGAAAGTTTGGTTTCTACTAACAGACAATACATCAAGTGGAAACTAGGAGGACTTTATACTAGTTTCCTAGTTTCCATGCTACTTTCTTGTAGCCAAACAGGCCCTTACACTGTGTTTGGGAACATTTGTGGGGAGGGAGAGGAAAATTTGAGGGGAAGGAAAATGGAGGAGAGTAAAATGAAAGTAAAGTTAATTTTCCCTTTCTTTGTTTGGATGGACAAAAAGTAGGGGAAGGAAAGGTTTAAAAATAATTTTTTATTTGTTTATGGATAGAGGTATAATTACTATTTCCTCCTTGGTATTCTCAAATGATGATTTAATATTAACTTTTTGAGGGGTGGTGGGGTAAATTCACTCAAATTCCTTTCATCTCTCTCCATTTTCCTCCCACTTTTGGGAGGAAAATTTTTTGGTGGGACCCACCTAATTTTTCCTCTCAAATTTTCCTCCCCCATTTTCTCTCCTCCTTTCCAAACACCATCATTTAAAATTTTCCTCTCACTTTTTCCTCAACTTTTTCCTTCCTCCCATTTTCCACCCTTCCCAAACAGTACCTTAGTGAGTTACTAAGTCTCGGCATGAAAACATGGGAAATATGCCTTTGGAGTATCATGCTTTCTTCCAATTATTCATCTTTTCAAGCCCTTGGTGGTGTTATCAAAAACCTTTTTGTCCACAAAGGCCTTCTAAATAATCTTTCAATTCTATCCTTGAACTAGTATAAGGATGGACCTTGCCAAGTGATCTGCAGTAGATTGAAATCGAATTATAAGATCGTATGCACGATTTTGCAACAAATATATTCATAATTTTGACTATCCAGATTGAAGCATCCTTGCAAGAAGTGCTTATTTGTTGAATGCATATCGGGCTCTCACATGATAATAATTATGTTCCGCTAGCATGTACTCTTATATAGTTATGTATTATCTTCATGAAGGCAAATGGTAAATCAGAAACACAATCACTATCACAGCAAGTAACAATAATGGAGGCGTTACCCTTTGCTAACCCCTTGTAGGGCCGAACTTGCAACCAATTTTCAAGGAGTAGAGCGGTTATCCATACATTTCTACCACTTTGTTTGCATGAAATAGGATTTGAGAAGGATGGGTGCTAGAAACCTTTCTTGGGTTTTGTTTGTTTTTTGTTTTTTTTAAACCAGCACGTGCGGGCTCAGTTAAATCGTGTGTCTCCCCGCATTGCATCTAGCTATTTCCCATAGAGGATAATAAAACTTCATCCACCAGGGACTGGACGTTTAGGAAAAAACCCTGCCAGTTGTATCCTGGGAGGAAGACATTTTATTAGGAGACATTAACAGTCATTGACATGGTGCAAAATGTAAAGTTATCACTTGTTCATGATAGAAGAAATAATAAGAGAGGAGTTTGGCGCTGTATTCAAGGATGTCAGTGCCGTGTCTGTGATATTCTGCAGTGGAATTATGGAACCTTTGGAAAAGATGCAAAGAAAAATAATCACTCTGGGAAAGGCAAAGTGAAATTAATGTTGGATGCAAAAAAGTGCTTAGTCCTCCATTAGAAGGTATCGTTTCCCTTATATCGAGTTAGTAACCCAATCATTGGTCGCGGAGCCTCATGGTCTATTTTTTTTGGGGGGGGGGGGGGGGTGGGGGGGTGCTCCATAGCGACCACTTACCTTAAGGCCCGAGTGTTGTGTTATCCAGCATACTCGATTTTTTTTATATAAGGTATTTCAAGAGATATTCGGAAAGTACATTTTTTCCTAGGGAATATGAACTGTTGACTCTTCTAGTATCTAGTCCTCAAAGTGAATTGAGATGATGGTTCGCCCCTAGAAGTGAACTTACCAACTGATTATGAGTCCTGAGCCGAGTTGTTGACTGTCTATAAGTTCACAAGAAAGTTAACCTTTTGAACTTATGAGAAGTCAGTACAGGAGTATATTTACTCCATTGACAAATTGATTGATGATGATTCGACCCTGGAATTAATTTGTTGATTCCCTTCAGATAACAGGCTGCTATCTCTAGTTTTTTCTCCATTAGCCTCCATGCTGTAGCTATACGCTAATAATAGTGGAGCAGGGAAAGCGCGCCATCGTAGACTAGAGGAATAGCAGCTAATAGCCTAATATAGCAGCATTAATCGGCAATATTTCAGATCTGCAAGCCAATTCTTTGATTACTTACCGTTTACTGTGGTTATTCTTATATGTATCCAACTCTTATTCTTGCTAAGTATGAATTCAATCATATTGGATCCACAAGCTAACTCTTCAATTATTTACTGCTTAGTGTGGTTATCCATATGTGTATCTAACTTTGATTCTTAATAACCTTTGATCTTATTGATACATTTTTTATATTTTGCCTTCTTAAACCCTAGTCTGACTTCACAAGGTGATTCTCAAAAGAATATGATGTAGTGCTTGCAACTCCCAACAACTTCCTTTATAGCAAGCTCTGGATCCTAACAAGAAAAAGAACAACATATGTTAGAAACCACATAATTTAATAAAAAATGATATGAAAGAAAATGCATCATAATATATTATATATATAATGCATTAGCAATTCAATAATCCCAATTTTGTTCTACAAATATTGTTTACTTGAAGTCATGATTCTGTATCTTAAAGTAGTTTCAAGCATTTGCAAAATGTTAGTAGATTCTTTATCATATATATCATGCTTCAGTGGTTTATAATCCTAATAATCCTATACTATTATATTGCCTCATGTTGATATCATTGGGTGTCTGCTATCTGCTATGGCATCTCCAAATCACTATGTGGTCACTATCTGCTATCAAGAACCTTAATTCTTGATTGATGACAACATTAGAGTCACTCATTAAATGATAAGGATAGATGGTGGACTACTGCTTGAATCTTGATGATGGGCCAAACTCGAACTCAAGTTTGCTGATGATGAATCGACCTAGAGATGTCTTGTTGAGTAAGATGGCTTGACTTTAGAGTCGACCGTCTTCTGATGACAGTCTGGCCCTGAATTTTCCTGCAGATGAAGAAGGGACTGACCCTTGAGCCGATTGGCTTGTGATGGATCAGTCTGCACTCTACTTATTAGAGGAGGACACCCTCTGGAGCCAGTCAATGATGATAAATCAACACTAGAGCGAAGTTGCTTCTTTACTAGAGGTGGTACACAATGCAGACTGAAAGGAGTGTTACAAGGATCAAGATTTTACACTGATCGGGGATTAGGAGTCATTGAAGAGGTTGCTACTAGGATCTGCATGGCTCCTAAATCTTCTAATGAAGTTAGATAAGAGTTGAAGAACGCAAATGTTTAATAAACATATCTCTGCAATTAAATTATGAAAGTCATAATTGTGAAGAGTAGACATTAAAACCATACTATTAAGAAAAACCACCATATATTGTAAAGGGGCGTCACAGTGTCATGAGGCTTCTGCTAACCCCCAGAGATGGTACATAATATTAAGAGTTTGACCATGGATCCGATATAATTGTGATAGAGTTCCACTATAGTGGCCACTATTTACCAAGTGCACTGTTTCTATAGTGTATGTATAGCTATAGCGCAATTAAGCATTTTGTGTTCATTTTATTTTTTACCTGCTTAATATGGTTGTGGAAATTAACGCTTGGGGGGTGGGGGTGGGGGTAGTCAAACAAGATTTGAGAAACACAGTGTGGCTGTGATTTCAGAACCAATTACTGTGATTTCAGGCAAAACACGATGATTACAATACAGATTATCATTATGAAACCTCATCCACGATGTGTTTATCAATCCCGGACAATACTGAATAAGTCCAAATATCCTTCTGATTAGTAACAAAGCATACAGTACAATTTCAAATTTCCAAAAGTAGGATTAAAATTGTTATTGCTCTTCCTTTTATAAGTGCCATGGGATGGTACATCACAATTCCAGATACCTACCCAGACCTAAGATCATTTTTTCTATTTTTATTTTTCCTTTTAGTGCCATGGGATGGAAAGTTAAGATTATTCTTGTAAGTTGAAAAGTTCAAAACAAATAAGACCATCGGTAAGGAATTAAGATCATCTTAGATTTATTTTTTCCTCTTGGAGCTATTTTCAATAAGATGATGGTAAGGAATGACTTGGACCTCACTGGTGTTGATACACCAATGACTCGAGCATGACGGGTCTGCACGGCCGGCCCTGGCCCAGGGCAGCCAGGGCAACCACCCAGGGCCCATGGAGTAGGAGGGCCAAAATAAATTAATTTAAACATATATATATTAATAATCTTGTATCTAAAATAGAAATAGTATGTACCATGACCCCCTTTTAACACAAAACAATTGTGGTGTAGTGGTTATTATGTTAGACTTGCACACTAGAGGTCTTAGGTTCAATTCTTGGTGGCAACATTTTTTTTAGTTTACTTTTATTTTAGTTTTTTATTATTTTTACATTATATATGGGCCCATTTTGAAAGTTTGTCTAGGGGCCCCCATAAACTCATGGCCGGCCCTGCGGGTCTGTTCAGGTGTGCACGGGTGAGCGAGACCAAGCATGCAGAAGGTTGTCGCTTGTGCGGCCGGTGGCATATGTAGGCCCGTCACTTGTCCATCCGGCGACTCGTGCAGGTTTGTGTGTCTGGAAGCGTGCGTCCGTCCCGTGTCTGGTGGCGGCTCATGCAGGGTCGTCGATTGTCTGGCCAGCAGTTCAACCCTAGCAGCTAGGTGAGAGATATGAAGGATTATTATTATTATTATTATTTTTGAAGGAATGGGATGAAGAATCTGCTTGTAGGATTGTGAATCCCACCTATTTAGTGTGTGATTCATATGGAAGAAAATTGAGTATTAAAATGAAAGTGTGATTTCAAATGTGCATTAATAGCTATTTGCAAATCACAATTGACCAACGGATTTGGTAACCACATGCTAGAATCCCAATCCACTAGCACTTGATTTTGTAATTGATCCCTGTGATTCTGAAATCATGATCGACTAACCCCTTCTTAGAGAACTTGGTATTTCTTAAAGCGTGGAATGCTAGACTAATCACTCACTTAAGCTTATTTCGTATAACATGTTTATACTAACAATTGTGTAATAAATATATGTGAAATGCCATGGAAAAAACTGCTTCGGTTTATTAATTTGCATACATTTTGTTTTGGATGCCAGAATTACTTGTCTTTTCTTTTTTCGCCAAAAAAGATGTTGACTGTCCCTAGTGATTCCTCGTGGAATTTTTGTAACTGAGTATCATTCAAAAGACAACCTTTCATGTATTGATTTGCAATGTTTTTTTGTGGATGGCAGTTTTACTATCTTTTACTTTGCCAAGGAAGGTGCAAATTGTAGTTTCTCCCTAATGTATCCTGAGATTTACATGCCTTTAACGGTACCGTTTCAAAAAGGGGTTGGTCAGAAATTCCTCCAGCCTTCAGGATCTGGTATTAACCTAGGATTTTTTGGGTCAGATGAACTCTCGACACCTTTACATGGAGATGTCTACCCTCTTGTTGTGTATGCTGGAGCTTCCTCCAGTCTTCTGCCTAGGGATGAGTTGGTTGGTCAGTCTACAATCCGAGGTTGTGCACAGATTACCGAAGCAATCATTAAGAGTAGTAGTGATGGACCTTTTGAAGTAAAGGTTATAAAGCAGATTTTATGGCTTGATGGTAATCGTTATGAGTTGCAAGAAATTTTTGACCTTGGACTCTCAGTGGAAGCAGACTTTGACGAAGTTGATGGCAATCCCGAGAAGGAATGTGTTATTTGTATGTCTGAACCAACTGATACTGCTGTGCTTCCTTGTCGGCATATGGTGAGATTCAAGCAGCCATGTCATTATTTGTTATTGCTGTGCTTCCTTGTCGGCATATGGTGAGATTCAAGCAGCCATGTCATTATTTGTTATCTTTAAAATTTATAGGTAAACTTGGAATATCTTCCCTGCAAGTTGTAGTTTCTTGGTTTATTTAGTTGGTAAGTGTGTTTCTTTTACCTTCGCAGTGCATGTGCAATGGATGTGCTAAAGAATTAAGGCTACAATCTAATAAGTGCCCTATCTGCCGCGAACCAATTAAGAAGCTCATGGAGATACCACTATAAGGAAACTGGATGCAGTGGAAAACCATGTGGAACATGCTAACGGTGGAACTGTATAATTATCATATAATCACTTTGGAGCCTGCTGGTATCACTGTTCCTGCACTTTTCAGTTAGTATGTTCATATACCCATCATATGCATGTCCTTTTTTGTCTTGCTTGTTTATAGTTCGTTGGTATTTTATGGGCATGCCTTTTGGTCATGGGAATCACACTAAACCTTACTTTGTACATGGACAGGAATTTGTTCTTCGTGTCATTATGTGGCAGTTGTTATTAGTATGCATATATATTTATTCATGCATCACATATGTTGTCCTTTAATCTTGTTTGTTACCATCTTCGTGTCTCGAAGTGCTCATGAACATTGCGGAAATAGAAGATATCCTTGTCTGTTATGAAATGTATTTTCCTGCAGTTATGCTTGCAGGTATGAAGCCTTTATATGTCCTTAGATAATTTGGAACATCGAATCATAGACATAATCAATGCACGATCTTGATTTCATAAATGCGGGCTTTAGATAAGTGTAAATGAGACATGCTCCTGCCCTCTCTTGAATCCTTCATCCTATTTGTGGAGTTGTGCGTGAGCTATGCCTTTTATGCTGTTCCTTTTATGCTTTAGATAATTTGTAAATGGGACATGCCCCTGCTGTTCCTATTTAGTTAGAAGAGTACTGGAGACACCATATAATCTTAATAACGATCGATAAGGGATCTTGTTCTTGCATATTTGGGTTAATGTATGTTTCACAAAGAGTATCATTGGAGGGTTCAGCAATAAATCCGAGGAGTACACTAATATGATGTTTATAACATGCAAGATTGGAGAAATGAATTAAATGCTTAATAAACTAATACGGAAAAGTTGGGGAAACACTTGGGGAGAAAGAGGGAGAAGGACGAGATGGTTAATTACTTCTCAAATTTGGGTAAGTTATTCATTTGTTATAGGATTTTGTCTCTCTAATTTCCCCCTTGTTTTTGGTTATTTGAATATATTCTTTATTATCCTGCTCCGATATAGGTGGAAAATTGGTTGGAGTATATAACTGGTGTGGCGGAATCTGGATTTTTCTTCCCAAAGGGGACATGATAGATATCGTTATGATTGTTCATGAGGTATGGGTTTTAATTATTGCAAAGAAGGATATTTTGCTAAAGAAGCATTTGGCAGCAGGATAAAGCTCGGTTAGCAGACTTTGAACCCGATTAACATTGCCAAACAACAGTTTAGCAGGTTAAAGCTCGGTTAACAGACTCTGAACCCAATTAACCTTGCCAAACAACAGGATTAGACCGTGTCCGTCTTGGGTTGCTGGGGGTCGGAGTGGTGGTGGCGGAGAGGGAGAGAGGCTTGAAGATGTCATGATCTTCTGATCAACCAAGTGTGTATTTTTAGGATACTTTTGGTGGGGTGGGTGGGTGAGCATGTGCCCGTGGGCGCACGCACAGGTTTATTTTAAAGGTTTTGTCATCTTTTAGAGGGGGTGGAGCAGGGACGGGAAATATAATTTAAGATAGCCCATTCAACTTGATCAAGATTTACAACCACTAACAATATTTTGATTAGACCAAAGGTGGGGCAGCCCGGTGACTGTGTTTATGAGCAGGGCACCTCCTGGTTTCGTGAGGCAGAGGGTCAGTGAGTGACTGTCCCTTTAAAGTTTGATTGAGAGAGGCAAAAGAGAAAATGAGACATGGGTTAAAGATGCAATGCCTTAGACGAACTCCTTCGAGTCCATCCAAAAACATCGAAACATTCCTCGTGTTAAATGGTTTTTATAAGTGACATCCAACTAATTAACGTACCCTAGGCCAATTAATTCTTCATATTTTTAGATTTTGAATTGGAATTATAGAGCGCGTCTCCTATACCTTGGACTAAGAGATGCTACTGGGGACGAGGAAGATTTGTATAATCAGACAGAAAAACAGTTACACTAGACTACCTTAACGCATAGGCCTGGGTTCACTAACCCTTCTCCTAAATAACAAGTTGTGCTTATACAACACTGTGTGCCCCAAACATTATTGAATTCTTTGTGCCAGAAAAGCCTTGTATCACTGCACCTCTGTAAAAGGGCTCCCATTGGGCCATTTGAAGCAGGCGGATGTTCGCAGGGTGTAGGCCAACATGCACAGACAGTCGCATGCAATGTCCGTGATTGAAGAGCTTGATGATGACCTGCAGTGGAAGAACTGGGCCCATTATTAGGTAGTTAAGGGAAGAAGAGTAAATTACACCTTGTAATATTGAAGTTTACTGTTGCAAAGAGTGAAAGTAAGATTGCAGAAGTCTCTGATAAAGCCAAAGGTTGGCTTATTAGCACTTGGATAGATAGACATCAGTAAATGCAAAAATTTGTATTAGTAGAGTTATTGCTGGGATCATGGGAGCAGCTGTAATATGTGGAGAATCTCATTGATTGGAGATGCTGCTAGTCAAAAGATGTCTCCCATAGATGATTTTGAGAAGAACTGTCACATTATTCAATTTTCAGAAATTTGTGTAAAGGATAATATAATACTTTGCTTCCAACATGAAAACTGGAAAGGAAACACTCAAACCAAGAAGCTGGTCTTATTTGTGTCTGGTTGGCTTTAGACGAGTATGTTTGACTGGAGTGGAGAAGGAGAGAGAGAGGAGGGGGTGGGGGGTGGGGACACATTGTGAAGCATAGTTAATGGTTATTGTAGAGTTTAAGTACTTGGAAACTATTCTGTACATATGCTTGTAGAATTTGGAATTATGGGCATGTGACTGTAGCTAGGGGAAGTTGCAAGGAAGGCTTCCTAGTGTTTGAATATGGAATGCACAGCCATATCTAGCTCAATTAGTATAGTTTTCAAATAGAGATACCCTGAAATTAAAAAGTGGTGTTATTAAACGCACCCATGTTTTTATTCTGTTTATTACTCTCCTTATTTTTAGGAGCTTTGGCTAGCTTTACTTTTTTCCAAAAACTAAAGTATCATTTTACCTCGTCAGTTAGATTTTTTTTTTAAAATTAAAATAAAAAACTAAACCTATAATAACAAAAATATTTTCAACTTTTGATTAAATATCTAATTGATTTTTTGCTTTTTAAGAGAACTGGACTATTGTCTATAGTCTTTCTTCAAAATGTTCTATCCATAGTGAAGACGAGGACGGTCTCGGAGAAGATGACCAGCGATTGTTAGAAGCTTTGGAAGTTGAAAAATATAGAAGGACCATGGGCAAAAGTAGCAATGATAAAAAAATTTAAGTTAATATGATATGGGAATTTATGGTTTCTTTACAATATTAGAGATTGTTTCTTTTTCTTGAGAATAAGGCTCGTCGTTCATCACCATTTAAAGCGAGGTTGTTTCTTCTTACTCTCTAATATGCACAAATAGTGCAATGTATAGTGCATTCAAATTTCAAGGTTTAATTCTTTATATAGCTCATTGTGTAGTGCAATTCATGAAAGAGAAGTTTGTTTAGATTTGGTACTTTCTTTAATTTTAACAAGTAGCCATCATTGGTAGTGATCCTTTTTTGAAATATCATTGCTACTCTTCTTCTAATAATTTGTAAGATCTCCAGGTTCCCTCTAGCTTAGCTTGGAATGAAAAGGAAAGAGGCATGGGAAGAAAAAACAAAACAAGAAATTGAATTAAATTGTTTGGTACCCAAGGGAAAGGAACACTTGCAATGAAATCACCAATCTTGATCTTTGCCGGTTGAGCAAAAGAGAACAATTTCTTCTTGGACCACACATGTTACATGTACAGCCAAAGCCTTTGAAATCAGTTCCATGATTGGTGCTTGTTTACTAATATTGTGCAAGTAGTTGTCTAACATAGCTGGAGTTTTGCTAACTCCAGTTTAGATGTTATTTTAGGGTTAAATAGAGTTTTCTCTAATTCCATCAACACTCCAAGCAACACAGGTTTAGCAATTTAGAGTTTGGAGGCCTAACTCCAATTTTTCTTAGTCGAAGTTTTGTTTGCTTATTAGGAAATACTCATATTGTTCTCTCTCTTTTTTCTTCAGACTTTCTCCATGTCGTCCTTTTCTGTCACGGGTGGGGATACACATGATAACAAAACACCTCAAGACAGGGCCGGTCCAGGAGATTGGGTTGCCTTAGCCGGAGCTAATTTTAGTTGCCCTTCATTCCTATTGAAAAGATATAGGTTTAAGTTGGATTTGTGTTGGACCGGTCCTAAGAACACCAAATGATATTGGGGGTTGTCCTATGGAGGGGTGTTGCCCAAGTCCGAAGTCTTGTCAGGCTTAACCCTGGGCCGGCTCTGCCTCAAGGTTGGAATTAAGCAAGTAGATTGAAGTAAGCATATTGACACATATTCTTCCATGTTTTGTGCCATCTTGCATGTTCTAATGGGATTTAGTTATCAAATTGTTTAGTCACAGACTGATTAAAGACAAAGCAGAACCAAATTGTTTTAAGTATCATAATGTCATTACACTTGTTCTTTATCTAGTGTAGGACTTGTGTGGCATGAGTGAAGGAGATGAAACAGAGGAGAAAAAATATTCCGTGGTCCGGACTCACCATGTGGCAGTCATGAGCCTCGACTCTCCATCAATAGTGTCATGACACGTAAGGAAATAATAACGTTGAAAGAGTGGAGGAGAGTGTGCGTGTCATAACACTGTTGATGGTGAGTCGATGCTCACCACTGCCACGTGGTGGGCCCGGACCGCTGCATAATTTCTCGAAACAGAGAGAACCTCACCTAAACCAACAACAGCAATTCGACTCCATCACATTCCACTGATATGATGCTTCAAAAGCATATGGGCCCATAGTAGCAACCACTTTGTTGCTATTGACATTTTAGTTTCAGTGGTGGACATACTGGAGACAAAGTGTGCCAGTGCATGCTATCATCCCCTCCGCTGCAGTTGACAGCTTTGGACCGAGCTCGCTGCATTGTGCAGCCTGTCA
This sequence comes from Iris pallida, assembly GCA_029216955.1. Taxonomy (NCBI): domain Eukaryota; kingdom Viridiplantae; phylum Streptophyta; class Magnoliopsida; order Asparagales; family Iridaceae; genus Iris; species Iris pallida. The sequence goes on along the minus strand of JANAVB010006599.1, from coordinate 15,895,902 downwards.
CTAGCAATCAACAAAGAAACAGTAGCAGAACTAGTCAAGACTCAGAGACACTATAGTGGTCACCTGTATGGTGAGGAGTTGAATTGGTCAAGACAATGAGATAGTAGTACCTTCTTTAGTGGATCTGTAGTGCTGCAGACACTCCGAAAAATGTGGGGATGTGTCTGACACTTTTGTGGACACTCCAAAATACACTAGGTCGTCTAAAATAGGTGTCGTGTCCTTACTGTGACGTATCGTAACCACGTATCGTAACCCTTGTTAGCAATCATCCGAATAAAACTCGTATTATATGCGAATTTTTTCGTATCTTTCAGGAACGTATAATAGTTGCGTACTTTTGACAGATCCAAATTAGTTCATAAATTTTAAGCGTGCGAAGTTTTAAACGTGTTTCGTATAAATTATTGAAAAATTTGGCACAAAAAACGTGGTGGGAACCTGTTTAATTAACCAAATTTAACAACATTTTTAAAAATATGAAGTTTATAACCTCAATATTTCTATTTTTTAAATATTTGACCGAATTTTTGACCGTATTTTATTTGCACTGAGTCGATTTATATATACTCGTACTTTTGCTGTCCCGAATTTTTTTCGTTTGTCGAATTGCTAAAAAGGATCGTAACCGTGTCCATGCAACCTAGGTCATGAGAGGATGTAGGAGACGACGAACATGGTGGCTGTTCCTAATATTGTAGAGAACAGTAAGTTGGTTAGTTTGCACTTCAATACTATCATCTTTTAGGGTTTTTTAAACTTACTACCATAATTTATTTTTGTAGGCAAATTGCTAGAATTTTCAAAAGTTTGCATATAACTACCTTCCGTCAAAATTCTGCTAGATTTAAATGTCATTTGCAGTGAAAATGATTATTTTGACCAACTTTGTAAGGAGAATAATTACAATTCCTTGTCATCTTCTACCAAGGGTGGAGCTATTAGTTAGTTTACGAGAACAAGTTGTAAAAAGTTGAAAGTTAATGATATTTAACTGCAAATTATCATAATAAATTTAAGAAAAACAACATATTCTTTGTATGAGAATTAGATCCACAAATTCTCGCAGCCAATTTATCGTTAGCCCAATACTGCCGACGGTTATGCATGTAAATAGGGGGCTATATGAGATTTTGAAAAATCATTGCTCAAAATGTCATGCCAAGATCTCATGCAATCTCTTATTTATTGCTCGCAACAATAGATTGCACGAGAAATTGACCATATGGATCTAAATGCAGGAGAATTTTTTATTTATTTATAGATAGACTCAACAATTAAAATATAGACTTTCGACTTAATATTTAAAAGGACAGGTTGAATCTTTAGACAAAGTACCGTCTGCATTATTGTTTTGGTGCGTGTGCTTCATCCACTGACAACCAAGAAAGTAGTAGATAAATTAGTTCTTTTCTCGTCTATGTTCTTATTAGTCTGGTTGTGTAGAAATGTTTTCTTTTTATTATCTACTTATATCTTCAACTTGTAGCTTCAAGAGGATAGGCTAATGTACGCATATATATATATGATATTGCTCTGTCAACAATCTGAACTAAATCAATCATTGCACACTTTAGCTAATTAGTAATTACTCAGTGCAGGAGGAAAAGCAAGTTACAGGAATTCTGCAACCATATAAGGGAGCTCAGCACCCATATGATATCTCTATACTTTTCAATTATTCATGTACCTAACAGATGACCTCAACATCCACCAATGGTGATTGTGACCTTCACTGAGTATATCATTCACCATGATAGCCCACATGCACCAGCAATCTTCTCAAGTTCACATGGACCACCAACAATCTAACAGCATCCCAAACCCTAATGTCTTGTTTTGTGCTGTGATTCCTATGTGGCATTAGACACAAGACAATATCTTTCCTATGTGGCAAGATGATATTCACACAAGACAATAAGATAAAAAAAAGAAGTGTTCGCCAATGTAAGAGTATTGATAAAACAATAAAAAGTATTTTTTACAACTTCCAACTTCCAAGACAACTTCTCCACTTCTTCATTTTTTTATATAAATATTTCTATTCATAATTGATGAGGTGGAGACAAAGTCATTGTGAAGTGCATTGTCTAGATCTAGACAACCAAATTCACATTGTCCTTGTCATGTCAACTTCATGATATATTCTACATTTGCATTAGAGAAGGATTTTTGAAATAAAAGCTTGTCATTCCTATGTGACAATCATTTTTTTCTAAACTCACAATGGGGTTGGAGATGCTCTAAGCTCCAATTGAAGCATGAAACTTCCAAAGAATTGAGAAAGGAAAAGTTGGATAGAACCTAACTAGAGCTATGTTGCACGGACACGAACACGGACACGGATATAAGACACGACACGGATACAACGTGCTCTAGATCAAGGTTCACAATATCGGTATTGGAATCGGTATCAGACTATTTCTATGAGTATTGGTATCGGCGATATAGGTAGTATCGGCGGTTTCGGATCGGAGTATCGGATTTTTTTGGTATCGAAAAACAAATAATTATTAATAAATTATTAACATTAATTTTTTTTTTATACATTTAGACATAAATTTAAGTATTTCCATTGCTATTTTTTAGTAGTTTTGAAATTAAATGAAATAGTAGTCACCCTTACCGATTGGTTTGCATACAATATATTTTTTTTACATGCTTTTACAACCTTATTATGCTTTAAATCCTTGCTGATTTGTCTTTTGCGTTCAATTTTTTTGCTGAATTGATCGGAAAAGAGACTCAATGTCGATATCGGTCAGTATCGGATATCGGTTGGTATCGGATCGGGATATGTCAAACTGTATCAGTATCGATCAGCCGTATCGAATCGGTATTGGCCGATACTGTAAACTATGCTCTAGATTTTCTTAGTGTCTAGAGACCAGTTGTTACTCAACAAGAGGAAGAAAAAGAGTATTCACTTGCCAAAGATCATGAACATTGCTATTGCCACCACATTTATTATCAACTTCAAAACCTATCAACATCTCACTTGAAAACTCAGGTATGTCACACATACCACATAAGCTGAAACTAACTTCAACTCTGAAAGGAAAAAGGGGGGAACTCCTTCCTTCAGTCACACACTCACACTGATGGCTGAAAGAGAACCAAACTGCAGTTGATCCTCTTGACTATTTCATTACATTACAGAGCAGCTATTGGGATTCTCATCACTGAAGTAGTGTGCGTATGCAGGCTCTCCGTAAGCCGGATGCGGCAGCCCCATCGGCGGGGGCTGCCCGTAGGCCATCGTCGGTTGCTGCCCGTACTGCATCGGGCCATTATTCATCATCGTCGACCTCTGCTGCATTGCCGCCATATGTTGCTGCTGCTGCTGCTGGTGGTGCTGCTGATATGGGTTGGCCGCTGCCATCCCTCCTTGGTAGTAACCAGGAGGCGGCATGCCGCCCGCGGATAGGCCGCCCATCGGCATCTTGGGATTGAAGTTCATCGGCTGAGCCCCTCCTGTCGCGCCGCCCCCCTTCTTACCACCATTGTTATCCTTGCCATTCCCTCCGGGGGCTCCCTTCTTATTCTTGTCGCCTCCGCTTTTACCATCCTTGTGCCCACCACCACCGCCATGGCTTTCCTTCTTTCCGCCACCGATGCTGCCCATGAACTTGTTCAGCATCGAAACGTCTCGTCCACCACCACCACCGCCGCCACCTTTCAAAGGTTTCCTCTTGCTATGCTTATGATCATCCTCAAAGTCATCCAAATCATCGTCGTCATAGTCATCCTCGGAGTCATACATGTCGTCGTCGTAGTCGCTCCCGTCTTCATCCTCGGATGGGAGACTGAACTTGACACTCCTCTGGTCCTTCATCTGCGGCAGCTTCAGGTCCTGGAACCCTTTCATCTGCTGCTGCTGCTGCTGCTGCTGCTGCTGCTGCTGCTGACCCTTCTGGTCTTTGCCAGCTCCATTCTTTGGGGGGTTCCCATTCCCCTTCTGCTGCAGCTGCAGAAGCTGCAGCTGCTCATGGAAGTTGCTGCTGACGCTGTTGTTCTTGTTGTTGCTGTTGCTGCCATTATTCTTTGCAGCTAGCAGCTCGGCACGCTTGCCAGCCTTGCAGAGCTTCTTGATGAGGGTGGCGGGAGCAGCACTGCCAGAAACAGTGACCTTCCCCTTCTCTGCATCTATGCTGATAGTGTACACCCCTGAGGAAAATTTGAATTAAAAAAAAAAGTAACAACAAACTAAACTCTTGTGAATGGAAGCTATGGATTCTAGTTATGTGCAGGACCGGCCCAGGAATAAGTCTGACAAGACTTCGGACTTGGACAACCCTCACTCCATAGGACAACCCCTAGGTTATTTAGTTTTTTTTTTTTTAAAGGATCGATCCAGTCCTAATCCGACTTAAACCTATAACTTTTCAATAGGAACGAAGGACAACCAAAATTAGCTTCGGCTAATGCGACCTAACCCTCCGGGCCGGCCCTGGCTATGTGTATGTGAAGTTATGAACTCTGGTAGACATACGTACCATCAATCTTCTGCAGCAGTTTCTTGACCTTGATCTTGCACCCATCACAGCAGATGTTCAGTTTGAGAACACACGTCTGCTGCCCAAGACAAATCAACAAGGGAACATCAGTATGTGGCAATTTCGTTGGAGTATATAGAGGTTTTTTTTGAGGAGACGAGCATTTTACCTGTGTATTGAGGAAGTTCAAGTTGTCTCCTTTACTCATCATCATGCCTACAGAACAACAAAATCAGAAGTATGTAGAAATTTTCAGAGAGAGAGAAGTTGCAGAATGAGAAGGTTTTTGTAGGCTATAAAATGAGTCTAGCTAGGCTCTGTCCTGTCCTGTCCTTGCCATGTGAAGCTTGAGGAGAGAAAGAGAGGGAGATTCCTAAGCTAGTTATAGAGCTACTTGCTTCTCTCTCCTTGTTTTTTTAGGTAATTTTTAAAGGTATTGTACATTTTATTTCATGACAGTTTAGTCTCAGTTGACGGTCTTAAGATAAAGTATGACTGTCAACAGATAGACAGTAAACGAAGTTGGCAGTCCTCCTTAATGTTAGGACTGCCAACTTTGTTGATAGTCCTAATAGTTTTTCCTGGTATTTAAAAATAATCTTTTTTTATTAGAGTACATTTTTGTTCCCCACCAAAACTTAAGATGGTTTTAATTATTGTTGTCACGTGTTAATCTAAAATTATATATATATTTTTTAACTAATTTTATTATGACACGTAACAATCTTTAAATGAAATCGTTATTCAAGTTTTGGTGGGCGTTTATATTAATAATCCTAATCTCTCTGAAAGTGAGAGCATATCTTCCATTAGAGAGAGCAAAAGTACAGGAGGGAGAAACATAAAACTTTTCTTAAATAAGCCCTAAGCCGCTAAGCCAGCAGCATTGATTAGGTTCACTTTCGGGAAAGCAAAGGTACAGGAAACTTCATTTTATGCGTACAGAAATATCCCCTTCCAATGTCTTTCTCAAGTTACTGTTCAACAATGCTTTGCCCACGGACAGTGCTTTTGAGCTGCATTGTTGACTAGTTAATTGTATGAGATCTCTAATTGTATCAACACTGCTATTTGGACCCCGGGAGGCTGGCCCGCCTCCACGTGGCAGGCGTCCATTGACTCTTCCGTCTGGGTGGGTCCAAGTTAGCAGGAAGAGAGCCAATGGTTGCACGCCACGTGGGCGCGGGCCAGTGAACTTGCCTTGTACTTTTTAGGATTATTTAGTTTTATAGTCTCACATATATATGGATATTAGAATTTAGGTTTTGAAATTGACAAATGTTAGGATTTGGGTTCCGAAATCATCGTTCATTAGTCTACATGGACAGTGATTTCGAGACCCAAATTCTAACATCGGTCAATTTCGAGACCCAAATCCTAACAGTGTGTTTGGGAAGTTTTTTGAGGAGGGGAAGAAAAATTTGAGGAAAAGAAAAATAGAGGAGAGTAAAATAAAGGTAAATTAATTTTTCATTCACTTGTTTGGATAACCAAAAAGTAGGGAAAGAAAAATTCTAAAAATAATATTTTGTTTGTTTATGGAGAAAGATGTAATTACCATTTAGTCATTGATTTTTTCAAATCACAATTAATACTTACTTTATTGAAGGGTAGTTGGGTAATTTCTTTCACAATTCTCTTAACTCTCTCCATTTTTCTCCGACTTTTGGGAGAAATTTTTTTTGGTGTGGCCCATATGAATTTTTCTTCTAAATTCCTCTCCCCCTTCCCAAACACCACTACTTTTAATTTTTCTCTCATTTTTTCCTTAACATTTTTCTTCCCCTCATTTTTTCCTCTTCCCGAACAATACCTAATATCCATGTATATGTGACCCTAAAACTAAATGTCCCTACTTCTTCTTCTTCTTTTCTCTTTCAATTTGCAATAAATACTACTCTCTCAAGTTGGTAACTAGGCAACTATAATTAGAGTCTTACACAATTACTATCCTCATAGAGCATGATATTAAGACCACTTTTAGTTTGCGGAGTGATATCATGATCTTCTCGAAAAAAAGAAAGCCATTTCTTTACGGAAAAAAAATCCAAATAAAAGAAAAACAGGGAGAAAATAGATGCCCACCCATCCAAGGATTTTCTTTTCCATCCTTAAAATTCACTTTTTGACCCTTTTTTTTTATCTTTCCAAACACAGATTTTTTTTTTTTTTTTTTTTTTGATAAAAAATGTAATTTTTCAAAACAAATGAAAGAGCAAAAATTAACTTCCTTTCATTTTCCTTTCCGTGAACCACATGTAATAAGGATGGAACCAGGAATTCGAACTAAAAATTTATTTTTATTTTTGTGATGTATGTTACTGCAACCAAACTGCCTGCACCAGGACTACTCACGAACGCAAATGTGTTAACCATCTTGAGCAATCTGTTTTTCAGTGCGAGTAGCGAGCCCCGCTGCAAGTTTCCGCCTAATTCGTGTCCAGCACAGCTTATGTAATTGTTTCCTTTTTTGGCCGCAACGGTCCCGTGGCCCCGGGTTGCCGTTCGGGAAAACTCTACCTTGTCGACAAGTTGTCCATGACCATGCAAGACTCGACTCAAACTGACGTCTCACACAGTCATTCTATCTCTAGTGTTACCATCTCTTTCAGGACCAAGTTCAATATTTCTCACATTTGAGACCTTGCCTCGACGACCCAGTCGCGAGCATTCTTCTTTCTTGCCCTATCATTTCATTCAACTCAAGAACAACTATTTGAAGCATTTTTCCAAACTCAATGATTCAACCGTGGCCCGTGCCTTAAAACACTAAGTCTGTGACATCGTGTCTTAAACCAACTTAAACTCTATGTGACACCACCGTCCGAGTCATACTCTATATGACGGACCTTGAGACCGTAAGACTATGTGGTTATACTCCGCGGTAGAACTCATAGAACCGTGCTTGTTACTACTCTGATAGCCTAACATACTTGCCTAACTTAACTTTGCAACAACTTGACGAGCAAAGGCTGCGTCAAGCTTTGCCTTGATGGAATGTATCGTGCACGTATCCGGCTTGAACAAACAAGTTATTTGGTTGTCTAGACTTATGCCACAAGCTGTGCGATGCGGCTTAACCAATAGGGCGGGCAAAGGCTATGCCAAGCCTTGGACAATGGATCGTGCATGCTTTATCAAGCATTCCTGCGGGCGACGCCTATGACTTGGGCTACGTTCATTACTTCGCCTACTCAACCAACTTTCCCTCTCCCAAGCAACGGAACGAAGGGTCGAGTGTCATTTTCAAAGCACGCCGTGCACCAACTCTAAGCCGACCGTTGGACATTTCCATATTCTAATTCAATTCGACCTGTCGGAATTATTTCCTTAGCTATATGGATTCGTCTCTTTTATTATCAAGCCTACTTGTGCAAGTTAAAAACATATGATTTATTATGTGAAGGCTAAGATGAGGCAAGTTCACCGAAACTACCCCACCTGAGCGAGCGGTCGCCTCGACCGAGCGATGCCTCTGAGCAGCCGTTGCAAGGCTAAGTCCGAACGTCGTCGGCGTTTCGATTCCTCCGATTGACTGAGCGGGACGGGGCACTACAACCGTCATCTGTAATATTTTGTCAACATATCCAGTCAGGATGGAACGAGCACAATCAACTAACAACAGTTCACAAGATAGGATAAAAGCTACAAGACTGTAAATAGATAGTATATACAAGAAATTATGAATGTACATGTAAGTATCATGGCAAGGTAAACTGTGAATCTAGAGCTAGAACAAGGCAAGTAAAACTGATCATGGCATGTACAAGAATCAAGAATCATCTATCTAGGTGTGTGAGTACTAGCTTCGATATGTGGTCGGCTTGGGTCTGAACAAGGTCTAATGATCTAGCCAATCATACATAGAGTGTAGGATTGGCATTCACAAGGTTTACAAGAATAAACAAGACGGATAATGACTACACATCTACACTAATACTCTTCGCTCCCGTCTGGTAGAGTGGATCCAAACAAGGCACGTTACGACACGGGATTCTACGTGAAGGGAGCAAGTTTCCTCGATAATGGGTGTCCATATACTGCACAAGAACTACAAGGGGCTTGCACAAGATATACCAAGATAACAAGGAATAACATCTCATGTCGGGATCCATGAATACCAATCCGTGTGACCAATGTGTCAAGAACAAGTATATCTACACTAAGTACATGAATTATAACAGTTATCGTAAATTAGAAAAGTTATCAGAGAATGTACTCGTCTGTGATGTGATAGAAAATGTCAACTGAGTCCAATACAGTGCCTCGAGGACCTAAAGATGGAATGTTGTATTAATATAATGTTCTGGAAGTAAAAAATAAGTCAAACTAAGTCAAACTAAGTCATACTAAGTCAAACGAAGTCAAACTAGGTCACATGAAGTCAAACCAGGTCAATCTAAGTCAAAGCAAGTCAAACTAGGTCAATCTAACTCAAGGCAAGTCAAACTAGGTCAATCTAAGTCAAATGTTGACTTACAGTTGACTTTTGGTCAACTGGTCAACTCTGGTCAACCCTTGGTCAACTCTAGTTCAAACTTGACTAACGTTGACTAACAGTTGACTTTGGGTCAACTGGTCAACTCCGGTCAAGTTCTAGTCATTTCTAGGCCACGGTTGACTTTTGGTTGACTTTGGGTCAAAATAGTCAACCATGGTCAATCGGGGTCAAAACTAGTCTAAGTCCACTATTCCTAACCATTACCAACCATAACATCCTAATTATATCTATATCTTAATATAATAAACTCATATCTTAGATTATAGGCATTACCTTAACTTACCCCTTTTTACCTTACCAAGGTAATCTCATTACCTTAGTCTCTATCCCATACCCTAGCCTTCTTTACCCTCATTCCAAGTATACTCAACTCCTACTATGGTATTCTAACCTTTATCCTAGTATCTCGATACCGTACCATGGTATCTTAATATCTCTAACTTGGTATCTTGAAGTATCTCGATACTTTACCCTTTACATAGGGTAAAACCCATTTACCTTGTGATACCATTTTGGTATCACAAGATGTCACGACCCGCACCCTGAGGAAGGGCACGAGAACGTGGGTACGTCCAGCCTACGCCGCAGTGTCGACGGTAGAACGCTGTATAGTTCGTCTATAACATCTAACATCTAACATGATATAAACGTATCATCTCCGCACGGAGGTATAATATAATATCTCAACTCTAAATCTCAATCACAAGTCTAGGAAAGATAGAGCACGATATAGAATCAGATAAAAGAAAGGAACTGAAATATAAATAGAGTTATCACACCACACTAAGTAGATGTACAACACAAATAAATACAAGTCCTGAATATAACTAAATCTCAACTAACAATCGGAACAATCCGATACAAACATAAAGCTATAAATACTAGACTAGACTAGGCACCCTCTACTGAGTTAGATGCTCCTCGGGCTCCTGAATGCCACCCTCAGGTGCCCCATAGAAGGTAGGGCAGTCACCATCATCATCTGTAATATTTTCAACATGTCCAGTCAGGACAGGAGCGAGCACAAATACATCTCACGCAGTTCATATCAGGTTGGGAAATATAAAGCATGCAAAGAGTAAGATACATGGACTGTAAAGAAATATATATATAAAAATGAGAGAGATTTGATAACTGGAAATATCTATATATATGATAAGTAAGAACTGTAAGTAATCTGTGATTTAGAGCATGAGATGGTTATATAAACGGGTTAGGACAATGCAAGGGTAACTCCATCATACGTGAGTGTACCATGGACATGTACATGATTTCACAAGATGGGATTTTGATCACATAACCATTTCCTACTCACCCTCCCCAATTAATACACAACGATCCAGTCAAGTTACGTTACCTTGTACAAGAGGTTTTTATCATGTTTGCTCACGTGATCATGAGAGTACAAGATTGCACAAGAGTATACATGAAAGCGGTGTACATAAAATACAAGATGTTCGTGAAAAGCACATGACAACTGTATCTGATGCACCCCGAGGGAGATAATATCGCATGACAAGATCCATATAGTACCAATCCGTGATAATGACGTGACAGCATCATGTAAAGTAATCTAGAGCAAGAATATAAATCCTAACAAGTATGAAATGATCAGAGAATGTACTCGCCTGATATCCTGAGTGTCTGAAGAGAATATACCGTCCGAGGAGTGGTGTCTGCCTCCTATTAGAACAGTACAAGTCACTACATGTCTAAAATAATGAAATAGACTGCTACAATGCATCTACATGACGTTTGGGGTCAATCTAGGCTAAAGTCAACTTTTGGTCAACTCTAGTCAACCCTAGCAGTCAAACTAGGTCAACTCTAGTCTAGTTAGGTCAACCAAGGTCAAACAGGGTTAAACTAGGTCAAACTAGTCTAGGTTGGTCAAACCTAGGTTTAACAAGTCAATCTAGGTCAACTAACTAAATACCACACAAGTCTCACTAGCCTAGTGATACACAAGTGTATCACACCACATGCCATAGGCTGTTTTACTTAGGCCATGGGCCAAACACATATAGGCTAATGAAATCTCTATTTCATGTTACACTATCACACTACACATTTCACATATATATATATATTACTTTACACATAGGTTAGATAATATATATATATATATATATATATATATATATATATATATATATATATATATATATATATATATGTACATACACAAAGGCATAGAGAGATAGATATGTGTAGGCAAATGTGTCACATAGGTGTGTGAATCATGAGTGACAGGGAATTGGAGGGTGTGCATGTGTGTGTGCATCATAGCAATGTGTGTGTGTATGTGTGTTAGTGGGAAAGATGCAGGAAAACAGTGAACCATAGGTGTGTGTGTGTGTGTTTAAATGTGACAGTGAACTAATGTGTTTGAGTGATGTGTGTTTAAATGTGTGTCAATTACAACAGTGAGAGGAATGTGAAACAGCCCAGATTTGTGTGTGTTTAAGAGTGATAGGATGTGAGGAAAACCTGTGTGACAGGTCCCAAATGTATGTGTGTGTGTAACAGGATTGGTGTGGATGATAGGAACTAAGGATAGGGTGTGTGTTTGTTTCCCAGGTTTCGAATTGGATCATTGAATCCAATATCTCAGTTTTCATTTCTAAATTCCAATCCCATACTCGAAAACACCCAAAACTCAACCAATCTTCTCCACATTGAACCCAGACATGAAGTCTAATATCCCTGACATGTACACATATATAATCATTGCAAAATTTATATTTGAATCGATTAAAATGCATTAAAAAATCAGAAAAAGAACTAAAAACTGTTACCGTATCAGAAAAATGGGGAAACCCCAATCCTAGTTCAAAAATCAATTAAAAATCCAATTTAATGGTTGGTAAAGTGTCGTGCATGTGTCAGTGTGTCTCACAGGTCGTGTGGTATCCCTACAACAGGACACAACGTGTCCTGACACTCACAAACACGCACAGACACACACAGGCATGCACAGCCTCGTGCACGTGTTTGAGTCGGTCCAGGACACGATATACGACACGAGACACCTCGTGGTCGTGTCCCTGTGTTCGCCCAGAGTAGGGCTACATGCACATGTGCCTGCAACGTGTCCAAGTGTCTTGTGTCCAAAGAAATCACAGCGTATCAGTGTCGATTTTTCGACTGTGCGCGCAAGGCTCGATTCAGTGCACACGCGATTTCTTCGTACACACTGATCGAGGGCTCAAAAAATTTCTTGGGCATGGTGTCAGTCATTGCCCGCACCCACCCACCAATTTTCAGGTGTCGGGGTGCCGTGTCGTGTCCGCTAGGACACCCGAGCAGCAGGGCAGCCGCACGAGCCCCGTGCGGTGTCTCGTGCTGCGTGTCCAAGCCCTAAAATCGTGTCCAAACTATACTAAAATCGACTCAGTCGATTAGGGTTGTAATATACACATGTTAGGCTATACATACATGTAATTAGTTTTGAAAATTAACAAAATAATTTCCTATGTGGCATTTCGTCGAGCACAAGTTCAAAAACACCGATACGTGTCCGATTCGGACACGAAATGGACACGAACTCCTACCAAACTTGGGCTACACCTAGGGGAACCCTAAATGGATGCATCTATGGTAAGAAATTGGGAATTTATAGGTGTTTGATAGATTTTGAGGGTGAAACCTCAATGAATAGGCTCCCGAAATGAGAAGTTGCCTTCCTCGAGCGATGTCCAAACGCGCTCCACTTCTCGCAAGCAAGCCCCCACTAGCTTCTGCTATTGTCAGGGAGTCCAACACAATTCGTTTGGTCCAATTTGGTGGAGAAATGAGAAATTTGTGAAGGTTTGGGGAAGAACATAAGTAGGAATTTATGTAGGTATTTAAAAGAGGCTAGGAATTATGAAGAGGTGATTAAATAGGGAGGGAATGGCTTGATGGCTGGTCATAGGTGTAAGAATTAGGGTTTTTCTAGGGTTCACAATGTGTGGCCATGATTCTAACTTAGCTATTAAGTCTAGATCAAAGGCTTACATGCAAAGTAGGTTTCCTTTAGAAATATCTATGTAAAATATCTTACCAATCCAAATATCTAGATATTTGTAAACTTGGCACCTAGTAGGAATGTCCTAATCATGATTCTAACCTCAAGGCTAATCTAGATTAGGCTAAACTTCTAGGTCAAGTCTCTAATAATTAGCTAGCACATATTTTATTAATATAAAACACAATTCCACAAAATTGTCAAAATGACTAAAATACTCCTAGGCTAAAAAGTCACAATTAGTCATCCCAATCACATGGTTAGGTCTCCATGGTCATGGTTAGTCTCTAGGTCATGCAGTCTCTAGGGTTGCACTAGCAAAATATCAAAATCACAAGTCGGGATTTTAAATAGTTTTAAATTAACTAAAAATTACCAAAAATCATAATATGGTTTAAATATCATTATTAAATGATTATAATTACAAAATTTTAAAATTACCCTTATTTTAGAAACTGGGTGCTACAAGTCTACCCTCCTTAGAAAAATTTCGTCCTCGAAATTAAAATGGTCGTACTCCTTCTAGGTCAAATACCCCAACAATCACAGTCTCAACACACAGTCCGATAATCATATACGTCTGTCCAAAATCATGATACTCAGAATCTTCGTCATGCTAGTGAGCAAGGCTACGATATTCACAGAGTCCTCGACTAAGGTACATACCTCTAGAATCATGGTATTTAAAATTTTTGCATTGCCGCATGCTTGGCCGCGAAAACCTTAAATTCCCACACCCGAGAAATACGTCCAAAATCTGACTATATGTCCTTACTATGCCAGCTAACATGACTATAGAAGACTCTAGATCCCATAATCGAGGCGACCTAGCCATACGACTTATCTCAGAAGAAAATAAATCACAATGAAATATCCGAACAAAATTTATCAACTACAAGGAACAGATAGAATCGAATTTCAAGACAGTTATAAGGAGACAAATGCGGAAATAGAATCGAAAAGGTTGGAACCTGCAATTAGCTCTCCCTCTGCCTGTGCATCATCGACTGCCATGGTGAAAGCTCGCCCCGGCTGGCCTCCCCTGGCCTGCTGCTGATGCTGGACAAACATCTGCTGCTGAGTCTGCAACGGTGGTCCCGTCTGCTGCCCTGTCGGAGCCCTAGCTCCTGCTACTGCCTAAGCCAATCATGCAAAGCTCTTGGGATACTCCCTCAACTGATGCTCTGCTGAACCACAAAGCAAACACAGGCCCTGCCTCTTCCTGCAGTCGTCCCATCCGTGACCTTGCTTCTTACAGAAGTTACATATAGTGTGTTGTTTCTGCCTGGGTGCCTGCTGGTGAAGTACATGTCCCTGGCCCTGAAACGGCTGCTGAACTTGCCTCTGCTGAATGTGAGGGCGCTTGGCTGGCCCTGCACTAGAACTAGCCCCTAAGACATCGCTGCCCCTCTTCGGCTTGAGGCCGAAGTCCTCCTCTGCAATCTGTGCGTCCATCAATATCTGATCGAACGTCGCGTCACGGCGACCCGAGGTGCGGGTGCGCACTGCATGAATAAGTCCCCTACGGAACTTACGAGCCTTCTGTCCCTCATCCTGGATCAGATCGGAAACGAACCTGCTAAGGCGGAAGAACTCTGCTGCATACTCGTCCACCGACGAGTTCTCCTGCACTAGACCCACAAACTGGCCCTCTAACGCTGTGAGAGCCACGTCTGGGAAGAACTTCTCCTTGAAGAGCCACCTGAAGTTCTCCCATGATATACCCTTCACTGACACCTGGGGGTCTGTCCGAAACCACGTCAAAGCGATGTCAAAGAATCGACTGGCTGCAGCTAAAACCCAAAGTCCTCTCGGAAGCTCTGCCAGCTCCATACTCCGCTGCACGTCCTCTAGCCAATCGTCTGCATAAAGGATGCCCTCCGTACCCGTGAAGTCCCTGGAGCTCATCTTTCTAAAATCTAATACTGTCCCTGGTCTAGACTGCTGGCCAGTAGGGCCCTGCATCGTACCCGGTGCCACTCTCTCCACGGTTGCCAGTGCAAGCTGATGCGAGTTCTCCATGCTCTGCCTCAGCATCTCAGTCTGGCGGTGTGACACCTCTGTCTGGCGCTGCGACGCCTCTGTCTGGGCTCGCTGTTTCTCCATCATCTGCTGAAGGAGTAGGAACATGTGGTGTGTATCC